>CM060955.1:29514872-29850890 GCA_030765055.1 Mantis religiosa
GTCATAAAAGAGAGTGAAAAAAATTTCAAAGCCATCACATGGTGACCTGCTTTAACAAGGTTTATATCTCGCCTAAGTCTTTTGTATTCCTCTCATCTATAACGAAATATGCAATAAATGTAGTATTCAGCAAATGTTTATCTCGATTGCAGATTCAATATGTAGAACATTGTAAACTCTTACTGATACAACACATCAGACTTATATCTCCTCTAACCCTACCTTACACACAACACACTTCTTTTACATTAAACCTAAAGTATATAATTTCTATCTACATTAAATGTATATAATTAAATATGTAGATGAAATAACAGTTTTCGTGTGACTATTATAATGATGATAAGTCGGATGTGATATGTTGATTCCACGTACCTTTGGCGAAAGTCCTGTTCGGAGAATGTGCAGCTGATGTGTGGGTGGGAGTGTGGGTGTGTAATAAATTAGTATTGCTTCGGCTAACTTTACTCGGTGCACTTTGTCTTGTTCAGGGCTTGCACAGTACCAATAAGCAGTACATAAATTACGTTTTTAGGTAGTTCCTTTAACCTTTGCTTGGTGTCTGGGGTCTTTATAGTCCCCAAGGCTGCTTTAACTATGTAAAAACTGTTTTAATGTGAAGGTAGACTTCTCATCTTCCAGATATGAAGTTTGTGTACCTTTTATTATAAATGGTCAAAATATTTATGGTGATATAACGGTCGGTAGCACAGAATTTTGAATTTTTTGTAACAGGGTCAGAAAATACTCTAGGTATACAATCTGTGATGTTATGTTAAACATTTATTATAATAATCAAAACTTGGCAACAATGCACCTTCATTTGTATATGCATTATTACAAATTTGTAGACAATACATACACATGCATTCTTTTAAAAAAGTATTATAAAATGGAAACACAGTTAGCAATTGTCTTTTGTGGAAGTTAGACGTGAAAAACACGTGAAAAAGTAAAATATCTGAAGTGATAATGTTCTACAACTCAACAGAGTTAGGTGTTGATAAGATGGCGAGATACTATACAGTGAAACGTGGAACAACGTGGCCAATTACTCTATTTCTATTTCTTGATATATTTGACTTAGCATGCCTAATGCTAACGTCCTGTACTGCGAATATTTTCATCGTATGACGGAAGCTAAAGAGAATTGGTCTCAGAACTGGGAAAAGAGGTAGTCAGACCTCAAATTGAGAGACGAAATCTTTCCCCCAGTGAAGAACAACGCATTCGTTCAGCAATAACTCAAGCTGGTTTTCAAGATGCAGATGTTCCAAATCTGAAACGAAAAAGATGTGATTCCTGCCAAGGTCAAAGGATAGAAAGTGAAGAAACAATGTGATGAGTGTCACAAATTTATTTCCAAAGAACATGTTAGAGTTAAAGTATTCTGCAATGAGTGTTCATCATTTCAAGTGGAGAATGAATAGAAGTTATTTATAACAGGATTTTTATAAAGTGATAATGCACATCATAATAAAAAATTACAGTATTGTTATGTAGTGTGAGGTAAATGAACATTTTGTGTTAAAATAGTATATATACATATTTTATGGAAGAAAAACATATATGTTTTCATATTTCAGACATGGCTAGTACATAACTTATATAGCTTACAACAATGGAGTTTTAATTTAAAAGATGTGCTTTGGTCTCAAAAGACAGTCATTATATTTATGGAAATATTTTACATTGTATCGTCACATAGTTGTTAGAACTACTTTGGGGTGGAAAAAAGGGCCCAGACATATAATATGCTTTTCGAGAGCTGATGCCATGCGAGGGTTAATTAATTGAATATTATGTACATTAATAATGCAATACGCCCATATATTGAAATGTTTAATTGACGAGTATACTGGTGCGTTACTAGCACTACACTCACTCCCTCTGTCACCTACTGAGTCTATTTAAGAACTGAACTCTGAAAAACGCGTCTCCTGTTGCTAACACCAGGGAAAAGAAATACTTAAATACTGTTGGGTCTAATTCTAACATACTACTTACACTAGCCTATCCTGAAGGGGTTTCTAAATATTTTCAGTTAGCTTTTTTAACCGTCTTTCCAAGCTTCTATATCATTCTTATTGTTTTGTCACGTGCTCTTTTTGCATGTTACTGTTGGGAAAAATTTATGCTTTTTTGTTTTCTTGTCTGGTTACAAATTTACTAGACTAAATGCAAGTTATGAAATCCTTAAACAGCACTAATATACTCGCCACTTCATGCTACGTATGATCTGACATATACGTAGATTACATATTCGTTATCCTTTAAGTTTTTTTTTTTTAATTTACGTCCGCCCCAACGTTAAGTTATATCGGACGGTGAATGAATTGGATGAAATGATGCTCAAATGAGTCCAGGGTCCATGGAACTTACAGTTACCTGACATTCGTCTTGAAGGTTATGGGAAAACCCCGGAAAAACCTTATCCAGGTAACTCACCCTGACCGAGATTCGAACTCGGGACCTCTATATAATTCTGGAGCTAATAAGTCCTGGGTCTCACACAGAGATGGCACCACTGGGTCAGTTTGGCGGATAGCATCATACAGATTAACACTCTAGACTAGTTACAGGTCAATATCTTGCTTTGTTTTTGAATGACAGCATTTTAAACAAGACAAGTGTAGAGGTTTCACGAAATTGGAGGATTTGGAAAAACGAACAATGACTAAATACTTCCATTTGAGAGGCTTAACGCCTAAAGAGATGAAGGAGAAAATGGACAGCACATTGAAAGAATCTCCCCGTTCATATACAATAATTAAAAGGTGGGTTGCAGAGTTTAGCGTAGGACGTACGAACACTACTGTCTACCCAATTTCAGAAGGCTAGAGGAGTATGAAGGGGAGGGGAGCTTGAACTGTTTATCTGCTCTCTTGGTGGATCTGTTTATTAGGAAATTAGTGTATGAGAGTGCATATGAGTCATCCATGCTGCCAAATCTAATGTTTGTTTCAGAAACTGTAATGATAGGTATTATGCATGGGTGAGTTACGTGACAACACTTGCGTATTTTAAAGGCATCTAGCATCCTTGTCATACTGGGAAGGCGAGCATAATCATTGTGGGAAAAGCAAAAGTGACTACGTTACACATTCCTCTAGTTTGTCTTCTTGTGCTGGGCAGCAGTATGTATTTAATATCGTCACCGTCACCGTCACCGTCACCATCATCATCGTCGTCGTCGTCGTCGTCGTCGTCGTCGTCGTCGTCGTCGTCGTCGTCGTCGTCGTCGTCGTCGTCGTCGTCGTCGTCGTCGTCGTCGTCGTCGTCGTCGTCGTCGTCGTCATCATCATCATCATCATCATCATCATCATCATCATCATCATCATCATCATCATCATTATTATTATTATTATTATTATTATTATTATTATTACTTTTGGGCTTCGTAGATCAAGTTAGGTAAGTTACATTAAAGAGGGCACAGTTACCAGATTAAGTATGACAGCCTAACTTGGAAATCGTGGAATATGTGAGAGTATTCTCGAGAAATTTATACAGAGAGTTTAGGTTAGAAAGCAGATACTTTCAGTAATGTAGGAACGAAGTGAGAACATCGTATTAGTCGTTAGTAGCGGGGCTCTTAAAGCCATTAGCAAAATGGAAGGGGAGTAGGGAAATTATGGTAGCTGAGCAGGACATTCTGGGCAAAACAATGGACAGTTCTGTTCGGATCGCCGTAGCTGAATGAGGCATCATTCTTACATCTAGGATAGAATCACATTTTATCGCGTGGTAAAACATATGTTAACTCCAGATATTTATACATTATCTTCCATTGGTCCGCAACTTCTCCATTTAAGTTGAATACTTTTATTAAACGCTTCAAACTTAGATTCCAGTGTCATCCTTACTTTGATTACAAACCCACGCACACCCTGAGATAGGCCTCTGCTCAAGAGTGAGGCAGACGCAGACGGCTAAAAATTGGAGTAACATCGTGAGATACAACAAATACCGCTGCACCGAAATGCAAGATTTACATTTCAATATACTTTTTGTCGTTCACAGAGATACACGCTGAAGTACTGGGCTGCATATATGATTGTTGGTTGTTTACGAGCAAGCGGAGAGGAGAGAGGCACCAGTCCCTGCGCTACTGAGTTTGTGAATGGCTAGGTAGCGCTAAGGGGAAGTCTCAGAGAAATGCTGTACGCAAGTAACTTAATTCCTATTGAAAGTCAACGAAACAGTATCTGTGTTCGAAGTCATCCAAAAGCGCAAACAATAGCTCGTCTCAGTTATGTTTAGAGAGGAATTTAATTTTTTTCTAGCAAGTTCTTAGCTGTACGAGTCAGGCGGGAAGCCTTCCCCCTCTCTGCGCTAAGAGCGTGACGTCACTGGGCCGTCTGGTCCAACATGCACCGGTTGATTCATGACAGTATCAGGTAGAACTCCATTATGAAAATGCCGTAAAAGTGCTGTGCCCCTCATTGCAAAAGAAATTATACAACAAAATGTGTTTTTAGGGAATATGTGGCGACTTTTATTATTCCTAAAGACAGCGAGTAAGAGGTCCCAAGAAAAGACCGCATTCCTTCTTATACAAGTGTCGTTCTGTATTGAACATTTTGAACCAGATTGTATTCAACGTGAAATATCATACCTGGATTCAAAAAGGATAAACAGAGTGTTAATATATGAAAAACCTAAGCTAAAATGTTGTTTCCATTCCTACAATTTTTGAAGGCTTGCTAGCATATCTTTCTAAAAAGTCGCTGGCGGAAAGAAAAAACGCCGAAGAAAGAGCTGCCAACATTAAAAGAAGAAAATTAATTGCTAAACATAAAGCTTGTAAAGATGCTGCTGAAGAGGACAAAACAGCGAAGCTAGAGGAGTTAATAATAGGAATTCAGAAACAATTGCCTGTTACACATGGCAAAGTAATCAATATTAACTTCGAATCTATGTCATTAGAGTTCTATATGAATGTAGAAAGAAATACTAAAGTATCTGCTCACTTGAATCACAACCCAATTTGTTAACTAGCCCTCAGTGATCGCATTCATTATTGAACAGCTCGAGCTGTTTAACAAATTCATTAACACGAATCCTTCGCCTTGTGTGGACAGACTTTAAGATGAACCAATATAATGCTGGGTGGAGCACAGTTCTACGTGGCCGCTACAGTTTGATACAATAATAAGGGTAGCTCAGTGTAAAGCAATGAGGTTTATCTCAGGGTATGCGTGGGAATGTATGAGAAGGATAGTTTTAATAACACTGGAATGCCCGTTTCAAACTGGTTTAATGCTGCTTCTTTTATCAGAACATTAAACTTGAAGTTGCCGACCAAGGGTTACCAATATCATTGTTTAAAGTTACTGTATGTGAAATGCTTATTACTCGATAAAACTTAATTCGTTCTTCACGTACATATGAACCGACAAATATCTTCTCTCATCACTTCTGATCTGCTGTGACCAAGAGAGAAGAAGAGGACTACCATAATCGGCCTCAAGTCACCGAGTGTCCTCCACAGCTGCGTGTGGGTGTGTGTAACTTTCACTTTCTCGAAGCCCTGTATTCAACCAAAGAGTCTCTTTGTGACTATTTTGTCATGCCATTATGAAGGATCCGAAGAATACCCTATTCAGACAAAGTCAAGTGCTACCCTTTAGAACTCTCCTAAGGACACTTTCTTACGTTTCTTTTGTTAAAACAAATATTCAAATCCGTTGCTATTCGACTCAACTGCCCCTGCACACGTTGGAACAAAGAACCAACATTCCTTTGAAATCCATCATGATTCTTTACTTACTTCAATCCTTTAACTTCGGTATCAAAGAGCATACAAAATAGAATCTGAGAAATCTAAACCAAACTTTAGTAAGTATTAATGATGGTAGTTTGACTGAACAAATAGAATTTTTCATGAAACAGCTCTCCTTGGCTTTAGTATCAAAGAAAGTGTATTCATATCGCATGATTATGATAGCCTTCATTATTTACATTTAGCCTTCATTATTTTATTTACGAAATACTTAGAGCAAAAAAAATCTTGTTTCTGCTTCTCCCTAAATATTCGCAACAGCTTATAGCTTCATTAGGCGTATCTCCAAAACAGAAATGTGAGAATGATAATTTTCTAAAAACTGTTGGCAATAAGTTATCAGGACTGGAAAAACCGGCCATGCTGCAACTAAATCAGCCACAGCCAACTGGCTTCCGCATGTGCTGGGCTACAAGCACTGTGTTGCCTCAGTGCATGCTTCGCACGGTTTGTCCTCCATAGCAGTGGCGGTCCGTACTTCAGTATCAGTTTGATATGGAAGGGCACTCATTAAAGCGAAGGGTACCCACGCCGACACATTATTTCAATCCCGAATGGGAAACTGAGTACTTCTTCAAGGAATGTAGCGGTGGTGCTATTTGGTCTTGGTAGTCTCCGTGTACCATCCACCACGACGACAGTTTGTCCCAAATGACTACCTCTCCATCCTCGCCCTACGTCCCAGTGCCATCATGGCCGGCGACTTCAATGCTAAACATCAACGTTGGCATAGCGGTCGTCGGGCGGATGCAAGAGACATTGAAATCATACGCCTGATAGATGCAGACCCGCTACTTCAAGTGTAGGGTCCCTGACAACCCACTCACTACCTGCGAGGAGGACTGCCTTCAGTCATAGACTTCGCCATCACTAAGCATCTACCATTTCATCTCACCCTTACATCCTTAAACGCATTACATTCAGACCATAATCCGGTGTTGATAGAGATCAACACCAGGGTTGCCAGTCATGACATCTCGCTTCAGACGCGATAAGTCGATTGGGAAGGCGTCAGGAATTGTCTCCGCACTTCCATCCCGCCAAATCCAAGGATCACAAACATATCCACCCTGGAGAATGCAATCTCATCCTTCACTTCCATCGTGAAGCGGACTACCCAAAATCTGACAGTCCACTCCTTGGCTCCTCTCCACCCTGATGTCCTTCCTTTGGACATCATCCTTCTCATCAGAAGATCCTGGGCTGCACGGAGACTATACCAGCGTCACCGCACGCCACATAATTGAGCCCTTCTAAGACGCTTGCGTCGAGAGGTCAGTGCCCGACTGCGCGAGCACAAGATGCAAGCGTGGGAGGACAAAATGGCCAGATTGCGCGTCGAAGATGGCGACGTGTGGAGGATAGCCAGAGCCCTCAGAAATCACAGAGGCCAATACAACTCCCCCATTCACGGCACCCAAGGCCTGGCTTACGGTCCCCAAGCCAAAGCCGATGCTTTCGCTGACTACCTTGAACGTACCTTATGTCCAAGAGATGACCCCCAGGACGATAACTTTTCCGAACGTGTTCGTCGGGAGGTGCGTCGTTTCCTACGCCGCCCTCCTGAGGACGCGGTTCGTCTTCCAACCATTCGTCCCAGCGAAGTCCAGGGCGTACTTCAGAGTCTCAAAGAAAAAAAGGCGGCGGGGCCGGACGGGCTGACCCCCCTAATGCTCCGCCACATCCCCTTCAACGCGGTTCTATTCCTAACTAGGATTTTCAACATGTGCCTCACCCTTGGGTACTTTCCACGAGAGTGGAGAGAGGCCCGGGTGATTTGCATATTGAAACCTGGGAAAGATCCGGTTCACCTCTCCAGCTACCGATCCATCAGCCTCCTTTCCACCCTCTCGAAAGTTCTCGAGAGGTTGATTCTCACCCGCTTGTTCCCAATATTGGGAGACCTTCAAGCCATTCCCGCACATCAGTTTGGTTTTCGTCCTGGGCACTCGACAATCCAACAGTTGCTGCGGGTGGTGGAGACTGCTGCCCTGGGGTTCCAGGAAGGCGCCTTCACTGCTGCAGTTTCTTTGGATGTCGAGAAGGCCTTCTCCACGACATGGCACGCTGGGCTCCTCTATAAATTGATCCACCTGGGGCTACCAACACAATTAGTCAACATAATACACAGCTTCTTGCGACACCGCACATTCCAAGTCACAGTCGCGGGGAAAACATCTACACTCAGACCAGTGAGAGGCGGAGTCCCCGAAGGCTCTGTACTATCCCCCACCCTATTCAACGTCTTTATGGCAGACTTCCCAACAGAGCCACGAGTCGAAATGGCACAATACGCTGACGACGTGCTTCTGTTCTGCAAAGACAAACACATACTCAGAGCCTTCAACCCCTTACAAAGACATCTCCGTCTCACACAGCAGTGGTGTAGGCGTTGGCGGATGTCCGTTAATCTGGACAAAAGCCACGCCATACTTTTTACAAAGCGCCACACCCCCGCAGACTGCCCCAATTTCAGCTACCGAGGTCGAAGAATAGAGTGGACTAACTCTGTCCAGTACCTAAGTGTTAACTTGGACAGGGGTCTAACTTTTCGCCAACACATCAGGGACCGAGCGGCCAAGGTACAGGGAGCAATTGCTTCACTGTATCCAATGCTGGGGTCAACCTCGATGCCAGTTGGCATGAAGTTATACCTTTTCCGAGCGCTGGTAATCCCGGCTATGCTTTATGCCTGCGAGATCTGGGGCATGGCCGCAGACAGCGTGCTAGCATGGCTCCAACGTGCACAGAATAGAGGACTCAGGTCTATATATTCTGTGGGTCCTTATTTTCCTACCAGGTTGCTTCACGAGGCCTCGAGTCTCCCATACGTGGAGGATGAAATCAGGCGCCGGGCATCAAAATTGTACGCAAGTTTACCCAACCACAGAAGCGCCCTTGTCAGATCCCTGGGAGATTATGACCCCACTAGACGTCGCTCTAGTCAGCACCGGTTACCCCGCATGGCTTGCGGGCATCCGAGATAACCTAGGAGCTAATCCGAACAGCAGCTAAAGCTGAGCTCCATATAATCCTTCCAAGCTGCTTGGCATCAAAATTATATACCCAAAAATTTAAGTAAATAAAACACCAGGGTGCAAGGTGTTGCAACCTGTCCTTCAACCCCCAGGTACATACTAGTAACCTCATAAAAATTCACCATTCTAAAAATCAACATTTCACCCTACAATATCCCGATATTTACCTTACCTGCGGTAAAACCCTTAAAGGGTGGGCACGCAGCAAAAACCTTCTGGCTTTATACAGCCAGTCAGCACCACATGGCATGGCATGGCATGGTGCTATTTGTTTAATTTGCCAGAAAAAAATTGCGAGTGCTGAAACGATTTAATCTTCAGCGACATTTTAATACATTGCATGCTAATGATTATTCGACCCTAGAAAAAGAAGAATGCACTGCAGAGACACAAAAGCTCAGATCAAAGATCACATCGCAGGAAGAGAAACAGGAAGAAGGGAATGGCGGAATGGCAGAAACCTCAGTTTATGTAAGAAATGGCACTAGAAATGGCCAGATCTTCTAGTAGTTCTTCTGATGGCCCACTTATTAAACGACGTATGCTTATAGCTGCAAGTAAATTCACCCCTGTCAGTGTTCGCAAGTTGGAGAGTGTCAGTCTGTCACCTCATACTATTTCACGCAGGATTCAAGATCTGGCGGACAACATTTACGTACAACTTATTGAAAGAGGAAGAGAATTTGTTGCATTCTCTATTGCCATTGATGAGAGCACTGCCTTATCAAGTATGGCTCAATTACGTATTTTTTATTCATGGAGTAAATGGACATTTGGAAATTGTGGAAGAAATGCTATATCTAATACCAAAAAACGGCACAGCAATAGGAATCACCTTGAAATGTGACAGTGAGTTAGCTGACTGTTACAGAAACAGAGAAGGCTTGCTAGAGTTCTACAGAAGGTTTCCTAAATGAAGATTCACTTGATTACACAGGTGTGCCGCATCTATGATTGCAATGTCTGGTTCAACCTACGTATGTGAATCCTTATTTTCAGCTATGAAACATATTGAAACCCCTCATAGTCCGAACATCAGTGATCATAGCTTGAAGTGTGCATTAAGGGTTCAGAGTTGTGTTTCATTGTCTCTCAATGTGGCGGATATTGTGAAAACTAAAGGATATAAGAAGACAAGAGTGTCTCTCGAAAACTTAATATATAACATTTTTAATTGAAGCGTGTATATTCGTTTAATATGAAGTATCTGTGTAATATTATCACTATATAGCAAATATTAGTTTGTTATTTTGTATTTTTGAATCGTGTCAGGATAAAAATTGTGCTAATTACTGTTTCTTTCTTATAATAAAAAACATTGCTTTTATATGTCATCATTTGTCCTTAATTATTTAATGGAAACAGAAGCGCGTGGTAGTAATTGGCCTATATCCCTTGCACTCGCCAGCAACGACCAGGTACATCGACACCGTGCGAACTGTATAGGCACACCGTGCATGTCAGTTGACGGAGCCTGAACTAGATGAAATAAATGTTTATGAGGGAATATATTACAGGTGTGGAAAAATTACTGGTTTCGTAGAAAATTGCGACTATTTCACTGAAGCATCTTCTACATATTTAGCATATTCTACATTTTCTATCTTCGAGCATGTTCCCCTCATCATGTAAAAACAATATCAGTTTCTGAAAAGGTCGATATAACAAGAAAGGTTGTGGAAATGATTGAAAAGATTGGCTTCAAAGAACTGTGTGACATTTCAGATAACAACAAAGTAAGTCAGACATGAATTCCATTTTAAGTAAGCAATCTAAAATGAATGTACGCTGTTCATGCCTGAAATTGACTATGAAGCTTATTTTATGTACGATAATATCCACTTGCTGAAAAACATGAAAAATAATTGGCTAAACCAAAAGGTCCGAGTAAGACATTTCCCTCCCTCCCTCCATCCGTCCGTCCGTCCGTCCGTCCGTCCGTCCGTCCGTCCGTCCGTCCGTCCGTCCGTCCGTCCGTCCGTCCGTCCGTCCGTCCATCCGTCCGTCCGTCCATCCATCCGTCCGTCCATCCATCCCTCCGTCCATCCATCCATCCATCCATCCATCCATCCATCCATCCATCCATCCATCCATCCATCCATCCATCCATCCATCCATCCATCCATCCATCCATCCATCCATCCATCCATCCATCCATCCATCCATCCATCCATCCATCCATCCATCCATCCATCCATCCATCCATCCATCCATCCATCCATCCATCCATCCATCCATCCATCCATCCATCCATCCATCCATCCATCCATCCATCCATCCATCCATCCATCCATCCATCCATCCATCCATCCATCCATCCATCCATCCATCCATCCATCCATCCATCCATCCATCCATCCATCCATCCATCCATCCATCCATCCATCCATCCATCCATCCATCCATCCATCCATCCATCCATCCATCCATCCATCCATCCATCCATCCATCCATCCATCCATCCATCCATCCATCCATCCATCCATCCATCCATCCATCCATCCATCCATCCATCCATCCATCCATCCATCCATCCATCCATCCATCCATCCATCCATCCATCCATCCATCCATCCATGGCACCGTCAATACAATGCCTCAGCGGCCGCTCCTGTTAAGAAGTATCCCAAGAAACACTGCACTCCTTCAGATAAAAGTGTTGTCTGTATTAACCATTTTGAACTAGATTGTATTAAAAACGCTATACCTGGATTCTAAAAGGACAAAAAGAGGGATAGTGTATGAAGACGCTAAGCTAAAAATTGGTTCCATTTCTACAATGTTTCAAGGCTTGCGAGATATATCTCTAAAAGGTCGCCGACGGAAAGAAAGAACCCCGAAGAAAAGATCTGCCTACATTAAAAAAAGAAAATTAATTGCTAAACATCAAGCTTGTTAGGATGCTGCTAAAGAGAGCAAAATAACAAAGTTTGAAAGTTAATGGGAACTGAGAAAAATTGCCTGTTACAGATGGCAACGTAATCAATTTTAAAATTGACAGTGATAACTAGATTAAAGGCATGTTTATGAGGGAATAAATTACAGTTGTGGAAAAATCGCTGGTTTCGAAGAAAATTGCGACTATTTCACTGAGGCAAAAAACTGTTTTCACATATTTAGCATCTTCTACATTTTCTAACTTTTTCATCCTGTAAAAATAATATCAGGTTCTGAAAAGATCGATATAACAAGAAAGGTTGTGGAAATTATTGAAAAAAGTGGTTGCAAAGAACTGTGTGTCATTTAAAATAACAACAAAGTAAGTCAGACATGTACTCCATTCTAAGTAAGCAATCTAAAATGAATGTACGCTATTCATGCCTGAAATTTTCCATGAAGCTTATTTTATGTACGATGCTGTCCACTTGCTGAAAAACATGAAAAATAATTGGCTAAACCAAAGGATCAGAGTAAGACATCTTCATTTCTTGCCGTTCAACTTCCCAATAAAACTTCCAGAAAAAAATCTATAAAAAGGCGGAATTGCTTCATATAAGAACTGCATTGAGAATGAGAGAGGGAGAATTATAAAAATGGTTACAAATTAAATTACCAGACCTTATACCCGACTAATATAGAAAGACAACAAATATCCCTTTCCATGAAAGCATTAGAGCATTAATGACGGTCCATGGATACAACGAGACAGCTAATTTTCCTGGTATTATATGGACATTGATGTCCATTGTAAATACAAATAATCCTTTCTGTGGTGCACACAGGAATAATGAATTTAGATATCAATTTGATTTCATGGAAGATACGAGATAGCAGTTTCTTGTAAACTTCACTAAGTAAAAGATTGAATGAAAGTTGGTGAGCAAATTAATGGGGGATGACTAACAAATGGCTCAGGCCAAGCTAAAGCAAAATGCCTTATAAATATTATTCGATTTTTTCTCTCTACTTTAAATGTGAAATATGTGCTAGAGAAAAGGTTTAGTAAGTGCAGGCAATTTAGAGGTGGAAACTATAATACTGACGCGATTCAAATAATAGACGCAGAGAAAAAATTAGAGCAAGAAACGTGTTGAAATAAAATCCGCTCGATACGGTATGCTAACTCTGGACCTGGATTTAATTAATGGCAATAATGAAGAGATGAATGTTAATAATGAAAAAATCGACAACAATACCACGGATGTAGGTTAATTTAGAAATATTGATTGTGGTAATTGATAAATCACAAACCCATTTATATGTTTGTGGTTGTGCAGCATTTAAAACTGCCACAAAAATAAAGTATGAACATTGCACAGAAGTACATATGTATTTTTTTTATCTTGAAAAGTGCAGAGCGATGCGTAGTGGTATCTGGACGAGTCCACCTCAGAACGGTTGCAACTGGAGGGGAGGCAGGTCAGTTGCGTACCAGTTGCGAGCAAGTAAACACGTGCAGAGCTACTCGGTAATACTACAGCTTGTTTCAAAATGTGCTTGTCTCCTGGTTCCAAGAGAGCATTTATAAATGACGCCTCCTAGCAGCACATTAGGGAATAAAGTTTTACATTTAAAAACACGAGAAGTAATAACCAATATACATAGATTTATAAAAAAGGAACAATGGTCTGGGTCAGCTATAAAAATCTGGAGAAGGGTATCTGAGGCAACAGTTGTGTCTGAAAACAGTTTAGGTGAGTTATTAAGGAAAGAAAAGCAATTGGTGTTAGTGCAACAACGTCCTTCTCTATGCCCAGTAAACAAAGATTAAGAACATGCACAGAATCTAATTTGGCTGTTTTAATTCAGAAATAGTTAGGCGAACTGTGAATAAGTTTTAAAACACAGAAAAACAAAGACCAACTTTGAATGAAGTGCTTATGAAGCTTAAACATTCTACTGACTTTCAAGGCAATGTCTGAACATTAAGAAGAGTTCTTTTGAAGCTGGGATTATTTGAAAAAAAAAAAAAAAAAAACTATGCGTGACAGACAAATTTTAATCGAACATCACTCCATACGTGCAAAAAGGCTTAAGTATTTGCGAAATATCCGGGTATATCGAAGTGAAGTTTATATAGTTTATATGAATGAAACTTAATAGCAATGCAGGACATTGCCTGGAGTGAAATACGTTACAGGGACTCTGCAGCGATATTGAAAGGCCGACAATTGTTTATCATGCCTGCTGGAGGAGAACAGGGCTTTGTTCCAAATGCCTATGTACCATTTAAGAACCAACAAAAGCGTGGAGATTACTACCATAGTAAGAATTACAACTTAGTTTATAAGAGCTGCAAAACTGGCTTCGAGTAGGAGTGAGTGAGTGTGTGGTGTTTAAGGGCCCGTCGACAACAAGGTCATTTGGGCCCCAAGTCAACACTAAAACCTAAAAGCTATAAAAAAATTGGCTAAAAAGGTAAAATGTAATAAAACCACTTAACTGTTAAAAGGACATAAAACCATCTAAAATTTATAATTTAAAATCGCTAAAATTTACAAATATAAAATCCAGGTCACACTTGTGTATTAAAACCAATCTCGGTAACATACCGCAGTGCCTTAATCACGGCAACTGGGTCATCCCCTAAAATACTGGGCAAGTTAGCTCCCAAGCCTCGAGTAGGAAATTTGTTTTTAGACACCTTATGCACTGCCCTCCCCTCTCGTAATCTTACGCGTGTGACGCATTGTGGAGATAGGTGCATTATGCCCACCACAGTTGCTACTCATTCCTACCGCACAGGATTCCTGTCAAGATAAAATAATGCATCTGTAATTAAAAGGGAAACCGCTGGCGATGAATTCTTTGAAGCTGTCAATAGAGAAGTATTGTCGGTTCCAACTGCATTCGTTATTAGTATGGGAGAAATAGCGTTTACTATGTGTTCCAAAAGGGAAAAGTTCTGGCTTGCAGCGAATCAGATGCGTTAGACTTCACCGTTGCAACCTCGTTTCTGCCACTCTTTTTATACTCCCCCCCCCCCTCTCTCTCGCATACTTGCGAGTCTTCTTGGGGCTACATATATGGGAACTCAAACTGAATTTTCCAAAGACTTATAATAATGCGGTTTTTCAAATCACAACTGCAACATGGCTATTCGTACATTACGGGCATGTTTTAAATATATAGTTTAAAAAATATATAGTTTATGAATTACCAACGAAACTGCTAGCGGCGCATCCATGTAGCTATGCATGTCACTTCCGTTAAGACACAATTCGTCATTATCACTGTCTTCATCGTCTAAGTCTTGCAAGTTTACGATGATAAGCACTAAAATCTCGTCACGTGCTATTTCTTTCCAAAAGCAGTGTTATTGTAGTTTATCTGCATGTCTCATGCAGTTTTCACAGTCTTGTGCAACCTTGTCATTTGAGCCCACATTCACTCAATTGGATTGTTCTGGCAGTGGAAAGGGGGAACGTATTTTATAATACCTCGTGTCTCATTTCAATTGCATGCTCATTTAGCTAATACATTTCCCCTGGTTTTTAAAAGGAAGAACAAGTAATCCTTGTTTCACGTATGCTTGCCCCGTATTTCTTAATAGTCACATGACCTTATGACCTCTCATTGGCTGCTATTGTAGTATATACTGCTGTACGATAAAGATCAGTTCGTTATTTAACATGGTGATATATCTTTATATGTTGGAAGGGAATTGCCAAATATATATTTTCGTAACTGTTTTAAATATATTACGCAACAGAGTTGATTTATCTCAAATGCATGTTAATCTTTAAAGGAAGTAAAGAGGAGATTGCTTTGCTCTCAAGCGCATGACAAAATAGCACGTGATTTAGTGGTAGTGATGACATATTTGTTCATATGACTTTTATCACTGACCACGTTTTAAACTGGATTAGTCATATATCGCCATTCGAAGGTGTGTTTTGCCGAGTGCGAGAACTAAATTATTTTATTGATCGTTTATTGCTCGTGTACTTATTATATGTATGATGGCAGAGTCTACCGCCAGTTTTTCGCCAAAGCATCGCAAGGGAAAACCTTTACAAAGCGGCGAAGAAAAAATTGTGGTGCATGTGTTTAATGCACTCACATAGAAGACTCCGTCTTTGTCAGTGACAGAAGTCGAACAGCTGTGCTCTGAACTTACAGGTGTCTTAGATGCGTAGGTGCATCGCGACATTAAATTGAGATAACAGGAAAACTTACCACTCCAGAGGCAATATTTCTTTGTGGCGAAGATGTTATTTAAGGACATTCAGATTGTACCGGGATACAAGTTGCAAAATATACTACCTTGACGAGACTTGGGTGAATGAAGGACACACGACAATTATGGCGTGACACGACTTTTAAGACTGAAAGACAAGCATTTTTGCAAGGTATGTGTGCTGGTTTTAAAACATTCCAGTGGAAAAGGCCGAAGGCCTTTCATTATAAACTTGTTTCAGTTTCATTGCTTATTCATTCAGTTTCAATTTTCTCAGTTTCATTATAAACTTCATTATTTTTGTATGACTTCATACTCTTATTTGTATGATTTTATCTATATTCCTGGCAATTATTATGACGTTTACTGCAGTTTTAAATGTGACGGAAGGCACCACCTATGGCATATGGCGCGAAAGCATTAGCAAATTAGGGTGAGCGGGAAGGCAGTTGCACGCGGAGTGATACATGTCAGCGAGGCAAAGTTATATGAAACAGAGATTAGTTCGAACTCTCTAGAGTAAATAGAGATTACGTAGATTCATAAACATACAGTGCGACATGCCACTTTCTGCCGATGGACCATTCTACACCTTGGCTTTGTCAGAATATTTTTTTTATCACGTTATGTCAAACGTTTACGTTTCAATTCTGAGTAATTAGAAGTATACGTACACGCATATATGCCAACTAATAATGATGTCCATTACAATGCTTTCGTTGCGATGCATTGTTATGATATAACAGTGCTTTATTTATTTGTATTAGGAAAACTATTTGAGCTAAAAGTTTTTTTTTTTTTTTTTTGCGGTTATGTTGGATTACTCTCTACCTTCCACAAGGTTCAGTTTTTGCAAAATCGAATTTTTGTCTTAGCCCAAATAGTATTTATTAGAGATTGAAGAGATTGATTAGTTTGACTTCACCACTGCTGGCTGTATAAAGCCAGAAGGTTTTTGCTGCGTGCCCACCCGTTAAGGGCCTTACCGCAGGTAAGGTTTGATTTCAGCATTTCGTAGGATGAGATGTGGGTTTTGAGGTTTGAGTTCTTTATCAGGTTACAATTTTGTACCTTCGAAGGACAGAATGCAATACCTTGCACCCTGGTGTTTTAATTTTAAGTTGGGTGAAATGAGTTTAATTGTTAATGCCTTTGTTAACTTCTTTCATCATCCAATATCATTCTGACATTGTAAGTTAATAGCTTTGAAATCACAGAAAGATAAATTTCTGTACACAAAGTACATCATTAGATAATACCTAAACACTGACATATTTCAACAGCCTCTTTAGTTGAATAAATTCATGTTCAGTTTTATATAACTACAAATAAACATGTCAGTATCCTTTGATGGGTAAGGTTCACTGAATGCGGTGCAGGTAAAGTAACGCGGGTCTTTAATAGCACGGTTTTCAGTTTAAGAAGACCTTTACAAATGCTGGTGGTTTTATATAAACCCTTCCATCTTTCAGTATGCTCATCAGTACATTTCAACAGTGGACCTGGGCGGCAACAGTGTGCGCAGAGTATCCTACTGGTTGTTAATGCAGTTAACTGGATAACTGGCATACGAAGAAGTTCCCTATGCTTCCTAGATGGCTGTACTGTCGTATGTATCTGCTTTCTTTTTGAAAATCAAAAAATATGGTTAAATTATACGCAGACATAAGGAATACAGTAATTTAATACTTTATAAATAGCACATGTTAAGGTATTGCATAATTTTACTGTCAAATACTTACTGTTTTGTTGTGGATTGGCAAAAGTAATAAAATGTTCTGTCTTAAGGACTCTAATACCAACTATAAGTTAGATGAAGTGAAGTGAGCTGCCGAATGATTAGGTGTGAATTCATTTACTGCGCGTGAAGCATTGATTGCGAACAATGATTGGAAGGATGGCACACGATGTGGATAAATGATGATAGTGATTATGCATGGTGTGTATTTGTTTTTTGTTTTGGATTGTGTACTGAAGTTTTTTCCTGAGCATATAGTTGTGAAATTTATATCGAGCCCTGCTGAACTAGTGTGTTAAGTTGTTACGTCATAGTTTTCGGTGTAGTGCCGAAGCACTATGTACACGAATATACTTATCTTAAAATACTTGTGCGTGTCTTTGTGAAGTAGTGAAAATGTGCAAAGTGCATTGGTAATGCAAATAGATAGGTAGTGGAAACAGTTCAATAACAGTGTGTGTGTTTTAATAACAGTGAGATATCAAAGTGCCAGTGACCAGGACCAAGGCGCCCAAACACCACCGAAAGCGGCGAGGGACATACGGCTATGTGCTCTTGTTGCATGCAACAAGTAGAGTCCGCAGGCCAAGGCGCTCCCAGCAGCACTTGCGCTGCTCCAAAAAGGCGGCCGCAGCTGCGGCAATAGTAGCCCTGCCACAATGTGCCAGCCAAGCGGCTGGCTCACTAATGCTTCGACTCGGTCAGCCGGCCGTAGCAGAAGCTGCAGCCCTACAACCACCTGCCAGCAATCGAGGCGGTCAGCCGGCCTCCTTTATAGATGTACAGCCTACCACTAGCAGCCACGATCCTCCTCTCAGAGCACCATTGTCTGCACCATCCAACAGCGGTGACGTCCCCATGGACCAGAGCAGCGCGGAGGACGAACAGATGGCCCGAAAATTCCAAAAACTGTCCCGGGAAGTTAAAGAGCTCCAGAAGGAGATCTTTCACTTCCAAGAAAACCTGGAAGCCATGGCCCCAAGTCCCGGGATTTCCTAAAAATTACTACTGACCTGGCGCTCTGCTACCAAGAGCACGCTATTAAAAAGCGTCATCTATTGCAGCTCGGCGAAGGGTGGCAAGCCGCCCCACAAAGGAAGCACCCCTTACACCGGAGCAGTGGCCGGGAATCGGTAACCGACGGTGAGCGCCCGGGACTCCATACCTCAACCTGCCGCTCAAATCGGCGAATAGATATGTGGCGCTGTCTTCATCTGAGGAGGATGAGGACACTGACCAACCGAAGCCAATTTACCAGCACGTTCAAATCCCACACCCACGCTCCCAAAACCACAAAGACCCACCCGACCATCCCCCATAATGCAACACTCACAACCATCTATCTCCATGACTACCCCCACCCCGACTACCGCCGCTACAATCACTCTTTCAACTGACTCCCAAAAGCCGCCGCAAATCGTTATTCCCGACGATCGCCAGACGACAATCGTTCTCCGCATCCTCCGGAGCTCTCTTCCCGCCAGAAAATACAAGCTGCAGACGACGCGCACGTGCCTGAAGCTCTTTCTTCAACGGAAGCAGAATGCAGTGCCGACCATGACGCTCCTGAAGAACACCGGCATTGAAAATTTCAGCTTCACCCCCAGGAGCGACCAGCCCCTCCGCTCCATCCTGAAGCGGCCCCCTGAGGACCTCGAGGAGGGCTTCATCCGATAAGACCTGGAGGGGAAAGGCTACACCGACGTCCAGGTATGCCAGCTTAAATCCCATGGCAGGCCCTTGCCAATAATCCAAGTTACACTAGACAGAAGCACAAAAAATCAGAACTTGTTGCAAGAGCAAGAGGTGTGCCATGTCATGGTCGCCGTGGAGGTATTGAAAACAAACTGTAATATTACTAAATGCTTTAACTGCCAGCAGTTACGGCACACATTTAAAATGTGCCAGATGACCTCCCGGTGTGTCCTCTGAGTTGGCCTCCACCGCTTAGCTGACTGCCCGAAGAAGGCCAAGCAGGACGTTACACCCCACTGTGCGAACTGTGGGGAGACGCACCCTGCCAGCTATAGAGCTGCGAGACGTTCCGCAACGAACGCCACCGTCGCCAACTGGCCATAGCCAGGGCACCCCAAATGGCTCAACCAGGGCCAAGACCCATTGTCAACCCGGCCCTGATCAGAGAAGGCGTCTCATTTGCAGGCGCCATGAGAGGGCAAACGGCAGCCATACCACGACAAACTGGCCAACCTCCAATAGCTCCCACCACCGGGGCACCTTCTGGCGATCTGGGAGGCATTAAAGGAGGTATTCAGTCTCCTTAAGGAACTTAATATCCAAGCAATCTTACCAAAGTTACAGCCCTTCGTTACGAAGTTTAAAAGCTGAGCACTTTGGCAAAATTAGAAGCGGTAGCATGGTTCCTCTCAGAAGTCTTCATTGTGTATCACAGCCTGGACTCCGACCATCTTTCTGTGCATTTCGACATCTGCGTCGCCATCACGACCGGTTTGACCGGCCCTCTGAGGCGCGCAGATATAGACTGGAATAAATTTACGCTCGAAATGCACAAGATGGCGCAGCCTGGGCTGTCATACTACAGCGAGTTGGACATTGACGCCGCCATTGAAAATTACACCACCTCGCTGCACACGGCCAAAAGAAATTCTACCAGCTATACCATAAGCCCACCCAGTTTTTGCACGTACCCTGAGGTGAAGCAGCTAATCGCCAGGCGGCGGTGCTTGACGAGACTTTGGCGGCCTACCCGCCAGTCGGAGGACAAAGTGCTAGCAAAATGGCTACGAAACATGATTCGGCAACAAATTAAAATCAACAAAATTGAAAAGTGGGAGCAGAAAAATTTTAAACACCATACATTCGGACCATTCTTTGTAGAAATTATTAAGGGCATTTAAAGTCTCCTAGAGCGCCAACTTAGGCACTGAGGCGCTGCACACTCGCCTCGGCCTGCATTTCTCCTCTGAGGAGAAACCCGAGGTTTTTGCAGACTATCTGGCAGAAAAATTCACAGAGAATCCTGCGACCAACCCCGAGTTAGAACGGAAAGTCCAGACATGGGTACAAAACTGGGTGGCACAGAGGCATGAGCAACACTTGCCCCTCACAACATCGCAGGAAGTCTACAAGCTCATCAGGAATCTACCTAATGGGAAAGCCGCCGGCCCGGACAGGGTGACTAATGAGGAACTCAAGCACCTCCCGAGAAAAGCCCCGGTGCACCTCACAAAAATTTTCAACTCCTGTTTGCAGCAAAACTACTTCCCTGACACTTGGAAACGAACCAACGGCATAATGCTCCCGAAGCATGGGAAAAGCACGAGGCAGCCTCAAAACTACCGCCCCATTAGTCTCCTGTCTACTGTTGGTAAATTGCTCGAAAAGGTGATACTGTTTCGACTCCAAAATCAACTTTCGTCACTGGATAACATTTCCAACTCCCAATTCGGCTTTGGAAAACAACATTCAACAGATCTACAACGCTTAAGGTTAACTGATGACGTGACAGAGTAATTTAACAATGGGGCTTCAATGTTGGCACTATTTCTGGACGTAGAAGCTGCATTTGATCGGTGCTGGCACAACGGCCTGATTTACAAACTGCACCGAAAGTCTCCCGGACTCCAAAATTCCTTAACACTGCTGCACAACTATTTAGAAAACAAACGCTTCTTCGTCCATGTGGGCGGCGGCTCCTCTAAGCAGATGGTCATGCATGCTGGCGTCCCGCAGGGGGATATTCTGTCCCCGCTTTTGTACATACTGTTTACCACGACTTCCCCGTGGACGCCAGATGCAAAGTGGCTATGTACGTACGCTGACGACACTGCAATATACAACCACCATAAAAATCCTCGTTTCGGCCTATTAAGATGCAGCGGTATATTCACCGCTTCATTTCATGGTTCCATGACTGAGAAATTAAAATTAATGCAAATAAAAGCCAGCTTATCCGTTTTTCAAAGCGGCGCCCTTTGGCTATGGACATAACGGTCGGTGGTCAACTATTGCACTGCCGTCAGTAAGTCAAATACCTCGGCGTAACTTTGTCACACACAATGAACTGGTCCATCCACATAAAAGATATTGCCAACAAAGTGCGGCAGCGATTAAAGATGTGCGCCCCCATATTTAGGAGTAAACAACTAAAACTCCGCTTTAAGGTTATCTTGTACAAGTCGTTCATTCTGTCAGTGGTTCTATACTCATGTGTGCCTGGGCAAACGCATCAAAAACAACCATGAAATACCTTCAAACACTGCAAGTTCTCTCCCTCAGGAAAATCCTTTCCGCTCCCATTCGCACCACAAACGACTCCCTCCATCAAGAAGTCCGCATCCCGACCATCCCCGAAGCATTGAAAAAAAGAGCCTCCTCCATTTGTTCGCGCATTCGTCGGCATACAAACCCTTTAAACCATAACATCGGAAAAGGTGAGCTAAAACACCACAAACATAAACGGGTGAAAATACTGTAAATAAGGACGGCTCGCCACCCATTGCGCGCCCAAAATTCCCAGCCCAAGGCCCCACAAACCTCCGGCATGGGCCGCCACACCCGGGCTGCCCAAGGAACTGAGCGACATGCTGCCGCACAGGAGGACAGCTGAGTGTGAATAGTGCACAAAGTAAAGTGAAGTGTGCGTGAATGAATGTGTGATTACGAGGGACGTACTACGTATGCCCATGAGTGCGCGCGCGCGTGTGTGTGTGTGTGTGTGTGTGTGTGTGTGTGTGTGTGTGTGTGTGTTATATGTAAGTAAAATCACAAGAAAAACATAAAATTCAAGGAAAAACTGGAGCACCTAAAAGAAAATGAACTATCTAAAGCTGTTCTCGGTGTGCACATAAAGGGACGCCGTATGGGCTTTGTGTAAAGCCACGACGTCGAAACCAACAAAAACTGAAAACTGTAATATAATGCAAATGTAGAGCCTGTAAGCCGGGTCCATTGTACCGGCACCAGGTATATCAAATAAAAATAAAAAACCTAAGCCTAGGCTGCCAAATTGCTATAGTAAGATTTTGTCTATCTCTTATATTTACTAACTATGCAAAAGTCATAGAAATGAAGAGGTCATTTCCAGAAAATTACTTATATACATTATATTGGAGGGTGAACTTAAATACCAACTTTACTACTAACACGATTTTCTGTATTTAAAATATATCTATGATTCACAGATGAACACAAACACACACACGAAAACACAAGGACTAATTTTCAAAATAGTTTTTTAAGCTTGAGGGTCTCAAAGCTCGTGAAATATTTGAATATCAAATTTTTAGGTGGAATGCAGGTCTTGCTGTGGCTGTGGCTAAGTGGTTAGACCGCTTGGCTATAGCCAAGGCTGCCCGGGTTCTATCCCAGGCGACCGCAAAGTGAGGCTTGTGGTGGACAACACGGTGCTGGGGCGGGTTTCCTCCGGGACCTCCGGTTTTCCCCCCTATCTCATTCCACCGGTGCTCCATCTTTATCTCATGTATCATAAGTGTCACCGCCTGCGGTGCCGTGTGTAGTAGAAGCGGGCGTTAAACGCTACACATTCATTTTTTTTGCTCTACTTGCTATACGTAGTAGAGAAAATAAAATTCATTGTTATGTTAAGTGCAGTGATGTTTAGGAAAATTTATAACTTTTTCATAACATATTACGCGGATATCGCCGAATAAAGCATTTAAAAACCAGAAAAAAGGTAATTCTTAGAAAAAAAAAGATTTGATCAATAAGATATTCATTTTAGTTTCTCTTTTACTTGAGAATAGGAGTGCAATATCAGAGCTATAGTATTAAATTCATTCCGTTGAAACTGATTTTAGTGAAATTTAAATTATGGAGAAATAAACACATGAATCTGTTGCCAATGATGCAGAAATTCTGGTTCAGTTAAATAAATTAAGACATAATAAAATTAAATATTAATAATTTGTGTTGAGTGTTAAGAGGCCTTAAGTTTGGCCATAGATAAAATTATATTTGGCTCGGAGTAAGAGGACATTAATTATAGTAATTAGCGCGGGCCAGACCTAAGATTCGCTGACGACGAAGTCCTGTTCGATAAAACACCAGAAGAATTACAGTCAATGCTCCAACAACTCTGTACACAGCGCAAAACCGCAGGACTGTCTATGAACATGACAAAACACACAGCTGGCGACAAATAGATAGGAGATCCACAGTTCAATTGACGGAACAAGGCTACTATATGTAACAGAATACACATACCTAGGCCAACTAATTTCCTTAACTTGGAAATCCTTCTGGTCCCTCTACTTCATACGCCTGGACAAGACAATTCGAAGTACCAGAAACCTGCGTCTAACCAACACTACTTTATAGAAGCCAAACATGGTCGACAACAAATAGAAGAACGCATTACAAATATGCCAATGGAAGATTGAATGCAAGATATTGGGAATAACTATGAGCGACAGAATTTCCAAAGAGTTACTGTCCCAAATGACATCAACAAGTAAGTGCGAGGTCTACCCCAGAGTCCGAAAACTCCGGCCTCTATCACCCGGGAAACGATGGGAGACTCCGCAGTTCTTTCCATAGGACAATACCCGGAGTCTTAAAAGCCCCTCTAACCACAACAACGACAGGACGGGATGGAAGTGGATACACCACTTACGCGCATAAGAGTACCGAAAACTTCGGTGGGGTCACCTGGTGATCCAGCACATCTTCTACCAGCAGGCTAGTACCTGGAACATTTTAGGCAACCCTCTGCCCCCTCCGGTGGCCGAAGCCTGGCCGGAGGTACCCGACCTCCTACAAGTGTCGGAAACACACTGCCCCATCGAGTCCAGCCCCATCCCAACAACTACCATTCGGGAGGGGCTCGGCTGTTCGGCTCGAAGTTCCTCTGGTAACGTCAGAGGTACCACGAGTGCTCAGGGTCTGCAGCTGTCGCAGCACAGCAGCTGAAGGGGATGGATCTCCTCCCCACAAATGTCACACAAAGAGCAGACTGAAGTGGAAGTGGAGGCCACATCGTGCGGATGAAACACAGAATATGGATATACAAAGCCAATATGTGGGACCCGCGCACATGTGACTGGCACAGAGGCAGACCTAGGAAGAAGTGGGCAGCTTTCTACATAACACAAGCATGTCACCAATGGTCCAGAACAGCAAGAGGCAGAGGAACATGGTGGACAATAAAATTGGAAGTGAAGTGTAAAATAAAAACTGCCAGCCCACAAACAACATCCCGAGTTGACACAGTGATAGTGAAATTAATATAATCAAAGTGACAGTAAAATCTACTCAACCCAGACAAACACTAGACACAACATAACGCGTAGTAGCTCATCGCGTTAGTGAAACAGAGCTACCCTCTAACAGGAGGCCTTTATCCTTCAAGGGTCACATTAGCTTACAACACCAACCATCACCATGATCATCACATTCACCATGACCATCACCATAATAAGCAGCAGCGGCAGCAGCAGCAGCAGCAGCAGCAGCAGCAGCAGCAGCAGCAGCAGCAAAGTTCCTAGCTCCGGATGCTTTGAGGAATTCACAACTCCAGAGATCATTGAAGAATTTATCGTATAGTACTGGAAGACCGCAGATTAAATTTGTTAGAGATGGCAGTAGTTGTAAAAATACCAAAAGAACGTGCAGGTAATGTTATAAGTAATCTTTTGAGCTTTACAGGTCTGTGCAAGATGGACGCCCAGTTTGTTGACATCTGACTATAAGATGCAACGAAAAACAATTTCTGTTAAAAATTTGGAGCTTTACCGTAAAAGTCGCAGAGCATTGTTAATATGGCTTATTATTATGGATGAAACTTGGATACATCATTACCCTTGAGAAAGTAAATCACGGTCAAAGCAGCAGATTGTGCCAGGTGAATCAGCTCCTAAAGGACAAAGTCAATTTTTTTGTAATTTACGTCCTCCAAAGTTACGTCATATCGGACGATGAATGGAACGGGTGAAATGATGCTCAAATGAGTCCAGGGTCCATAGAGCTTAGAGCTACCCGACATTCGTCTTTCAGGATAAGGGAAAATCCTGGAAAAAACCTTATCCAGATAATCACCCTGACCGAGATTCAAACTCGGGACCTCTTGAACGTGAGGCTGACTCGCTACCATCTACGCTACCGAGGCGGGCTAAAAAGTCAATTTCTACAGGTGTCAAAGTGATAAGGCGAGTTTTTGTGGGACGTACAGGCAATTATTTTTATTGATTACTTGGAAAAGGTAAACTTATCACTGATGTCTACTATGCCAGTTTGCTGCAACGTTTGAGTGATGAGATGAAAAGAAAAAGATCTCATTTGGCAAAGTAAATAAAAGTTGTTTCTTCACGAAAATGCTACGGTCCATCGTTCAGTCATCGCAATGAGAAACATGTGCAAATTAAAGTTCTAATTGTTTGAATATTTACCATATTCGCCAGATCTAGCATCAGTGACTACCACCATCTCCCGAACCTCAAAACTTTTCTTGGAGGACAAAGATATCACAGTAACGAGGAGGTCATTGATGTGGTAAACAGCCATTTTAAGGTCCATAATAAATCATACTGCAGAGATGGTTTAATTAAATTAGAACACGGATATGACAAAATGTATTAAACTTTCTGGAGATTATGTTGAGAAATAAGGAGAACAAAATTTTTAAATGTTTTTTATTGTGAAGCCAGGGACTTAGCAGCCAACCCTCGTTTTTACATACATTGGCATATAAATCACTTATGCTAGAAGTACAGTATGCAGATAATTATAAGATTTACTTGCTCTCTTTCGTTTATTCATTCAAATTTATAGAAGGTTATTTAGCTGCAACTCCTATGTTAATTTGCTGCGAAGGAACGGAGAACTATCTTCAGAATTAAAAATCATGTAAAGGGTAGTATGAGCGCATTTTCTTGAAAATGTTGCTGTGGCATCCTTGGACAACCTGATATAACTACAAAAGTTGCTATTTTACCGACCATTCTTTTAGTTATTCTGTTCTCTTTCGAACTCTATCTCTCTTACACACATATCACGCACGACGACCTTTTTTTTTCTTCTAAAAATACTATTCTTGGATACATGGGATCTCTAAACACGTATTTCTGGCGAAATCCAATTTCGAATTCTTCCCTTAGAATGTACACCTCTCTATCTGTACGTGGTAGAGAATGTTACACAATATTTAAATATATTGAAATATGGAAGAAGAGCAATGCGAGAATGCAATGCACGAAGAGAATGTCTGATATTTCTAAGGAGAGGTAAAAAGCGATCTTAGATACATAATTATTCCTTATCTCCATTTAACTATTGAGTTAAGAAATTTCTACTTAAAAAGCGGTAACGAAAGCTGAGTCAGAATTACTATGGTAACTTTTTCGCATCGATAATGACGCCAGGATGTTGTTTCGCAACATGAGCTGTTTATAACTCGATACAGTGAAACAAAATCCAGAGAACAAGATTCTAATTGCCACCTACCACCTTAATGGAATAGACATCGACATGCTACTTGTTAATCTGGTTATTCCGGGTTCGTTGTCCTCAAAACTTGAGCGATATTTTTGAATGTGTGGGTTTCAACCGGGATCCACTCAGCCTACGAGTTTCAATTGGAAAGTTGCCCGACACACCATGGGTCAAAAAACTCAAGGTCATTGCTGTCACATATACGCCAATGAAGCTTGCTGCTGTGTCAACAGCATTGTATTTTATTTTATTGTAACTTTTAATTTCGTCTTAGAAACAAATATTTTCAAAAACTTTTGATTCATTGCAACTATATGACCTTCCATACTCACTTCTGTACAAAATATACTTAAAAGTGCTTATTATTCTATCTTCATCTTCTAAGTCCAAATCAGCTTTACTTGCAGATTTAGTATTTCGTGTAACAACAGTGTATAAAGCTATAACCAGTTTATAGAAATCCATGTCACGGTCTGACGAGTTTAATATATATTTCATGTTTGCATCACAACATCCTAGTCCTAACAAATGTATTTTCATTTAAAATTAAAATTATTAACAAATCATATTTCCGTAATGGTTAAAGCCGTAGAAATAAATATATAAATTGAGCACATTATCCTAAGGCCAACAAACTTAACAAAAGTCAGTCAGAATAAACAATATATCACGAGTTATTTCAAAACATAGAGTTTATACATTCATGGTCTTACAAAAAGCTTACTACACATATGATCTTTTCATCAAATTCCTTAAACGTCATTTTTCAGAAGATAAAATTCAATGAACATTTTGTACTGGAAGTATAGTTCAAGAATAGTTTTAAAAATGTGTTGCAACCACGCAAGACCAGAACAGTTTGGTATTTAATAAACTTTTTGTTTTTGAGTAATGCCAATTAGAGACACAGACGTTAGAACCTCTTATCAATTCTTCTTTTGTGTACACTTCATCCTTTAATGTTAGTGTTCTCAGAGTCCTACTCTGTATTGGACTTGAAGGACCACTTTATTCTACTCAGACGCTATTTCTTCAAGCTTAAGGATCCTTTGCTTGCTGAATATCTATGACATTGCCAGTTTAACTTACTTTCCGAAGCAAAACACATTCGAAAAAAAATGTATTGCCCACTGTCGGAATTTGAACCAGCGATCTCGGGAGTCAGAGACCACATGTAACTGTTAAGCTTCCGAAATATTTCCTCTATTTACTACCGAAGTCTAAGTATCCAAAGAGTAAAACTTGTAGCAATTTGATTACCTAATGTTTGGAAAATTTATACACCTGTTAATAAAGTATGAAAGGAATGTTATTAAACGGTTGTGAGAGATATTCTATGTCCAACAATCGTTCAGAATTTAAAGAAGTTACGTTAGAGTTAACATGAAAAATTCAATGCCACGGCCAGGATTTGAACCACTGATCTCCTCGTTTCCGTCCAGTCGCTCTTACCCATTGAGCTACCATGGCCAACGTGCCGTCATGACCTTAAATTTTCCATATGACTCGTATATTTCTCCGCTAGATCACTAGGGGCTCACGTATTTGAGATACACCGTCAGTGGCGACTTACTATCTGAAGTACTTGAGTCCCAGGCTTCATCCTTTAACTCTTATTATTTTAGTTAATTGATGGAAATTAATCATTTCTTCACACTAGCTGTATATAGGCTAAGGTTTTTGCTAGTGTCAACATGAAAAATTCAACGCCACGGCCGGCCGGGAGTCAATTAGCCTGTATACGGCTATTATGAGGAAATAATTAATTTCCATCAATTAACTAATAGTTACATTAATTTCATTGTAATATGCACACTGGAGAATGAATATAAAGTTTTGCACTCATATAAATCCTGGCTTTCCTTAGAATATAGCATTTAAATAAGGAATATGTGCACTATATACCCTGGTTCATAATCTAGCCTTGTAATGCATAATATGTTTATAGCGTAATAGGAATGTACTGTCTACCTACTGTAAGAAGGCAAGCGGGGCCTGAAGATGCAGAGAAGCCTGAACTGTTTATCTGCTCTGGTAGTAAATCTATTTACTACGAAATGAGCGTAGGTGTAAGAGTGAATATGAATCACCAATGCTGCCAGATCTAATTGCTCGTTTCTGTAACTGCAGTGATAGGTATTATGCAAGGGAGTGTTATGTGACAAAACTGTGTTTTATATGAACCTAGCATTCTTATCATATGCGGAGGGCAACCATAAACATCATGTGGACAGCAAATGTGATTACGCTACACATCCCTCTGCCTTCTTATGTTCAGTGATCAATATGTGTATTATCAATATTGGGTCAACTTCGTAAACCTTAAAACAAGTAAAAAAAAAAAAAAAAAAAAAAAAAAACTATTTAAAGCAAATAAGTGAAATGAGCCCCTTCGTAGTCTCTTTGTGTATGCGCATAACCCCAAAACGAAAAGTTCCTTAAGCTTCAGACGGAGGGAGTTTAGTCCAGCATCTTCCAAGGATATAACACAAAGCTTTCAGGATAATTCAGCTACTACATAAAGGAAATAAAATCATATATTCAAACATGAGCTAAGATTTCTAATAAATTATGGCATTTTAAAATATTTTTATATAAAATTATATGTATATCTTGAATTTTCTTAAAATAACCTCTAAAGCACCTTTTATCTGGATGACCTTTACGTAACTGATAAATCCTAAACTGTTACTGTACAAGTATTTATTTATCGCTCAAACACAATCTATGCCAGATTTAGTTCTATTGAGTTAACCATTTTAGAAATATTCGTTATTATTGGTTTGGGTTTTCTAATACCTATACCTTCTCAAGCGTGAAGTTATTTTCTGTTTCCTCTGGTCGTTCAAAGAAAATAGACTTTTAAATCCATGACAGCTCTTAAAGGTTTTGACTATCGCCTACAGTCTACTGTATTTGTTATTCTTGTTGTAAATCAATTTAATAGGTAAATAAACAATTTCTGCAAAGACTTATCTCCACTTAGTAGCAACGTATTGTTGGAGGATACATAAGAATAGCAAGAGTTAGACTATATTATGGCTTTAAAATTTATACCCTTTGCATAATTTCAAAAATGAAAGGAAGTTAACGATTCAGTAGATGAGAAAGGCTTAGTGTTTGAAAAAGTTTGAAAATCAGCAAAGTGTATCTCGGAAATGATTAACGTCACAAAAATTGTGTTCTACATAAATGGTATGTTTCACCAAGATTATTTTTGTTAAGTTTCCATTTATCAGTCATAAAACAGCCCTTCACAATATTTTCACAGGCCATTCCCAAATTAATTCAAATGTATATTCCATTTGTCGTGTACTATTTTGACAATTGGTATTTTAATCAAAGCTCATTAGTAGGGCTAGGAAGTTGAGGAAAAATCCTTTTTCTCTAGTGTCTGAAGATGAGGCACAACATAATATACAGAATATTTCAGAAATACTTTTACAAACTTCGGGTATGGGTTCCTCACACCAAAAGAAGGAAAAAAGCTCATATTAACATATGCCCCATAATTCTTTGTTTTCTCGTTAGGAGTGTTCAACACAGTGTACACTTATAACACACAAAACTTATAATAAATGTTCGAAATGTCTTTCTCTTGCTTCTATGCATGCCTTACTCATCGAATCATGCAATGTCGCATCCTTTCAAACACTCCAGGATGGTGGCGAATGGTTTCGCAGACTTCCATGACACGTTCAAGCGTTTTTGCATCCGGGATGGCAGCTCCATAAACCAATGATCTGAGATGCCCCAGAAGTAAAAATCCACAGGATTGAGGTCAGGAGAACGTGCAGGCCACGGAAGTGGTCCTCTTCTGCCTATCCATCGGTCATGTTAGATACCAGTCGGTACATCTCGAATAATGCGACTTAAATGTGCCAGGGGCTCATCATGCAAAATCACATGCTTTTTTTCTTATTTGCAGGTACAAATTTTCATGAAGTAATTTCGGAAGAGTGCTGGATAAAGTCCCTGTAGACAGCACCAGTAAGACTTGCTGGTAACATGTATGGACCTACCAGACAGTTACCTACAATGCCAGCCCACACATTCAGACTAAACTGTTGCTGATGTCTAGCCTGAAGTGCAACATGAGGATTACGATCTGCCATACGTATACGTCTACATTGTGGAAATTAATAATTCTATCTCTCCCAAACGTTGCCTTGTTTCTAAAAGTATATCTGAAACATCTTGTATATTAATTATGGTTCACGATAGGCCATCAAATGGAGGACTTTATTTGTCCTTTTGTCTTTATAGATTTCTTTTAAAATTTAAAGGTCCTTTTTATAGCATTTTTGTTTCGTTTAACAGTTTTTTTAACATTAACTTCTTTTGAGTATCTATTTCCTGTTCAACAGAGTCTAGCGTAAATTTTAATTTCTTTTAACTAATAGGCACTCCTAAGACTGGCTACAGCAGGTAATAGGTGAGAGCACCCTTTTATTGTATTCAAGTCATTAGCGCCAATACAGAACCCAGTAAACCCTCTGTGAATGTCCCATTTCCCCACAAAATTTCGCTCGATTTTACAAGGTTTCGTTTCAAGTATGCTCATCAATGACATTCATTGATTTGGAGCGAAGTTTTGCAATATTTTCGGAACGTGCTGTTAAAAGCAGGCGATCTTCTACGCGTAAGGATTCAGAGATGACTGTTACGATATACTGCAGCGCCAACTGAGATATCTGGTGTTTCTGCAACCCGAGAGTTGTCAAGCTAAGTATGAATTAATTATATCATTTCAATTTCTTTCCTAAGAATGTCCATTGCTAGTTACTGGATTGTTTCATGTAGTTTTTTATGGCTCTACGTGCTGCACATCACTTAAATGTTGTACTTTCAAAATTATTCATTAAATATCTAATTGAAAATTAAATTATTATTTTATATGTATCACTTCTTTACGTCCTTTTTTCAATCTTTAGTTCATTTTAGGGGTATTTTTAAGTTTTTATATGTCCCTTTAGGCAATTTATAGGTCCTCAAGGCCCGCCTCGGTTGCGTGGTGGTAGTCTGCCCCACGTTCAAGAGTCCCGAGTTCGTATCTTGGTCAGGGTGAATTACATGGATAAGGTTTTTCCGGGGTTTTCCCTTGTCCAGAAAGACGAATGTCGTGTAACTTTAAGCTCCATGGAACCTGGGCTCATTTGAGCATAATGTCATCCATTCCATTCATCGTCCGATATGACTTAACGTTGGAGGACGTTAATTAAAAAATAAGTCCTCAACTTCCTAACCCTAATCATTAGTCATTACGAGAAAAATAAATATTTTCGAAAATGGTCTTTATAAGCTCAGATGCCAATGATTGATCAAAATATTCCTGTCACATCTTTGAAGGTACTCATATAATATACGTTTGCTGTATATCGACTCTTACTTTTTGAGTTATATACATGGGTCATTCAAAAATTAGTGGCAACACTGTCTGTATTTGGCGCTATGAGCAGTAAATCATGTAAGCTGATAACAATGAAAAATAAGATCATTTATTAATTGTTAGCTGTGATTTTGAATAGAATAATTTTATTTAATAAGACATTTTTGGTAAGTTCAAGTGTAGGCTGTTATCTTTAGTGCTCTAAAAATGTTTAATAAATACGAACAAAGATGCTTCATTAAAATTCAGGTTGAAAGTTGTATCAATGCTCGACAATGCCATACATAATTATTAGAAGCTTGTGGTAGAGACTTTACCATATCGTACCGTGACTAGGTGGGCGAATGCATTTCGTAGAGGAAGGGAAGACGTTCATCAAAAACGTGGAGCTGGCAAACCGCAGTCAATGTGCATGTGAATGCTGTTAGAGCATTGCTGAAAGAACATCGTTGTTGGACTTGTATTTAACTAGCAACTAACGCTAAACTACCACTTTGTGGAGTTCACTTTAGAACCAGGCAGTCAGCTATAGCAGTAGTAAAGCTGTCTGTTTGAATATCATGACAACAAGACGCTGTGGATGGCATCCGTCGGCTCCCTGATATGTGGAGAAGAGTTCAAGTTGGAGGAGATCAATTCTAAGCGCTGTAGTAACGTGACAGCTCCAAAATGTTTTATTTGTTGTTAATTCAAGTGTTACCACTAATTATTAAACGACCTCTAAGTAATTTATAGGCAGTCATTGGGTTGCAGGACTGAAGCCTCTCGTACAAAGTTAAGCTTAGCAGATAACAACCCCCAAGCCCCCCATGAAACTTCATCATGTAGGTATTTTCAACAGTTGTTGATAAATGTAATAAGCTAGCTCTGAAATTCTCATCAACAATGTTTTTTGACTTTGAACAAAGCATCATGAAGGCTGGAAGAGAAGTGTGGACTCATGTTAAAATCCAAGGATGTATATTTCAGCTTACACAAAGCTGGAGGCGAAAGATATAAAACTTGGGAGTTACACGTGACTACTATTCCAGAAAGAAATCGTAATGTTTCTGAACTATATATTTGGTTTACCAGAGCTAGATCCTGATATTTGGTGACGGTTTTGCTGAAGACTGCGCCGAGTGTCCCCCGGCGTTCTCTTAGCTTTTCCCAGTTTGTCACCGCGCTGCAATACTCTCTGGTCTGACTCGCTCTGCATCTCTGAGCGCCCCTTTTCCCGGGACTCACTGCCGCTTGCTGATTGGCTAGACGGTTGTGCCTGGCTGGTTGGTGATCGAGAGGAGCTCCTGGTGGGGTGGTTGAGCGTGAGCTGGTGAAGAGAGTGTTCGTGGTTGGTGCCTCACGGGACCTTGGTATTTGTGCTATTTGTCGACTGGGTAAGTTGCGACAGTTTTATGCCTTCCTTGAGGAGTTTTGCAGCAGAATTATAGTCAATTAATTTTTTATGTTTTCCGGATAGGGGTTTTCCGCCGTCCTTAGTATCTACTAGGTGGATTTAACTTCTATACTTGTTTCTGATCTGGTGCAAGGCCCAGTTAACTTGGTGAGAGGTATTACTGAAGTGCTTGGGCGTCTAAGTGTAGATATCCAGTGATATAATTGAGATAAGTTTTATATTGAATTTTTATATCATATTTTATATAGAATATTATATAGAATCTTTACGTAGAATTTTTATACAGAATTTTCACACACAATTTTTATACAGAATTTAATAGAAGTTTATATGAATTTATATGGAATTACTTTTTGTTACTTCCGTTTTGTAGTTTTGTGTAGTGAAGTTAACACTTTGTTTTTATGCCTTTTATTAACTACATCCCGCCATTTCATGTATGGAAGGTTCGCCATAACATTTGCCATAATGCCTGCCCCGATTCATTTGCTACAGCCATTGTTATTTAACTTTTCTTGAGTAATAGCTGTTGTGTTAATCCTGTAACTTATTTTTAGGTTATTCAGTCTTTATATGGGCAGACGAATGTAGTGTGTTTATTTTGAAGTGATCTACGATATTTTGTCTCCTAGTTTGTTGTTACCTTTTGTAAAGTTTATTTCCTTTGTTATTACGTAGAAGTAAGGTTCCCATGGAAGTAACAACAAAAAGAAGAAGAAGAAAAAAAAAACTCTGGAGTTGATTGGGTATCATATGTTTATGATGTGGACCTAGTTTAACAAATAAAGGTTTATTATATCAGGGAACTGCTTGTTTATACATTTACACCCGTTCTCCTGTATTCATTCCCACAGTGAGAGAACCCGCTTGTTTACATCCTTACGTTGTTTGTGGTTTTTTTGTGGTTTACACAGTCGTAAGGGGGAGGGGGAGGGCACAAGACTAAACGAGAATGATTACTATTTCGGAAAAACTACATAAGTTCTGCGACTATTTTGTGGAAACTTACATCGACGAAAGTGCACTCTTTCCTCCTTCCACGAGCCCCGCAGGGGCCTAATTCGGTAGGTACGGGTTTGACGCACCAACGGTCTCCCTCGTGTGGGCTCCTCATCGTGGTTGAGGGAGACGGTCAACAGGCCCACCCACGTGTAGGCCGTGCGTGGAGACCCGTGGAGAAGGATTTTAGATTCTTTTCTAGTTTAGAGTTTAGGATTTAGTGAACGAAATTTTTAGTAGGTTTTGATTGATGTTTTTTATGTACATGTATTTTTAATAGGTTTTGTTACACTTGTATAGTTTTTAGAAAGTTTTATAGTTTTTAGAAAGTTTGCCATGACTAGTTTTTTAAAGGGCGCTGATGACCGCCGCAGTTGAGCGCCCTTATATATCTATCATCATCATCATCATCATCATCATCATCATCATCATCATCCTTCCACGAGGGTAGAACTAATTGCAATAGACACAGAACTACAAACAGTTGCGAAAATTTCCACAACAAATACAAGAATCAGTTTTATTCCTGAAGCCCAGATATGTACAGATTTCTTGAAGTACTGAACTAAGTTCAGCTGGATACTAAAATTGCAACTAATTCATCAACAAGTAAAAAAATGAAAAGGTCTTATCCACACTTGAAACTCATGATCCAACAAGTAGAACATTTCAAAGCTGGACAAATTTCAAGAATAGAATACGTGAAGTCGGTTTCTTATAGAACCAAACCATGGAAATGAAATCTAAAAGGAGAAATGTTACTTATTTTAAAGACAAAAATACATATTACTGCATGATATATGTTTAGAATGCCAAAATAACGAAGAATCTAAATGCGGATCCATTTTGAGCAAATTACAAAACTGGTCCGCACTGGAACCGGGAGGCTCGTGGGTATTGTAATTAGGGACCTTTAAGAGTCCGGGAGGCTTTCGGGATACTTTTCTAACCCCGGGAGGCTTCAGTTCCGCACCCACTCTACCTTTATTGTAAAAATGCCTTTTTGGAATTCAGTGGCCTCAAAATATACATTTATGGTAAACTCTGAACATCAAAATTTTGAGTGGAGTACAGAGCTTCCTCTGTTTGCTGTAAGTAATGTAGGTCAAGTGGTAGCGTCTGGACTCGGGAGGTCGTAGGTTGGATTTGACCATGCTAGGGGAATGCTGGAAGGGATAATTAGAGCCTCCCAAAGCTCGTGTCCTTCTATCTCATTTTTCTCATTTCAATTCATTCCATCTCGGTTGTCCGTTTCAGTGTCTGTAGCAAGTGTAAACAATAGAAGCATACAACTAGATTTCTCGGCTACGCTGCTTGTTTTTTCTGTGTCTCTTTTCTAGCCATTTCACTTTTGCCAAGAAAGTACTCTTAGAGGTGTGAATTTAGCACTGCGGTGTCTAATGACGCAGTTTTTACTTTATCTGACCTCTGCTGCAAAAATCGCAGCAAGAGAAAAGCGTTCCAGTAATTACATTCCTGATAGTTCGTTATGACGATCCATAGAGCAGAAAACAGGGAGTAGGAAATGTAACAGGAGAGGATTAATTGAAGGAACCTTTAACATTTAGCCAGAAGGTCAAGTGTCAACTCTAAGAGCAAGTACTTTGGTGAAAACACAGGGCTACATAATTAGATATTTATGAATGATACGAGCTGCGCATTTAAACCTTGTCCGTCTAAAAACCACAGCTTTTGGTGTGTACTTCTACGTTGAAATGCTTAGTTGGATAAAACAGCCTCTTACTTCGTTATGGAGTCGACTTGAAGCTTCCTTTGAGACAAAATATATATCACAGATCAAACACATTTTTTATGCCATTACGTTAAGTCAAGTTGTAGTTAGCTACATTCAATATGCTTCCACAAGTTTTGAACCCTAGTGCGTAAGGTAGCTAATACTATGAGAGTCGGCTGCCAAGTCCCGGGCCTCAGAATTTAATTTTTTTCTTTATTTCTCAACATAATGTCCAAAAAAAGCTAATATATTTGTTATACAGGTGTTATAATTTAATTAAACCATCTCTGTAGTGCAATTTATCATGGTCCTAAAAATATCTGATTAACGCATCAGTGAACTCCTCGTTGCTGTGAAATCTTCGTCTTCCAAGAAACTTTTTTGAGGTTCGGGAGCATGTGGTAGACACTGGGTGCTAGATCTGGGGAACGAGATGGATGCTCAAGCAATTCTAACTTTATTTCGCACGTTTTTTCTCATTGCAATGACTGAACAATGGGCCGGAGCATTGTCGTGAATGCCCGCCTCGGTAGTGTAGATGGTAGCGTGTCTGCCTCACGTTCAAGAGGTCCCGAGTTCCAATCTTGGTTAGGGCGAGTTACCTGGATAAGGATTTTCCGCGGTCTCACTTATCCTGATAGACGAATGTCGGGTAGCTCTATGCTCTATGGACTACAGAGACATTAGAGCATCATTTCAACCATTTCATTCATCGTCCCATATGACAACGTTGGAGGACGAAAATTAAAAAAAAAAAAGTCGTGAAAAAACATTTTGAAGAAACATTACTTTGCCAAATGAGGTCCTTTTCTTTTCACCTCATCACGCAAACGTTGCAGTAAGCTTGCGTAGTAGTCACTAGTGACACTTTTACCCTTTTCCAAGTAATCAATAAAAGTAATTCCCTGTCAACCCAGAAAACACTCGCCATAATCTTGTTAGTTGACAAAATTGACTTTTGCTTTTTTTTTGGAGTTGGCTCATCTGGCACAATCTACTGTTTTCGCTGTGATTTACTTTCTGAAGTTTAGTGATATATCCAAGTTTCATCCATGATAATAAGACATCTCAGAAACTTTCTTTTGTGCGACGCGAGAAATTTTTCTAAGTCCAAAAGTGCACGTATACGCATGCGTAAGCAGACGAACAGCCGGTTTTGGCGTTGCAGCCAACATGAGAAAGATACGCAAAACTTGTAGCCAACCTCTGCAAAAATGCCCCAGACATAGGTGACGCAGTCCGTGTGCAAAGGAACATGGTTTGAGCAGGCTAAGTTATCGCCCGGTCAAAATATATTACTCATGCACTTCTTTGTACATAAACAATACTACGACACGACGATAATGGAGTGCTCCATAGGAAATATATGTATGAGTTCACGGACTGTATCAGACTGGTTCGGCTACTGTCACGAAGTGTGCATGATGTCAAATGACACCAAGTATACTGCAAGGGGGAAAATTGGCGGTCCCGGCCACGTCGTTCAAATGACGGTTGCAAAATAGGACGACGCAAGTTTCATCGTGGGCGCGTCGTAGAGGGCAACTGGATCCTGGGAATCGATGTGGAAACGAATAAGGCGTGGATGACGATATGCCCCAACAACAGGAGGGATACAAATACACTCTACAGCCTAATTTCAGCGCCCACGGTGAATCTTGCGTCGTTCTATTTTGCATTCGTCGACTTGAACCACATGATCGGAACCACCAATTTTCCCTTTTGCAGTATACCTGGTGCCATTTGATATCATGCACACTTTGCGGCAGTAGCCAAACCAGTCCGATTCAGTCCGCGAACTCATACATTTAGTCTGCTAGATAGTGTAATTTTGGCAGCATTGCTTTCAGTGGAGAAACAAGCATAGTTTGGCTGCACTGAATTCTTCAGTATGGCTACATTACTCAGTAAGTAAATAAACAAACAATTAAACGGGAAATGAATGCCCTCCAACATAAAATTTCACTAAAAGTAAATAAATTATATTAAAATCATTATTGTATACAAAAACATCAGAAAGTGTGAAGGAAATAGAGAAAAAAACCGCCGCGTAGCGTATTAGAAAGAAGAGTCAAAATTTCAATGGAATTTTACGGTATAACTCCAAATTTTTGACATAAACAGTTCGTCTTTGTAACTTTTGATCAGATGTCAACAAACGTGGTACCCATCTTACACAGACCTTGTGAAAGCCCAAAACGTTACTTAAAATATTGCCTGCATGTTCTTTTGATAACTTTTGCAGTCTCCGCTATCTCAAACAACTTTGATATGAGGTCTTCCAATACTAAACTATGAATTTTTTCAATGATCTCTGGAATTATGACTTCCACAGTGCGTCCAGAGCGAGGTTCAACACTAGTGCTAGTACGTCCCATTTTAGACCCTGCAACTCACCTTTTAATCACTGTACATGACGGACATAGTTTTTCCTCCTTGATTTCTTTAGGCGTTATGCCTTTCCAATGGAAGTATTTAATCACTGATAGTTTCTCCAAATCTTCCAGTATCGTGTAACCTCTACATTTGTCTTGTTTAGAATGCTGTCATTGAAAAACTAGACAAGCTATTGACCTGTAACTATATTTTCAAGCTAATTTGGAGTTAAACTATATGATAATAAATATTAAAAGCAGAAGAATTATTAACAGTGAAGTATTCTTCATATTTAAGTTTGATTTATGAGTCACTATGTTTACACTCAAACTTCACTTACTTGTTGTTGTATAGTTGAAACGTTTTCAAGATCATTCGATCTCATCCTCAGCGGTTTGGTGACTAAATGAACCTTCCTCTTCTTCCACTACTACGGAGTTCCGATCACTCTGCCATCTGGTGTTAGGGGCACTAAGTTTCAGTACTTCATTTAATGCCGGGATTTCAAAATTTATAACTTTATCACGGTTTTTGTTTATGAATATTTTTTCCCAAATATCCAAATCTATGGGTGTACTGAAAGATTTTAACAGTTTAATGTTGTGGCCAGTGTTGTGGTTTTCTGTCCAAAAATGGTGTGAAACTGCAGATTTTTCTGTTTGTTTCAACTTAATGTTCCTCTGGTGTTCTTTTTGCCTGGTTAACAAGTTTCTCTTAGTTTTTCCTATGTAGCATTTTTCACAGGTTTTACAATTAATCTGATAAATTCCTGATTTAAAATTGTTGGGGATTGTATTTTTCAGTGGTTTATTTATCAGGTTCCTCAGACTGAATTTGTTTTGGGGTGCTAGTTTTAAGTTTAGTCTTTTGAAGATACGTTCAAATGTTCTAAAAGCCCATGGATGGTAGCTGAATTTTCTATATTGCCAATTTGTGTTTTTAAGTGGTGTGAGAGTGGTATTTTTTGATATTATTTTCAGTTTTTCTTTTCTCTTCATCATGTTCCTTATGATGGCTGGGTTGAATCCATTTAATACCGCTATGTCTTTTATGTGTTGCTGTTCTTTCAAAAATTCATCCTTACTCAGTGGAATGTTGTATAGCCGGCGAATTAACTTCTAAAGGCAGCTAGTTGATGTGAAACTGGGTTGTATTCATTTTTCTTTATGTAATTATCTATGTGTGTGGGCTTCCTGTATATTCCAAAATCTACACCATGACGATTTCTAGTTATCTTGAGGTCCAAAAAGGGTAGGATGTTGTCTCTTTCTACTTCCATAATAAATTGGATGTGATTATCTTGCAGGTTTAGTAATTTTAAAGAATCTTTTCTAAGTTAACTGCACTTTCCTCTCCTTAAATTAGTGTTAATTATCATTACATAAAGAAAAATGAATACAACCCAGTTTCACATCAACTAGCTGCCTTTAGAAGTCTAATTCACCGACTATACAACATTCCACTGAGTAAGGAAGAATTTTTGAGAGAACAACAACACACAAAAGACATAGCGGTATTAAATGGATTCAACCCAGCCATCATAAGGAACATGATGAAGCGAAAAGAAAAACTGAAAATAATATCAAAAAATACCACTCTCATATCACTTAAAAACACAAATTGGCAATATAGAAAATTCAGCTACCATCCATGGGCTTTTAGAAAATTTGAACGAATCTTCAAAAGACTAAACTTAAAACTAGAACCCCAAAACAAATTCAGTCTGAGGAACCTGCTAAATAAACCACTGAAAAATACAATCCCCAACAATTTGAAATCAGGAATTTATCAGATTAATTGTGAAACCTGTGAAAAAAGCTACATAGCAAAAACTAAGAGAAACTTGTTAACCAGGCAAGAAGAACACCAGAGGAACATTAAGTTGAAACAAACAGAAAAATCTGCAGTTTCACACCATTTTTGGACAGAAAACCACAACATTGGCCACAACATTAAACTGTTAAAATCTTTAAGTACATCCATAGAATTGGATATTTGGGAAAAAATATTCATAAACAAAAACCGTGATAAAGTTATAAATTTTGAAATCCCGGCATTAAATGAAGTATTAAAACTTAGTGCCCCTAACACGAGATGGCAGAGTGATCGGAGCTCCGTAGTAGAGGAAGAAGAGGAAGGTTCATTTAGTCACCAAACAGCTGAGGATGAGATCGAATGATCTTGAAAACGTTTCAACTATTCAACAACAAGTAAGTGACGTTTGAGTGTAAACATAGTGGCTCATCAATCAAACTTAAATATAAAAGCTATATGATGCTATCCGTCAAACTGCCCCAGTGGCGCCATCTCTATGTGTGGCACGGGACTTATTAGCCGACCCTCGTATGTGAAGTAGACTTTTTACTTTCTCTGCCACTTATCCTTATTCGATCCAAAAATTCGATATTGGTATGTGCCGTAAACAGACGTTTTAAGATCACTGTGAATCATACACACAAGCTTTATGAAAAGACTTTCAACTTCCGAACTACCCCACTAAGCACAATCAGTTTAAGAACAACTTTCTAATTTCTAAGACTACATATAAATGTAAATATGTAATTTCTTGGCAAGTTTTTAATTACTTTTTCATTAATGGAAACAAAACTACAAAGATATAGTGTGATAATATGTCTTCTTTTACTTGAGATGGCCTGTGGTGGGAGGTTCTAAAACAGACGAATAAGACTAACAAGAAGAAATTATTCTTGTAGTTATGAGTTATCAGTTGATCACTGTTCTGTATGCTAAGGTGTGGGTAGCGAAATTGTCATGTAACTAATTCGTGATGGGTTGTGGGAGCTTGACTGATTTATGGTTATGCAGAACAAGGAATACTCAAGCTTCTTTTCGCTTATTGCCCAGGAGTTCTGTGTGCTATGTATCATGTCAAGGTTTCCATAGCAATTCTGAAATACTCAATAAATTCCTGACTGTTGGTTGCCTTGGTTACCTCGCAGAGAAAATGGATGCGTGCAGAAACTGAAAAAAACTTGCGAATATTCTGGAGTGTTATATCAATAACTTTTTCTACCAGCTGTGGTTTATTTTTAAATAGCTTCTACATGTTACTCTTAAAAAGGCTAGTGTTTACTCTACTTCTAGAAAATCGTGATAAATCATTGCATCTCAAATTTCGTTGTAGAAACAGAGGAAACTAAATCCATTTTCAGACATTTAAAACCCGGTCCACTTTATGCTGGGCTAAACATTCCACACTCTTACTATTTTAGTTAATTGATGGAAATTAATCTCCACACTAGCCGTATATAGGCTAAGTTTATTAATAGATAGAGTCAACATGAAAAATTCAATACCATGGCCAGGATTTGAACCACGGATCTCCTGGTTTCCGTCCATCAAATATCTTAGCCTATATACGGCTAATGTGGAGAAACGATTAATTTCGATCAATTAACTAAAATAATAAGAGTTAAATGATGAAGCCTGGGACTTAAGTACTTACGATAGTAAGTCGCCACAAACGGTGTATCTCAGATGCGAGAGCCCCTAGTGATCTACCGGGGGAATATACGAGTCAATTGGAGAATTTAATGTCAGGTTGGCACGTTGGCCATGGTAGCTCAAAGGTTAAGAGCGACTGAACGGAAACCAGGAGATCCGTGGTTCAAATCCTGGCCATGACATTGATATATATGGTGAACTAGACAATTAATAGATGGCTGTTTTAAGTATACGGAGAACACTCATTGTATCAATGAAGATAATGAAATAGAAGTGGGCTCGGCAGTTCAAGATATATTGAAGAGTGCAGTGAATGACAAATACTTCACATGAAGAACATAGTAAAATATGCAGGTAATCTATAAATCAGGTTAGAGAACACTATAGAAGAACCATTTTTACTAATAATACTAGAACCATCAATGTAAATATGGAGACATTGAAGCTGTAGTGCGCAAAAGTCTGTAAACATTTTTTATAAAAGTTCTCTCCGTCCAGAATTTGCTGTGAATCCTCATCCTAATGTCGACAGTTTGAATGTTATTTCTCATGGAGCTATATCCATTGTAGTTATTTTACGAAAAATTAGACTGAATTCAGAAATGTAATAGGAAATTCGCTGATAGAAAGGCATGTAGAGAGGTCTTCGAGTTAAGCAGATGCAACGGATTCAAGCACTGTGGTGATCTTAGGGGCATAAGATAGATATACAGGGTGTTTCGAAACGACACCGAATGAATATTTAGAAATAGTTGTTCAACTTCTATGTGACACATATAGATAGTTTTTACCGTCAATAGAGCCGCATAAAACACTCCAGAATGATTGGACAGTGACAGGAAAAACGCTGCGTGTCTCACGCTATTGAAGTTCGCAGGTAGGTGACTCAGCGTGCCACCTGTTGTAACTGTTGCTAAACATACCGACATACTCCATGGTAGCTTGCTACTGTTAAGAATTTCTTTGACTTCTGAAACACCAATAAAGAAGCCATCGCCATCATCATCATCATCATCATCATCATCATCATCATCATCATCATCATCATCATCATCATCATCATCATCATCATCATCATCATCATCATCATCATCATCATCATCATCATCATCATCATCATCATCATCATCATCATCATCATCATCATCATCATCATTAAAATTTAGGGGTGCTCAACTCGATGGTCATTAGCGCCCTTTCAAAAACTGTATTTCACTTTATAATTCTTCCTTTCATTTAACTTATCTTTAACTTTCCTTTGACTCTGCTGTGGCTTTGCCTTCACTTTGCTCTAGCTTCCCTCTGGTTCCGTTCTGGCTTCTCTCCCTCTTCACCATAACCTCACTCAGAGTTCATTCGAAAACCCCTCTAACTTTGCCCTGGCTTGGCTCTGGCTTTGCTCTGGCTAGGTTCCGGCCCGTCTCCGGCCTGCTCTAGCTGCGCTCTGGCTTTGCTCTGGCCTCACACTAACTTCATTCTGTACCTTAACTCTGGCTTCGCTCTGCCTTCGCTCTGGCTAGGCCCCGGTCACCATTCCGGTCCCGCTTTGGCTTGGCTCTGGCTCCGCTCATGTTTTGCTCTGGCTACGCTCTGGCTCAACTCTGGCTTTGCTCTGGCTAGGCTCCGGTACCCGCTACGGTCCCGCACTGGCTTGTCTCTGGTTTCGCTCTGGCTTCGCTCTGGCTCCACTCTGGCTTAGCTCTAGCTAGGCTCCTGTCCCCGCTACTGCTTGGATCTGTCTTCGTTCTGGCTTGGCTCTTGCTATTTTCTGGCCCCGCTCCTGTCCCGCTCCGGCCTCACACTCACTTCGTTCTGCACCTTAACTTTGGCTTTGTTCTGGCTTGGCTCCGGCTTCGCTCTGGCTTCGCTCTGGCTTCGCTCTGGCTTCGCTCTGGCTTTGCTCTCGCTTGCTCTTGCTCCACCCAGGCTTCTCTCTGACTTTGCTTTGGCTTTACTCTGAATTTAGTGTAATGTACCGTTTTCAACTTAGATTAGGTTCAAACACGGATGTGGACCTCTCTCACCACACAGAGACACCCAATCGAGAGAGTTGGTTCGGGATCCCGGGATCGCCAATTCCCGTACCTACCACAGTAGGCCCTGGGGGATAAAGAAGCTATTCTTTAGTTATCTGTTTATGGATGTTTAGCCTGTTTCAACATTCCGTTATAACAGTCGATGACAATGAACATACGCAACTTAAACCTTTTAGAGAGAAGTTAATGTTAGTGGGATTGAGGATGGAATCATTAAATGATAAAAAGAACATAGAACATCATGAAAAAATTATAGATAAGGTTAACCAAAACTAAATACCTTATGCAATGAGACAATCATTTATTTCTCCGTGTTTAACAATACTAAATAAAGCATTTGTAACTTAAAAGAGAGCTGTTTTATATTAACTAGTTGAAAGCACGCTACAATTAAGATCATAGTCAAATGAGCAACCTTGGAAATTTACGAGTCATTATCGACTTTTTCCACAAGTATTTGCCCTTTGCCCTATTATCTGAAAGCTTGACTAGATTCACTAATAACGGGCAAGGAGCAATGCTTTTGTTTTCGTGGCCGGGCGTCCCAATAACAACTTTTGAGATTCACACACCAGTGGTTCCTGCGCTGCCTAGTCACAAAATCATGTAATATGTAATATTTCGAGGCTGCGACACAGAAATTCGGAGTAGGTAAATTTTAAACTACGAAACAGCTATATTCGTTGTATGTCGTTTCGAAAGAACCTGTATTAAGATACGATAGCCAGGTAGGTCGTCCGTCGAAGTAAAAACCTAGTATTTTTATTGTAGAATCATCAGGATTTGCCAGGTACGGGATAAGGATCCCCTGTTGAGTTCTGTACGAAATTCCAGGTTTGCTATTTATCAAACTTTTTGTTTTTGAGTTATGCTGTTTACCGAACACGCACCTACAAATACACTTGTACTTTTTATAACTGTATTTTTTCATTCGTAAGGATTCAAAGCATGAATTACTGTTGAAGTCTTAACTTCGAATATTTTTTATAAAATGCAACACTTGCTCTTATTTATTAAAAGGTACACCGTAGATAAACTTTATTTTATGTTTATATATTTTGGGTTTTATCAGTATTTGAAAAGCCAGTTTAAGTGTACAATTTCTCTCAATATTTGAGCAGATGGGGCAGAGAGGGAGGGACAGAGAGAGAGAGAGAGCACAATATTATAACACTTAGTTAACATTATGGAGTTTAGGTCCAAACGTAAAGACATCTTCAACAGACCTTCGCATGTAGGTTTATGTAGCCCTTTGGGTTTCGAATGCTGTCTCTGGGATCTAGGGATAACGGAGAACCTCAAAGGGTGAGATCAGCGGGCTGACGCGTGCAATCATAAACTTATTCTTGTGGTCCTAACGTGTCCAGACTGACATCCGAAATGACATCACCCATGAACCCCGAACCTCTGAATAGGAGCCTGCTTACTCAATACACAGAGGTCTTGGACAGTCTTACAGAAACCGCGGAGAAATTTCAACCGACCAGCCGCGATATGCCTAACACTAACCTGGCCCTTTTATTCTGCAGCATATGTGAAGAAAGTGATGGACATGGTCCGGAAAGTTGTGGTAGAAGAGCAACCAGGCCGGTGTTCGCGTAACAGCCCGGGGAAACCAATAAAACCGAGGTGAGAGTGAACAATTGCTGGCAATCAAACCCGGGACCTCAACACACGATATCACGTTGTCATTTGATTCAGCGAGTTTTGGTGTAACACCTGGCTCGGTAGATTTCACAAACGATTTAACCTGAGAGACGGCTAGGGAACAATGAAGGTTGATCGAGCCAAAGGGCTGTAACTCACAATTTTGCAAGATGTCTTCTCCTATTGTCTTCACAAGCAGTAATTTGCAGGCGATAAATATGGTCTAGATCTCCTATAAGTATTTGCATAACCACAGTTATACGGCTTTCCAAAGTGACAGGGGATAATGACCTATGAGAGTGGCTTTCCATCAATCTTCTCGCATTTCCTTATGTCTTCACTAAATATTGCAATGCTCCATCATAAACGTCATCCACTTTATCTTAAACGTATTCCTTTAAGGAACCTTTCTAAACTGCATAAATCCTTCACTTCATTGTTTTTATTAATGTAATGTACGTTTTGATTATTAGATACTGTCTTACATCGCAAAGGACGAACGTAAACCATTTTATTGTTTATGCACGCTTGAATATCAATACACAGTGTTGTCAGATGTATGCATAAGACTTGTTACAACAGTTACTGTCCAGCAACGCAAAGAAGACCCCTGAAAGGAATGTGCTAACCTTACACAGTGGGACAAGGACAGCAAATGCGTGCGACATAGAACGCATGCTACACAACGAGGAGAACCGCTAGAAAAACATGCGCCCTATTCACTCTGTACAGTAAAACCGAAAATATCCATTCACACAAGTAGAGCCTTCAGAAATTTTTTGAATGTTCTGTAACTGTACTGACATGGGGTGTCATAAACCTGTCGAGAGATGATGTGGGAACCTTCTCCAACCCCCCTTCGTCTCAGGTCTCGGAGACTTACTCTCCTGTGGAGGACAATACATACAAATATTAGATCTGGCAACTGCAAATAAATGTTGAATTTTCTGGCAATAATATCTGAAGTATTTTTCATCAGTTATTATTTCATGTAACATAAACTTCAAGAGTTATAAAAAGCTTATTTTCATTGAAACACACAATTCGTTTCAAATAATACTTTAATTAATATGAAGTAAATAGAACTACAAGCTACAAAATACCTTGTAGATGACATATAAAAATAAGATTTTATGAGTAGAGGAAGTAATTTGAATATGAATTATCTTATTTCTTAACTTGTTACTTTGCTTAAATAATCCATATATTGTTAAAGGAAGGCAACACTGGATTTTAGCATAAATTAAGTATAAAGGTTAGACATTTGTGCTGCAGGACCTATAAAACCCCAAATTAATCAAATCTGTTTTGACCTTTTTGTTATAACTGCCTATATTTATATAATCCAGGTTAAAAATCTAGAATAACATGTTTTCATGTTCAAATTTGACAATTCTGAAATTTTCTCAGCACATTTAATTTTCAAATTCTTCCACACGATGCACTTTACATCCGATTCTCTTGTAATGTTATGCAGATTTTGAAAAGAAAAGCAACTAAGTGTTATCCAATTAATTATTATTATTATTATTATTATTATTATTATTATTATTATTATTATTATTATTATTATTATTATTATTATTATTATTATTATTATTATTATTATTATTATTATTATTATTATTATTATTATTATTATTATTATTATTATTATTATTATTATTATTATTATTATTATTATTATTATTATTATTATTATTATTATTATTATTATTATTATTATTATTATTATTATTATTATTATTATTATTATTATTATTATTATTATTATTATTATTATTATTATTATTATTATTATTATTATTATTATTATTATTATTATTATTATTATTATTATTATTATTATTATTATTATTATTATTATTATTATTATTATTATTATTATTATTATTATTATTATTATTATTATTATTATTATTATTATTATTATTATTATTATTATTATTATTATTATTATTATTATTATTATTATTATTATTATTATTATTATTATTATTATTATTATTATTATTATTATTATTATTATTATTATTATTATTATTATTATTATTATTATTATTATTATTATTATTATTATTATTATTATTATTATTATCATTATCATTATTATTATCATGATCATCATCATTATTTATTAACAAATAGTAAGCAGTAGTGTTATTTGGTTTTTTCTTAGAAATACCACAAATTAAACATTAATTTATTTTGAACTAAGTCAAATAAAATAAAATTACCTGACAAATTTCTTTTTATATTTAGGTAAATAACATGGAATAAAAGCATGGACATAATATAAACATAATATAAACATTTGTACCACTGAAACGTTCTGCTGTGTACCACGCTTTAAGCATTCCAGCATTCTTTTGTGACAAATTACATTATTGTTTCACCAGCTGGAAACATGGATGGGCTACGTAAGTTTTCAACAAATTTCTCCACCCGAAACTATACTTTATGGGAAAAATATTTACTATTTCTTTTACCGAAAATGGCAGTACTGGTTTAATCAAATTGCCAAAGATATACATATTTTCATGGGAAATAAAATTTATATCAAATTTTCTAGAAATAGTGGATTTCTATTCATATAAATAATTATTTTAAAACCGTTACATCTCTGGTGAACTGTCAGTTTTAAACTTTTAAGCGAAAGGCAATAGTTCCTTTATTTACGTAAGCGGGTGCAGAGAAAGTAAGATATGAAAGTTATCCATAAACATGACTAAGCTGAACAAGAGGCTCTTCATAAAATGCCAGTTTTTATGAAGCTTACATTTAAAATGTGGCTTTATTTTTTGAGGCTATGACCTACTGTTCACATAGACGTTAATGAGACCTCTGCAGATAAGATATCATGACTATTTCTATCAAAGAAAGATGCCTTTTCCTTGCCGTTCTTACTTTACCACTACACATTATCACATTCTACTAAAATATCCTAGTTCACTTCAAATATACGCAAGGACCCCTAAATAAACAGTGTCCTTTTATAAAAATAGTTTAGAAAAATTATTCAAATATATAATAGTCATAATGCAATTCTTTCTCGTCTAATCTCATTTGAACATAGCATAAGAACTCTATAAATACTATGACGGAAATGACCTAATTTTGCAAAGACAGCTTGAATCAATTATGTCAAAGATTACTGTGTGTTTAAATCAATGACTTTGTACTTAAAATTCTAAAACTATTCTTTCAAAACCTTAGTCTTCCATGTTAAACGTTTGCAGAAGTGCTGTGATTACTCACTAGCTGATTTAGTCGGTGTTGCAGAATTAGCTTTTTATTCTGTCGAATTAATTACGATTATTTGCCTCCTAGCATTGAAATTCAGTGATTTACAAAAGTTTCCGATATAGGATAAGTTTAATAATCGGAAAGTTTCCGATATCTTCAAGTTAAAAATAGAATTTGAAACATTGACAGGACCTTTTCTTGTTAGGTTTATTTAACGTCTTCCAACGTGTCATACCAGACAATTAATGGATGAAAAAAAAAATGTCCAAATTATCCTGAAATGACCCACGATCCACTGAGCTTATTGATGGATAAAGGAAAAGTCGGTAGGGAAAAGCTAACTCTGACCAAGATTCAATCTCAACATCTCTTGAATGTAAGCAGACACGCTAACCTCACATCACAGACCTTCTCCTCTTCCTCCTCCTCCTCCTCCTCCTCCTCCTCCTCCTCCTCCTCCTCCTCCTCCAACTCCCCATCCTCCTCATCCTCCACCTCATCCTCCTCATCCTTCTCATCCTCCTCATCCTCATCCTCCTCATCCTTCTCATCCTCCTAATCTTCATCCTCCTCATTCTCATCCTCCTCATCCTCATCCTCCTCATCCTTCTTCTTCTTCTTCTTCTTCTTCTTCTTCTTCTTCTTCTTCTTCTTCTTCTTCTTCTTCTTCTTCTTCTTCTTCTTCTTCTTCTTCTTCTTCTTCTATGTATAAGGAAATTTATATCCCAGTAATAAAATGACAAGATTTGTTCGTATATGAGTGTCTGAGAAATAAGCATAAGTCAATAGTGAATGTAGGATTAGATACCAAATTGGTATGTACAGCTTCAGCGTTTTCTAAAGATGTAACATAAGGATTTTTGAGAAAATTATCACAGCCCAAACTATCTTTTACATCAAATGTATCTTTATTTATTATTTTTTCAAAAATTACAACAGCTACGATTTAAATACCGCGTACTTAAGACATTTAAATTGATAATAAGCTGTATACCTCGATTTTATGAGAACAGTCTTGTGATGCCTTCTTCATTCTGAATATTTTCATGTAGATTTTATTAAAAAAACGGGCACACGCGCGCGCACATATACATACCTATGTATCGCATTTGTTGCTGTTGGTTTGAATTTTCAAATATGTGTAATTAGGTCCTGAATGACCTTAAAATGTTTCAAAAATTAACCTATAATAATCACTTAAAATTCTTTTAAAATTACCTAAGGTCTTAGAAAGTGACCAAATTCAAATTATAAATAATGAGACAAATGACTATTGATTGTGATAATGACTAAACGCCCGATTTTACTACATGTCGCACCTCAGGCAGTAATACCGATCATACAGGAGATGAAAATGGAGCCCTGGTGGAATGACGTGGTGGGGGAAACCGGAGATCCCGGAGAAAACCCGCCCCACCGCCATGTTGTCCACTACAAATCTTATTTTGCGGTCCCCTGGAATCGAACCCGGGTCGCCTTGTTGACAGTCGAGTGTCTAACCACTCAGCCACACTATTGACTGATATAACCATTCTTAAACATTTCATTATCTGAGTAGTGATGTAAAATAAGTATATCAGTGGCCGCGCCATGGATCGGGTCCTCCGGTTTCCCCCACCATCATTCCAACAATTGCTCCATTATTCATCTCTTCTTCAACTCAGGCGTTGCGCCGACGTTCAACCCTGGTACCTCAGTCAAATACTTCGGCCCCCTCACTCTGAGGGAATCCAAGCGACTCCTAGCACCAGCATTTGGTGAGGAAGGGAGAAAAAAAATAATAATTATTAGTTAGACTAATGTCTTTTCCACCAAACTAATATGAAAAATTTACAACCAAGCATAACTTATTTGGCATTGCAGTACATCTCCAAGTTATCAAAGATGGACTGCCGGTTGTCAGCCAACACTATTTTATACTTGGAGAGACTCCTCTTTACTTGCACATACGTAATGGGTAGATATTTAAAGAATATTATGTCACTGGCTTTTAAAACTTCGTCAGAGATATCAATTCTGAATTCTTTACCTGACAAAATATAGGCTATTTGACACATTGTCTGGAATCCTTTATTTTTATCTAACACACGTTTCAATTTTTGTCCAACTTCTTCCCCAATTTTCGCATTTAAATGATTTGTAGCATTTTCAGCACTATTGAATGCCTCTATTGACTATTCCATCGGAATTCACCTTTTTTCTATATCAGTTATGGTTTCTGGCAAAAATAGAAAATTTGATTCAACGTAGGCAAATTTGCCTTCAATTTCTGGATCAGAAAATATATCCTGTGCACTCCAAATTGCCTTAGAATCTGCCCTATTAAAGCAATTAACTACCTCTCTTACTATTTAAAAATTGTCACAATGGTATGTGCAAACTGTCAACCATATGCTCCTATTTATCGAAATTGGCTCTAGGGGTAAAGCTACATCTGGTGCCTCTCCTTTAGATATTTACTTCGGGACGGTGCTTTAACAAAGACTTCATTTATTGTGGAAATTAGTCTATCTACTTCTAAAACTGTTGATCTGATCTCCTCTGGGACTCTATGAAAGCCATGACCCAGACGGGTAACATGCATAGCTTACTGTAAAATGATTTGAGTTCACTGCCTTTACTATTTAAGGCACTGTGTCCGCAAGGAAGAGGAACACGCCTCGTGTTGTCTTCCATCAGGCCAGAGTAAATACAAGGATTTATCAAACAGCTTGTATTTCTGAGCGATGATTATTTCTGGGGTCTGCATCACTGCATTAGCTACAAAAAGTTTCCTCAGTTGATACATACATTTTCTTTCCAGTCACACATTCACTTACATGATTTTATGTGTCTTCATAATATTTTATTAAACAGTGGTTACGCAATGTTGATTAGACTGGAACAGTATGACCTGCATGGCATTCAAGGAAATCACATAGTTTGAAATTCTTTTCCTCGTTAAATATTTGCACTGGAAAACACTTAACACATTTCTTCAAAAACTAAGGATGATTTTCTGTTTTAGGTGGAAGCAGTTTGTTGTAGAAATAATTCAGACGCTGTTCTTTTGTTCTTGTTTTGAAGAGCCTGCAAATGTTTCTCGCGCCCGATATGCAGTACAGTGAAACTTATCTGCAGCGACTTTAATTTCGTACACGTTACAGAATAATACACTGCCGTCACTAGAAAATACTCCTTCACTGAATTCTGTTACATACTGTCTTAAGCGGATAGCACTACACACTTTTTGTGTTGGCATTTTGCGCTGTACGAAAATCAACACCACCATACAGAAACATTTCCCTCCTGAAACTAATGAAAAGATTACAAATCGAAAGACTCCATCATTGAAGGGGAAGTCCGAATCAAAACAAGTGAACCCAGCGTGCAGTGGTTTTAGGTTTCAGTGACCCACCCCAGTACGAAAAACAACATAAAAAATACCTAAATTGAACATTTAACTTTGGATTATTTTCAACATGTTTAATAGAAATATGAAAACCAAATAAAACCACCTGAAGTTACAAATAAAGTTGTAAAAATGACCATCGGAAAAATTTGGTTAAGAATGCATTTAAATTACAAATAAAGACCTGAATATCTAACATTTATTGCGCAATGAACTTAATTATTGATCTACATTGTCTCCAACTGCTCAGAAAAAATATATTTCATCAAAATGCTGGCCCTATTTATGATCTTCCCAGCTGGAAGTTTGGTAGTCATGCAAAGAAGATCCTGTTTCAAAGCCATAACAAAGCAAAACGCTCTTAAAAACCTGACTACATTTTACTTACTCCATTCAAAACGAAATATGTATTCTTAGTTTATCAGGATTAACAAGCTGTAGCTATTAGGTAGTCTCATAAGTAAAGACGGTTTTCTGATTTCGGTGATTTGGAAAATTTATTCGGTTTGTTTGGTTTGGCAATGCTATTTACAGGATGTCAAGGCTAGTGTTACGTAAATTGCGAGCGTGTATCAGTCTTAAGTTGTTAATGAACAATTACAAAATGGAGATAAAGTTTGAACTATGAGTCGTATAAAAATCTGGATGTCACTGGCAACCGGTTGCTTGTGCTGGATACCAGTATTATTACTTGTTTGTAATTATATTTTATTTTTGTTTATATTTCTGGACTATTTTCCGGTTTAAGCTTCTATATTTTCTTTATTTCTTTTTCTTAAATTTTGATTTTTTTGTAGTAGTTCGTAGTGATAATGTGCAAAATTATATATAAAGTGTAAAAAGTTTGGAAATAAATGGTAGATGTGGATATGCCCCGGTTCAATAACCAAGGAGCCGGGGCACGATATACAGATTTTTGTTTATTTGTTTATATTTATTTAGTTAGTTCTGTATAACGCTACTGGAAACACGATTAAAAAGCCGCTGCCGCAGGTCGAAGAATATGTGAAGTAGAAGGAGCGTACAGCACAACGATGGTTGCAGCTTTTCAACAATGGAGACAGAAACACTAAAGGTTTTCACGTTCTGGAAGACCTGAAATATGGAATATTGAGCATACACGCCAAGTTTTCCAAGAAAATCTGCAAAACCGCTACCCTTAAGTTTTCAGAAGAATTCGGTGCATCAAAAGATACCATACATCGCTACATTAAGACATTTGGAAAATATGCAGAAGCAGTATATCTGTACGTTATGCATTGACACCTCAATAGGCTGAACGTAGAGTGGATTGCTCTCATCGGGTTGTCCGTAATCTCTTGGACGATAGATTTGTAAGGAGAATTGTCGCTTGTGATGAAAATCTGGTATAGGTATTACCAAAACCCTGGTGCCTCGAAACAGTAGCTTGACCCCTGCCTACCTGCCAAAGTCATTGTTAAAAAGTCAGTTGGTCCCAAAGTAATATGTGTCTGCAGGAATTTTGAAGGTGTGATTCACTGGGAGCTTGATCCAAACTGGCGGCTGATTGATGCGGATATTTATTCTCAATAACTGCAACAAGTTCGTGAAATTTTGAGACGGAGATACTCAGCTTAAGTTAACCGAAATAGAATTCTATTGCAACAAGACAATGCAACACCCCTACTGCATGAAGAACCATGGACAAAATTCAGGAATTGGGAGGAATCTAACTGCCACCACATCCAGCATACAGTCCTGATCCTGCACTATACAGATTATCATTTTTCGATCCATGACCTATTTTCTATGTGGAAAAATTCGACAACATTGAAGTAGTACAAGTGAGTGTCACAGAATTCTTCGCATAAAAGCCAGGCACTGGTACCATCGTGGGATAATAAACTTCACTGAACGTTGGCTCAACATCATAGAATCTAATCGTCTATACTTTTAAAATTAGTTAATAGCTTGTCAGAAAACGGGTTAAATAATAGATTTTTCTTAAAAAAGCATTACTTATGAGACAGTATCTATACAATAATAAGCAGTTTTGGGAATAGCTTGTAGAATAGCCAGCAAAGAAAGACAAGTGAATACTCATTAAGTCATTTGTTCTTATGGTCAGGAGTTTCTAGAACCGCTTTATAAAATATGAATAGCGTTTTCCTCAATTTATTCTTAGCCCAAGGAAATACGTAAGTGTATAATAAGAGAGTGTATTTCGGTTAGCACGAAGTGGATAGACAAATAAATTATTCTAAGAATAGCTCTGCTATCCAAAGGTTCTATTTCTGGGATGAAATATGTACATCTAAAGGAATTTACACTGCTAAATTTAAATCTGAAATCAGATTTGTGCTATCACGGATAGTTTTCCACTAATCTGAATATATTTATATGTGGTATCACTATTTGCTGTAAATATGCAACATTAAATTTTCTATTTCTTGCTCATTTTCAGACTTTGGGGTTATTGTTCAGATAGTGTGGCATGTTAACCTCAAAATCTTGGTGAGAAATCCAAGAAATATTTACAATGAAGTGGAAAGTGTTTGGCAATTCAAAGTAATTGTATTGTTATTGGGAATACAAAAAACACTATTATTCTTTGCAAATAGGATAATTGAAATAGAAGATCCAACTATGTAGAAAAAGAAATGGCCCAAACGAATTTGGAAAGTTGGAGGGGAAATGTGCAACGGGAAAATCTAGTTGCTCATGAAGATATACTTCTTCCACCTCTCCACATTAAACTGAACTAATAAGACAATTTGAGAAGAAAATGGATCCAACAGGCAGAAGGCCTCGTGTATGGCTGCTAAAATTGAAGGTGTAACTGGGTTCTCAGATACGACAACTTCAACAAGACAAACGTTTTGAAGCATGCATGACAGATAAAGAAACGTGGGTTTAGGTATGTTTCAAATGACACAATACTTCCTTGGAAGTAAGGTCACGCCGTGGATCAGTGGTTAGACCGCTTGGCTCTCACCAAGGCGGCCTGGGTTCGATCCCAGGCGACCGCAAAGTGAGATTTGTGGTGGACAACACGGCGTTGGGGCGGGTTTTCTCCGGGACCTCCGGTTTCCCCCGCCATCTCATTCCACCGGTGCTCCATCTTCATCTCATGCATCATCAGTGTCACCGCCTGCGGTGCCGTATGTAGCAAAAGCGGGCGTTAAACACTACACATTTCCTTGGAAGTAGAAGAGGCCCTAAATATAAGGAATTTGTACAAGAAATGATCAACGCTTATACAGATTTAGGATGCCATATATCTTTGAAAATACATTGCTTACACTCACATCTGGACTTCTTTCCAGATAGTTGTGATGTACCAGATGACAATGGAGAAATACTTCATAAAAACATCTACCATGGAGAAAGGGTATAACCGGTAGCTAAATAATGTTGGAGTATAATTCGTGACAAGAACGATGCTTAATACAAATAGAAGAAGTAGAACTTTGTGATGGAAAATTTTTGTTCATATTCTATAGTTTTATATACATATTCCTTTGAATGACTTAAAAAGTGAGAAATTATTGTCAATCGTTCAAATATCACGCTCTGTTACTCTCTCAATACTTATAGCCCCTTTAATTAAATTTTGGTTAGTACGTCTACATCTCTAAATTAAAGCTATAACATATATTGAAAATGAAAATCACATTACTCTTAAACTATCCCTAGAAAATACATAGAAAATAACAAAAGATTTGAATTTAATGTTCAAATGTCTTTAAAAATCACAAATTTCAGTTACAGAAATAGGATTTGTTGTGTGGAACAGTGTACCTTGTGGAAGATTTAATCGAGAAAATCATGTGAGTGCAACATATCACAATTTTAAACTGACTTTTTGGAAAGGGTGTACGATAATAATTGAAAGACAAATTAGCCATTACGAGAGCACATCTTTTCTTACATATCGAATGATGCATGCAGGAAATGGTTCAAATTTTGCTTAAATGTACCAGAGGTTACTAGAGTTTAGAGTTACCTCATATTTATCTTTATGAAATAAAGGTAAGCCCAGCAAAAAACTTTATCTAGGTAACTCACCCAGATGAGGTTAAAAAAACGGGACATCTGGAATAATGAGAGACACAAAAGAGATGAGCTACTGAATTATTATAGTCATTAATGATAGTAATAATGCATAACCTAATGGAATGTATAACCTAAATGTTCCTACATTATCAATCAAAACATGGACGATAGGGAAAAATGACTGATGCAATTTTATGAAGGAGAGATAGCGCTCATTTCTTTGTTGCCTTAGGTTGTTCGGTGGTTGTGCAAAGAATAGAGGAGTGAATGCTCCAGAATGTGCTGTTTGTCACCAAGAATGTAATTTCCTTGGTCTCCTTCCGTGAGTCATTGTGATTTATAGTGTGACTATATATTACTCATGCCATTACGCCTGAAATTTAGATTACAACGGCCCTCTCTGTATTGTAAAGATCGACTTTCTATACAAATAACGGTATCGAGGCAGTGAAAGCATGGATATAAATAAAAATAAAAATATGTTTTTTCACGTCCCTCTAGGACATCTTAGAGCGAAAGCAAGACTAGTTTATTTCTGTCAAAACTCCCTACAGCTAGGGTAAGGGTTTCATTAAAACTTTCACCTTGAATGAACTTAGGTCCCAATAGACTCTGTGGACTCTCAGAAAACGTAGCTTGCTAATAATCTTATTTATAAAGATGTTCTGTAAATGCATACATCAACAAATATATTTTCTTGAAAAGGGGATCAAAAGGCCCTGTTCCAACAGTGTTAAATTTGTTAAAATTAGGAGGCCCTTTAGCAGAACATTTCAGAGTAAAATATGCATCTACATGATGTAGAAGCATACCATTTCTGCCTAGCGTAACATACGAGGACTGTTCAATAAAGAATGATAACATCTTTTTTGACAACGTACCTTTACTCATCCTCATAATTTTGATGGTCTTTCTCAAAATAGTCTCCCCTAAATGCGATGCACTTGTCCGGACATTCCTGCCAGTCTTCAAAGACATGCTGGAAACCATTTTTGAGAGATCCTTCAAAATCACCTCCACAGCCTTCACCACTGCTTCTGATGCTGGATAATGCCTCCTACGAAAGCGTTTCTTCAAGCTAGGGAGTAGAAAAAATCACATGGGGCTACATCTGGACCATAGGGAGGTTCAGGGATGCACTTCATGTTGATTTTTGCAAGATATTCGGCAACAACATTGGCAATGTGCGGCCACGCATTATCGTGGTGCAGCATCCAACCTGCTTCACGGAAATGTGAAACTCAATATTTCAGAAAGTGATCTTAAGGTAATTCGTCGATCCTCTCTCACAATGGCAGCAGCAGTGTTGATGATGTTTTCTTCCGTAAGAGCAGTAACTGGAGCACTAGGTCCACCTTCCTTTGAAATTGACTGTCACCCCTCTTTAAACATTTTAAACCACCTTCGAGCTGTGCCGTAGGGAGGAACAGACAAGCCATAGGCCTCCTGTAACACTGTATAGGCCTCAAACGAAGATTTGTTGAGACGAAAGCAGAATTTCTAAGCCGCATATTGTTCCTCGCGTGTTAGCTCCATTGCAGCAGTAGGCGATACTGAACATGTCTGAACTTGCCTGATTCTCCCAGGCGGGGACCGGGAGTACCAACAACGAAACTACTACGGCGTGTTTGTTTCACATTAAGCTAACAGAATTTAATAAGTTTGAATTTTAGTGTGAAAAATTATGACCGTAAAAAAATAATGATCATCCTTTATTGAACAAACTGTCATTGTTTTCTCTTGTTGGCAACAATGCATTCGTTTGAAATAGCTATTGTACATATTTCAGATAAGAACTGTTTATTATTGATATTTGGAACGGTTCTGCCAGTAGTAAGCAGGAGGAAGTCGGTTATTGAAGACTTTCTGAATTAGATTATGTCTTAGAATAAAAGTATTGTTCCCTATCACTGTTGGTATATCACAAAATTGTTACAACTTGTGCTTGATTACAAAGTTAAGGATGACACAATTTGTGATATAGGTTGACTACAAAATGCAGTTCATTTTTATGGTCATAATCCAGATTTCAATTCTGTGTTGGGTATATCTTACGCTAGGCCAAACAGACATTATAACGATTCCTTCTTTTTTAGAGGCCTGTCTGTGCATGAAATACTGACTATTCTTGAGGAGGAGGAGGAGGAGGAGGAGGAGGAGGAGGAGGAGGAGGAGGAGGAGGAGGAAGGGAATGCGACAGATATGAGGGTGGGTCGAAAAGTAATGCCTCCTAATTTTTTATCCCTTAAATAAGTAAGTTATGTGAAAACTTTGAATTTGGCGCAATTCCTCAAACCTTCTTCTCCAATCCCCTGCAGTAGTAACTTCCTAAGTCAACAGGTGGCAGCACTGCATCCACTTGCAAAATGACTGACATCGACATTCGTATTAGACAGCGTTTTGTGATTGAATTTTTGACTGCGGAAGGTGAAACGCCAATTCGCATTCACGAAAGGCTAAAAAATGTGTATGATGATGCAACGGTGGATGTCAGCACTGTTAGACGATGGGTTCGACGCTGTAACAAAGCTGAAGGGCAAACACCATTGACAGATGAAAAGCGAAGCGGAGGCCGGTGACTGCAGTGACTCCATGCAACATTCAGCGAGTCGATGACATCAGTCGTGGTTATCATCGGGTAACAACAGGTGGATTGTGTCGCATTACCTCCCTCAGTAAAGGCAGTGTGATGACGATTATTCAATAACTGGGTTACTCAAAAGTTTCTTCACGTTGGGTACCAAGAATGTTAACCGACCAAAACAAAGAAACAAGGAAAACAATAGCCTCCGAACACTTACAGCGCTTCAATTTGGAGGGAGAGGAGTTTCTGGAAAAAAATTGTTACTGCAGACGAAACGTGGGTTCATTGTTTTGAACCTGAATCAAAGAGGCAGTCAATGGAATGGCATCACACAGCGTCACCGAAGAAAAAAAAATTCAAAACTCAGCGATCGGCAGGGAAAGTTATGGCGACAGTGTTTTGGGAGCAGAGGGTGTGCTTATGATTGAACTTTTGGAGCAGGGATGCACAATAAATTCTGTCCAATACGTCAGAACTCTCAAAAAGCTGAAAGCACGTCTTCGCCGAGTTCGTCTAACAAAAACTATGGCGGATGTTCTTCTTTTACATCACAATGCAAGATCACACACCAGCCGTTACACCACTGCAGAAATTGAGAAATTGGGATGGCAAGTCTTACCACACCCCCCCATACAGCCCTGACCTGGCACCATCAGACTTCCATTTGTTCGGGCCACTAAAGGAAGCTCATCGTGGGATTCATTTTCAAGATGAGGAGGCTGTGGAAACGTCCGTGCGTCAATGACTTAGGAAGCAAGACCGTGTGTTTTACCACACTGGAATACATGCCCTAGTTAAAAGGGGATCAAAACTGTGGAAAAGGACGGAGATTATATTGAATAGTGACAAATTAGTCCTCAATGTTGTAGTTTTCAAGCTATGTGAATTTGATTCAATTTTCTTGGCAATTAAAAGAGAAAAAAATAGGAGGCATTACTTTATGACCCACCCTGGTATATTTATTGAGTTTCCTGAGGCTAACGTAGAGTTGGTGGAAGATCCTGCTGAAGAAGATGAAGGTGGAAAGTTGGACAAGGCAACTTCAGGCTGGTGCAGACGTGTTTTCTCAGGAAGATTTCTCCCATGATGACAAACCACCAAATGTCCTTTTAGATGAAACAGAAGGGTTACAGTTGTTAAAACCTATAATCAGAGATAGGACTCCAAAGAATCTGAAAAGTGTTAGTGCAATATTTCTTGACAGTGATTATAGTAAATACAGAGATTTGTCTCCAGTTCAGTGCCTTGAATTTTTTTGGAATGATGAAATAATTAAATTTCTTATGATTGAAGCAACAAAATATGCTTTGGAAATCAATTGTTCTTTCACACCAGCCGTGTGTAGGACGCACTATTAGAGGGTAAAGCCAGAATGAAAAATTCAATGCAATAGCCGGGATTTGAACCACGGATCTTCTGGTTTCCGTCCAGCCACTCTAACCATTTGAGCTACTATGGCCAACGTGCCAACATGGCATTAAATTCTCCAACTGACTCGTGTTTCTCCCGGTAAACCATTAGGAATTCTCATAAACACATGAGACAACTACCTTAATGGTGACTTACTATGCTGTAAGTACTTTAAGACCCGGGCTTTATAGTTCGGACCACTATTAGGTACAATTAATGGAAATCAATTTTTCATTCTGGCTCTACCCTCTCATAGAGCGTCCGATACACGGCTAGTGTGAAATCAAAATTTATCTCCATTAATTGTAGCTGAAATGGTTAGAGCGGCTGGACGGAGATCAGAAGATCCGTGGTTCAAATCCCGGCTATGGCATTGAATGTTTCATTCTGGCTCTACCCTCTCAAAATGTGCTTTGTTGAAGAACTGCCCGGATCCCAAAATAACAAACGAAGAGATAAGAGACTTTCTAGGAATACTAATTCTCTCGGGCTGTAATCCTCTACTTAGCAGAAGATGTTACTTGAAAATGAGAAATGAAATGGTCCACAATATGAGAAGAGACAGATTTAAAACAATTATGAGATTCATTCACTCATGTGATAACGCACAGGTCAATGTAAATGATAAAATGTGGAAACTTCGTCAGAACTTCAGAACTTTTCTTCAGAAAACTGTAGGGAAACAACAATAACAATGTGCTGCAAGTGTGAAATTGGTTTGTGCATAGAGTGGTTTGTACCATTTCATAGAAAGTGACTACTGTTGTCTAAACAACACAGAAATGACATATACTGCATTGTTTTATTTGTTGTCTTACATTGCTATGTTGTTGGTTTACTTGTTGTAGTAAGTTTGTTTGATAACAATAAAGATATAAAGATATTACACAAATATAAATATTTGCCAATATGTCTCCACTTATCTTAAGAAATAGGTGTTAGTACTTCTTTCTAATGTAGATCTATTTCACAAACAAATCGCTTGCGTCCTTAGTGGTAAATATTTATATTTGTGTACTATTCATTGCTTCACTGTAGCTAGCTTCATTTTCTACATAATATAAATATATACTTTTCAAAATTCAGAATTAAAAATTAATTCAGGCATAAATGGTTTAATCTAAATGTTATATATACTAACAGCAACAATGGCATTCTAACTTTTCATTTAGCTCTCTCCAATAATAGTAGTACATGAAAAAACATTTTAGTCATATCAAAAAGTATCATCCACAATTTGTTACTCCTTCTTTGAGTTCCTTATTTCTATTTCTTACATTTATATTTAAATTTTTTGTTTGTATAATTGGGAAAGTATATTATTTATAAAATAAAACCTGAACCTTTCCTGGCGACGAATGCGCTCACTTTCTTCTTGGGCAGCCAGCCAAGTGCAAAGATGATTAGATATCAACATTTCGGGGTGTGCGTCTCTCCCATCATCAGGATATTTATAAAATGTTATAATCACAAATAAAAAAACTGGATATAACAAAGACAAAACACCATCAAAATTCACATTACTGAACAAAAGACTGTTTTCAGTAAATTAAATGCCAGGTCAGGAGATGGCGTGAGTACAGAAAATTCTGCCATAGGAACGTAACTACTTAACTTGATTATCAAGCTGTATTTATCTGTGCTTCTTAAGTCCATGGATTTCCATTTTAAGGCCGGTTTCCAAGAGTTGCATTAAACGAATGCTCCGTTTAATCGTGATGCTTAATCGTGATGTTGGATTTCAGTTCAGCGCCTCTTGGAAACCGGCCTTAAAATGGCAATTCGTCGATTTAAGAAGCAAAGATCAATACAGCTTAATTTTACTATACTCACGCCATTTCCTCACCTGGCATTTAATTTTCTGAAAACAGTCTTTTGTTCAGTAATGTGTTTTGTCTTTGTTTATATTTGTGTAATATCCAGTGATTCATTTGGGGTTATAACATTTTATAAATATCCTGATGATGGGAGAGATACACACTCCCGAATCGTCGATATCTAATCGTCTTTTCACCTGGCTTGTTGCCCGAGAAAACAGTGAGCATATATTATTTGTCTTTTTTTTACACTTCTTTAATAATTTTGCGTATTTTCGTTTATCTTCCTGCTTCCCCTATGTTTTGATCTTATCTTGACTTAAAAATCTTCCCGAAATTTAGTTCTGTTGGCAAACCTCTCCATTGCTACAGTATTAAATTCGGTCCCTTTCTCTTCATCAGCATCAATACATTCTAGAATATGTCAATTATAACACAATGCATTATATTTAGTCCAACTCTCCTCCCTTTTCCTCCCTATTGGGGTGCTTAAATTTATTGTTCTTTCCTGAGCATACACATTCTAGCCTCCGTCACTTGCCTCGATGTATTTTTCTCCCTGCCAATAAATTTTCAAATATCTATAATCAATTAAGTATTTTTTTCCATTTTGAAACTGCGTACAATTTCTTGCTTTTCATTGGTCTCGAATATTGTTCTAATCTCTTTCTAGAAAGCCATTACTTTTAATATTTCTCCCTGCCCTTGTTTCCTCCATTTCCGTTTCTTTCAATGTTACCTCTATCACATGAATCCAAGTTATTCTTCCCCATTTTCTCCTGTATAAGCATGCTTGGCTTTAGATATCTACGAACAATAACAAAATCATGCGACTTGGGTACGTGGAACTGGCATATTTAGCAGTGCTATCAATTGGTAGAGCAAATCGTTTCTTATCGATTGACATAAATCAAGTATCGTGAGAGGCTCGGATCGAGAGGTCCTGGCTTCGATATCAATGTAGCTTCCACTCTGACCTTGAGCCTTCCTGGTTTTCCTTGGTTGGTAGGAAATGCTGGTCTAGTTTCTCATCTCTTATGATTTCTCTTATGATTTCTTATGATTTCAATGCACTTCCTTCTCATACTTCAGTTGTGCCTCTAGGTTACATAGGGCAGGGGGGATGCGGTGCCTGACACATGGCATGGGTGCTTGCTCTATTAAGATGAAAAGTCCTCATGAATGCTTAGGGGCCACATAGTTGAATGGGTAGCTCATTGACTTCTCGGCAATTCCACTAGTAGGACGGGTCTTCGAGTAGAATTCAAGAGGACAAAATTGTAGGTGCAGCAACATTTTAAAGACGTTTGAAATATGAGTATTATGCTATATATAGAGTTATATGAAATAACTAGAGCTATAAAGCTGAAACATGCTTTTGTTTTTCTCCTAGTGCCTGAAGACAAGGCCCAACATCATGCGTTAATTATGGGACATGGTAGACCAGAAATTACGAATTTTATATACCTTTTTTGGCATTTTTAATTTTTTTAATATAAAGGCCCTTTCTTAGAATTTTTATTCTTGACATATGAATTATTAGCTATTTTTTAGTTTAAAGGGATTTTCTGTAGAATCTTTGTGTCCTTTAAATGCTTTCGTTTTATGTTTTGTTTCCTTTATTATTTATTTATTTACATATTTATTTACTTATTTAATTATTCGGCCCGAGTTCGATCCCAGGCGACCGCAAAGTGGGATTTGTGGCGGATAACATGGCCCTGCGGTGAGTTTCCTCCGGGTCTTCCGGTTTCCCCCACCATCATTCCATCACTTGCTCCATTAATCATTCATCTCAAGCGTTGGACCGAGCCCTCAACCGTGATTTTATCTCAGGTTAGATGCTTCAGCTCCCTGGTTCTGAGGGAACCCAAGTGCCTCCTACCTTCAGCATTGACGACAAAGAGAGGAAACTTTACCCACCCACCCAACCCACCCACCCACCTACCTACCCACCTACCTACCTATTCATTCATTCATTCATTCTTTTTTGTGTAATTTACGTCCTCCAACGTTAAGTCACATCGGACGATGAATGGAATTGGATGAAATGATGCTGAAATGAGTCCAGGGTCCATGGAGCTTAGAGTTACCCGAAATTCGTCTTTCAGGATAAGGGAAAACCGCGGAAAAACCTGATCCAGGTAACTCACCCTGACCGAGATTCGAACTCGGGACCTCTTGAACGTGAGGTAGACATGCTACCATCTACGCTAACGAGGCGGGCATTCATTCATTCGTTTACTTATTTACTTACCTATTTACTTATTTATTTACTTATTTATTTGTGTATTTAATTGATTGATTTGTTTATATATTATTTGGTGGTTTAGCTATTTTTGGCGATATTCGTTCCCTGTTCAGTAGAATTTATTTTAAACTTAAATTTCTAACATGCACTTCTGAGACTGTTGGGAGGACCCTTTCTATTATACTGTGACTTTGTGGGTTCGTAGAATTAAAAGGCCGAGTTGCAGAAATTAAAAATCTTTTTTATTTCCTTAGAGATACACTGTTCAATTCTCATGTAACAACATACATCACATAATAACACAATCTACCAAGGTCGATGACAATAACAAACCGTGACAGCAGATTACATTAGCTCTCTTTACAGCAACACTCCTGTTACGCAACTGTCTTTTCAACACTCTTAGCTGTTCTCTGCTTACTCTATTTAACTCTGGTGGCTCACTCACTCACGTTTCACAACTCATCACTTCCTTAAATACCCCATTCATAATTCGAGACTGTTCTGTACAATCACTAGATATTTCTGGAATAAACAAGGCATCTAATGACGTAATCCGAATATTCTATCACCTTCCAGAAGTGTTAAACGCTATCTCGGCCGGCACGTCACTTATCTCAAGCGCTTTGTTTATCTGCTTATGCAAGCTCGTTATCTAAGTGAAACCTATCCGTCTGTTGTCCATTTGCGACGAAACTTTGATGCCCGTTACCGCGAAAGTACTCATTATCATTATCATCGGCAGAGAACCTTGTAAACCCTCTCTAAGTATCCCGTTATTTTTGGCCAGCATCCTGACAATAACCTCGACCAGAGGGTCAGAGTGGGTAGGTTGGTTTCACTGCAGTTTTAAAGTTTGTGACTGCAAGCATGCCAAATGATACGCCTAATAAAAGTCTTTGTCATCTTTTTCCAATCTTTAGGTCCGTTTTGAATATTTTTATGCGTTTTATGTATTTGTATTTTTTATGTTGTATGTATTGTATTTTTATGTATTGTATTCTTTATGTATTTTTGAGTGTGTATTCATTCTTCCATATCCTAACTACCTTATTTTGCCATATCTTCCACTCCTGACATAACAAGTATACCCTTCCGACGATATCTTACCTACCTATAAACATTCCAACTGATCAAATACCATATCATCACATTTATACTTATTTCCACTTGCTTAGGGGACTTCTCCACACATGTTGGTTAACTTCTTAACGTATATATGGATCACTTTTAAAGTTTGACTTTGTTGTTATTTCTCTTTCTTCGCCTGTCAGCACTCCTCTCCTTCCGCTATTCTTCTTCTGTCTCCTACTTCACTATCATATTCCGATGTAATATCCTTGGTAACTCTCCCAGCGTTTTTCTAACTTTCTCCTGTTGTCATTCTTTGTCTTTTATGCTGATTCTGCGGATTACTCAATTCGTGTGTCAGGTAATTTCTTGAGTTTCTGTATTAGTCAATAAACTCAAGCTTTCTTACGAGGGCTTCAATAAAGAATGATCACAATTTTGTTTTGACAACGTACCTTTACTCATCCTCATAATTTTGATTGTCCTTCACAAAATAATCTCCCCTAAATGTGATGCACTTGTCCAAGCGTTTCTGCCAGTCTTCAAAGACATGCTGGAAACCATTTTTGAGGGATCCTTCATAATCGCCTCCGCAGCCTTCACCACTGCTTCTGATGGTGGATAATGCTTCCCACGAAGGTTTTTCTTCAAGTTAGGGAATAGAAAAAGGTCACATGGGGCTAAATCCGGACTATAGGGAGGGTGAAGGATGCACTTCACGTTGATTTTTGCGAGATAATCAGCAACAACATTGGCAATATGCCACCGCACATTATCGTGGTGTAGCATTCAACCTGCTTCACGGAAATGTGGTCTTTTGCGCCTGATATGGACCTGCAATGTTTTCAGGACATCCCTGTAGTATTGTCCAGTTACTGATGTGTGTGCAGGTAAAACATGATGATAAACCATCCAAGTGAATGAGATGAACATAACTATCCCAGCAGAAGCAACCACTTTTGATGCTTTTGGGGTTTGGTGATGAACGAGATTTCCACACTGAACTTTCCTCTTTGCTCTCAGGATCAAAATGAGGTAGCCAAGTTTCATCAGCAGTGATTACGTTTGAATGAAACTTCGGATCTTCCTCTAACATCAATTTTAACTGCATGTTACCTCCATTGCAGCGGTGGGTGATACTGAACATGTCTGAACTTGCCTGGTTGTCACAGACGGGCACCAGGAGTACAAACAATGAAACTATTACGGCGTGTTTGTTTCACATTAAGCTAACATAATATAATAAGATTGAATTTTAGTGCCAAAAATTATGACCGTAAAAATATTATGATCATTCTTTATTGAACAGCCCTCGTATATTCAGTGTACCCTCGTTATTGTCTCCTCCTTCTGCCAGGTTACCATTTATCCATAAACAGCACTGAAGTTGAGTCACTGTTAAAGTAACATCGTACTGAGCAATGTCCACGCTCCTCTATTAATAATAGAACTCAAGATATTTTGGTGATTAACCGTACTAAAGCAGAAAGTTCAAGGGATGCCAGCCTTTTGAAATTGAGAGTACCTTGATATGCTGTTAGTGTATGAGAAAGCTGCCTAGAATTTTGAAGTTGAAGTCAGATGGCACTCATCAGAAAAGTCCGAGGGGTATCAAACCCAATTATGTTTGTGCTGACCAAGCAGGGTGGACCCTAGAGGGTACAGGAAGGAAAGCGAGCAATTCCAAATCATCAACTATTGACGTCGAATCCTAGGGACGGCATATTAATATGTCTGTGGAGAAAATACGCAACAGTGAGAGCGTCTTCGTCAGAAAACGACGTCATTGACTAAGAAGATGTGAACCTTAAAGGTGCTTAAATGATAAACATTTTAAACAATATATGAGTCGTGTGAATTACGTGGCTTCTTGTTTATTATTATCCAGTCCATGTTAAAATATCATTTAGTAAATTTTATAAGAGCCCCTGTGTTGGCTTTGTTTGCATTTCAGAAAGAAAATTTGGTCCATTAAATTAGCAGTATTCATTGCAAAACACATTGTAGTTTAATATAGATTGTGTTGATTAGCGATAGATTCTGAGTTTCGCAGAAGTTTGCCTAAATGACTGTAGATAAACAAACTACAAACCATACACCACCGTGAAAATGAAGCCACTTATGGTTTTGGAAGGAAGAATACCAACATACGCGCCCAGCAACTGACGGTAGCCTTCAGCAGCGTTGTCAGTAAGTGTTTATTTTGTCGAAAAACCTAATATATTGGAGCATAAGATGAGTGAAAGGTATAAAATATGCTTTAAATAATGAGAGCTGTACTACTCTAAATTAATGTAATGAACTTCCTTCCACCCGGTATACAGTTCGAATCAGCTAGAACTTGCACTGGCAATTCTTCTGAAATGGAAAGTGCTATTGATCTGCGGTTTTCATGGCTTATTTGGTAGTTAGAGGTTCATAGATTTAGCCTATAAATAGATTTTATAACACTTAGAAATTGTATTTTTGGAGAAAACATACGCTTTTTAAATACAACAATGCCTGCTTACATACAAAATCAAAGTATGTCAAATTAGAAAGTTAATGGAGTTTTCTGAACCATTCTAGTGCCAGTAGTTCACGAGATATCTTATTTTGAAACTTTTGCACACCGACACTTGTATAACCTGTAGTAGCGAAAACTAAAGAGAAACAAAAGGGAGTGCACTGCCTCTGTGGATCCTGACAAGTAAAGAGAAATTTCACCTAAAACGCTTGTGTTCAAAATGACCACCTTGAGCTTCAAAACAAGTTTCCAGTCTCCTGTAATAAGCTGGCTGCATAGGTTCTAGCATTTCAGTGGAAAGTTCAAACTAGGCAAGTAATACGTTGTTTCATATCATCTGTTGTAGTTGGTATGTCCTTGTAGACTGTGTCTTTCATATAAAAAGTCTAACGGAGTCAAATCTGGTGAATAGGCCGGCCAAGGTAAATGTCCCCTTCGTCCAATCCATCGATTTGAAAACAATCCGTGAAGACGAGCTGTTGTAATTCGTACACTATGGGCTGGACAGCCATTATGCTGGAACCACAGATTCCTCCTAGTCTGCAGAGGAACGTCTTCTAGCATCTGTGGAAGGTGGTCTATTAGGAGTGCGAGTTAAGTGTTCCTTCTACGGAAAAAGGGCCTATGAGCTGATGGTTCACTAACCCATACCACACGGTTAAACTCCATGGGCACTACATTCCACCTGATGAAGCCAACAGCAACTGTCGACAGACCAATAGTGTATGATTTTGTGGTTTACCTGGCCAAGATTAGTAGATGTTGCTTCATCAGTAAACAAAACACATGATGAATCTGGAGCATCATGTCTTAATGCCCCTGTACAACAGTTAATAGATTCTCAAAATCGTTTCCATGGTGCTCTTGATGGAGAGAGATGGAACCTATGTCGATGGAGAATGCGAAATATACTTGACTGACTCATTCCACTTCCACGTACGATCTTCCTCAGCAGCGACCAAAACATTACTTTCTCCTACATCTCCAGTCACCTATTTGTTTCTGTTACGTTTTCTTGGTGTTACACTACCTATTTCACGTAAATGGTTAAAGACGTTGAATAATTGCCGAAGTGGTTGACGTCTATTGGGATATATTTCCATATACGCCATACAATAACGAATTACATTCTTCCTACACTCTCCTTACACAATGAGCATGTCAACTCTTTCTGCATTAGTAAATTCCATCTTCAGTCACAACCTACTGCTTGAACTATCACTGACAAGAACGTCGCAATGCACAAATGAACCGCGAACACGTGCAAACAAAACATATCGTATCTAGCAACTAAGCATAATTGCAAAATAAGATATCTAGTGAACTGCATTAGAATCCTGCGAAAAACACCATTATCATTTACATTTAACGTAATTTTTATTTGTTGATATAATTAGACATTGTTCTAGTTTTAAAAAATATATATTGGCTCAAAACGTACATCGCCGAAAACTACGAGCACCTAACTACCAAAAAATGCCGTGAAAACCGCACATAATAGCACTTTCAATTTCGGAAGTATTGTCATATTGTATATTTTAGGATAGTGCATATATAGTAAACGTTTTAGGCGATTCATCCTGTATATAATATAATGTAATGTATATTATTACTCTCGAGTTTTTGTCGACTCTTATGGTTTAGACATTAGATATATAAAATTCTTTCCGAATGTAAAGAGCCATCCCCCAGACACTTAAAGATAAACATTCATAATTAATTTTAGTTACTTAATGGAAATTAATCATTTCTCCACACTAGCCGTACATAGGCTAAGATTTTCATGGATAGAGTCAACATGAAAGATTCAATGCCATGGCCGGGATTTGAACCACGGATCTCCTGGTTTCCGTCCAGTCACTCTTAACCCTTGAGCTACCATGCTCAACGTGCCTTCCTGACATTAAATTCTCCATTTGACTCATATATTTCCCCGGTAGACCACTAGGGGCTCTCGCATCCGAGATACACTGTTCGTGGCGACTTACTTGAGTCCCAGGCTTCAACATTTAACTTTTATTATTTTAGTTAATTGATGGAAATTAATCATTTCTCCACACTAGCCGTAGATAGGCTAAGATTTTTTATTTTATTTTGTTTTAAATGATGAAGCCTGGGACTCAAGTACTTACAATAGTAAGTCGCCACGAACGGTGTATCTCGGATGCGAGAGCCCCTAGTGGTCTACCGGGGAAATATATGAGTCAAATGGAGAATTTAATGTCATGAAGGCACGTTGACCATGGTAGCTCAAAGGTTAAGAGCGACTGCACGGAAAGCAGATCTGTGGTTCAAATCCCGGCCATGGCATTGAATTTTTCATGTTGACTCTATCCATTCATAATTAATGTTTGTGTATTCTAAATGTGTTGCATTTTAATCAAAATCATAATTACTTATGTGAAGATTAAAAATTTCGCAATATTTTTCACCTGAAGAGTAGTATGAATGACATACTTTGTATATCTGGAAGCATAATACATTTAAATGGTTTGGTAATCTACTCGACATATCAGTACGTACCTCCAGCACGTACTAGTTATGTGTAGAAAACGGAAATACTCTTTTCCATTTGCCCGAAAAATTATTGAACGCAATGCATAAAATTATTTGTGATATCAACTCTTTGCAAACTATTCAGTTTATTCCTGTCATTTCTCTTTTTCCTTTTGTTCTGTATTTTAAGCATCACACTTTTAAATAACAAGTGTTGTACGTAGTTATATCACGAATATTGAACATAAGTCTCACCACATAGGGTGAAAATACCTTCATATGTTTAACTATCTGTAGAAAAGATATGAAAACAAATGGTAATCGGGGAAACAAATTAGTTGCTGTTGCAAAATACAGAGGGCTTTGATTATAGCTTATTTAGTAACTAAGTAACTTTGCATAGACCCTTGAAACGCCTTTTACAAAGATATAATCTGAAGAAGTCGATCGTGTAAGATATTGCTTGCTCATAATGAAACGCAATGCTTTAAGATATACAAAACAAGCTCGCTGGTTTATTGAAGCGACGGACTGAAATAAGTCAAGAAAATAAGAAAGATTTGTCAATAGCTTATACTTATGACAGCCACATGTGTCCTAGAAAAAGTAAGAAATGGGATAGCTTAGATTATGGCGTGAGACAAGGTCACTGATCGTAAACTCAGCCAAGAAATCGGGGAAGAATTTTATTACAAATTCGTGGCCTGAATTTGTGAGAAATATAAAAGAAGTCTCGACAATATACTTTATGTTTGGAATATTCGAGGTTACCTAGAAAATTTTCAATCGTCATAAGAACAGTGGGAAGAAAGGCAGCGATCTAGTTACAGCGAACGTATAACATGCGCGACCTAGGTGTCAAATATGGAAACAGCTTTGGGACATGTTCAAGTTGTTCTCGGGAAGCAAGGCAAATGGAAAGACGATTATGAATCGACGTTCCGGGAGTGTGCATCTCTCCCATCATCAGGATATTTATAAAATGTTATAGTCACAAATGAATGACTGGATATAACACAAATATATACAAAGACAAAACTCTATCAAAATTCACATTACTGAACAAAAGACTGTTTCCCCTAAATTAAATGCCAGGCCAGGAGATGGCGTGATTGCAGAAAATTAATTGTGTCCAAGAAACGTAACTACTTAACTTGATTATCAAGCTGTATAGATCTATGCTCTCTAAGTCGACGAATTTCCATTTTTAAGGCCGGTTTCCAAGAGGAGCTGAACTGAAATCCAGCATCAAGACTAAGCGTGCTCCTCTCGGAGGAAATGGCCAAAGCTTCCTTAACTCTTCGCTCCCAGTAACTGTTGCATTTTGCCAAGATGGCCGTCTCCCGAAACTTGGCTCTATGGTCGTTATCAAAACAATGCTCTGTCAGCCCAGACTGCTCAGTATGCATTAAACGAATGCTCGTTCGTAAATTTCTCATGCTTAGAGACGGTGTTTGAATGTATTACATAAGATGACAGAGTGTTTAATGCTTTTAATAATTCTAGCGGTTATTCTTACAATATATCTCTGTTTTATTGGTTTTACAAAGATGAAGAATATAAGAGCCGACTCCATCATTTTCTTCACTGCTGTCTACAATTATTTATTGGGTAGCTTTTCCCATGCTATTTTTCTTTAATCTTTATCACTTTTCCGAGATGTGGCTATCTTGTGTAATGCAGATCATGATCAATGTCGGATTATTCTCCATATCCCCTACGTATGTTGTAGGTCTTCGATAGTTTTCTTAATTCTATGTCAGTTGGAGTACACCTAGTTAATATACAAAGTGCTTCATTAGAAACTGTTCGGGAGACTTTTACAATTTTTACATTAATCAGTCGTTGTACTCTGTGAAATAAAATTTACTGTTTCTTTTATTTAAGGCTTCATTCACATTGGAATCCCGTAAGATGGGAGAGGCAGTACTTCTCCCTTATAGATAATGTGCAAAACCTACTGATTTAGCCCCCAATTCATTCGTGGTAATCGTGATAAGCCATGTATTAATGCTATACATTTTTGTGATATTTGCTCATGTTTTAAACTTAAATTTAGTATCTAGTATTGTGCCTAAATATTTCATGGAATTTACTTGTTTTAGCGCCTTGTCCTTAAGGTTTACGTTGAGTTCTGTGGCGTTTTTGTTTTCATTAGCACCATCATCTTTGATTTATCTTCGCTAAAGTTAATTTTATTATTTATGGTCAATTTTTGTCTTTTTAATTTTATATTGGCATAATTTTTTTATGGCAGAGATACTTATTTCTTTAATCTGAATCATTACGTGATCTCAAAATGCAATAACGTTGTTTGTTCTTTTAAATAATTTGGATTTACCAATGCATTATACAAGATATTCCAATAGCCAGGACCACAACATGACCCTTGTGGGCATTCCAAAGAAAAGTGATTAAGTAGTTACAATACACAATGATAGCCAAATAACACTTGATTCCCTAAATAATTTTAAAATCCATACAAATTTAACAGAAGTAATCAGAAAACAAAACAACAATTTAGCAAACGAAGGTTGGACAGTAAACTACACATGGGTGAAAGCTCATAAGGGTAATATAGTAAATTAACTGGCAGATGTCCTCGCCAAAAGCTCTACATAAGACGCTTCGTAGCTCAGTCGGTAGAGCACCTGCCTACTGTGCTAGGGGTCCCGGGTTCGATTCCCGGCGGTGAGGGTGGGGATTTTTCTCCGACCAAGAAAATTCCCCATCTTCCCCAGAGTCTGGAAGTATGAATGAGAGTGTGAATGTGTGCGTGATGTAATGATAAAAAAGCCCAAAGATAACGAGTTAACACCTTCAGTATGTTCCAAAGGAGAACGGCCGCCGATATGACCATAGTAGTTAAAGGAACAAGCAAAAAAAAAAAAAAAAAAAAAAAAATGCTTCACTCCCTGTTACCTACCACAAAATACCACTTAAGTATATTTGAGAAAGAAACAGAAAAACTATTGGAAAATGAATGGTAGAAAACAGAGAAGGGTAAAATAACTAAATCGTTATTTACCTAGGCTAAAGGGCAGGCTAAACATCTTAGTGAATTAGTGAAATATTATACAAAAGAATTTGTGTACTTTCTAACAGCTATTCCAATTGTAGAGTAAAACCTTTTTTTTCTACTGATACAATGTTAATTTATCACTAAACAGTCAATGTGTAACAATATGATGCAATGCACTGTAATTTAAAAATTATGTAACTATCCTGAAAGCAGGAATGTAGTGTTACAAATTGTGCAATGGATCATGAAGTAATTAATAAAAATATTAGTAACATAATATTTTTTCCAACGGATCTTGCATTTCTTTTCGTATACATCATACCCTGTAGCTTCTGCCGAAAACTCCGTTAATTACACAATATATGAGGCGGTGTCAAATAAAACCCTTAAACGTGTAATTAAAATTTGAATCTTCATGCCATTACTCTGCAACATCAGTATTGAACCTATCTTTTAGAAGATGGCAGCATACTGCAAACAAAACTCAGCCACAGCCGGGTTAAAATGGCTATCCAGCATACGACACGCTCGGTGGTGCCTGCCTCGGTAGCATAGATGGTAGCATGTCTGCCTCACATTCAAGAGGTCCCAAGTTCGAATCTCGGACAGGGTGAGTTCCCTGGATAACGCTTTTTCCGGGGTTTTCCCTTATTCTTCAAGATGAATGTCGGGTAACTCTAAGCTCCTTGGACCCTGGACTCATTTGAGCATCACTTCACCCAATTCATTCCCCGTCCGATATGACTTAACGTTGGAGGACGTAAATTACAACAACAACAACAAAAACGCTCTGTGGTAAATTTTCTTAGCAGTGAAGGTACAAAACCTATTGAAATCCATCGACGAATGAAGATTCATTACAGTGATGTTTGTCTATCAGTGCAGTAAATGTACGCGTGCAGTACACAAGATTTAGAAACATATGACTTCTGTGACAGATTTTTCCCTGCCCAGGTCACATCTTGTTGTGACACTAGAGTCAACTGAAGTAATTGAAATCAACACCATATTTCTGTAGTGAAATAGCCGCAAATGAGAATATCAGTCATGGCTCAGCACATCACATTATTCATGACGTGTTTAAGTTTCGCAAAGTGCTTATGAAGTAGTGCCCTGGCACTCACTCCAGAAGTCCCATATCCGCCATACTCACCAAAACTTTGTCCCACACCTTTGGAACCACTCAAAGAAGTAATGGGAGTAAAGAAATTTATTTTTGATGAACAGGTTCACCAGGAAGTGCTCGAGTGCCTGCCTACACGACCACAAGCTTTTGTTCCCAGAGGAACCCAACCCTAAGTACACTTCCTATGCGCTGGAAAACGTGTTTTATCGTGGACTGCACATATATCGAAACATGATAGACTTGTGTTGCACTTTTGTCCAATACTTTAATTGGAATTTAACTTTTCATTACCTCCAATCAAAGTATTACGTACATACGTCGTATTTAACTGGCTTATTCATCATATTCAAATTATTTCTTTTTGTATTTGTAAAGGCTTTCAACATGCCTTTTAACAAACACCAGAAAATATACAAGAGCGGTACCCATATTTTGGAAAAGCTAAAGCTAAGGCCAACTTGGTGTGACAAAATTATAAGGAACCAACGAAACAGTTTTTTGCCTGTGTCTGAGACGAATTTAATGTTATACAAATTTCAATTATGAAAGAAGGAACATAGTGAATGTGATATATTCGTAATGTTTTGTCATACATTCTATTGTCATGGAGGCAGCAAATATCTACCACAAAGAGATTAAGCATCAATTACCACCATTTTTGTTCTAACACGCTTCCGTTATTCCAGAAGAAATTATTGACGTGGATTATGCTCCATTTAGACGAATCGAGAGACATAAAAATAAATTTATAAATTTAAATTCCTAAATTCCTAGTAGCAATTCTTTCGTGAACCTGGGATATTAATGGAAGCACGAAAGTCCAACTTCAAGGTGTGAGAGTTGGTGGATGGCCATCAGTCTGCAGAACTCTACCCTTCTGCTGGGGGCTAGAAAGCTCACTGTGGTTGCGGCGGAAAAAAGTCGCATGAGCTAACTGCGCCAAATATCTGGGGAACGAACTGGGTCGTGCTCTCACCTTCACTCCACATGTCAGGGCAAAGATCGGTTTAGGCCATGCCACACTCAGGCAACTGTATGTATGTGTTGCATTGATATGTATAGTGCGATCATACCACCTCTGATCCTGTACGGAAGCGAGATCTGGGGCATGGTGACTCGTTATTGTATCTTACTGTTTAGTACACATTTGCAAACGATTTTATACTTTCCAATGACCTACAAACTTAACATTTTACACAAATTAAAACTGATGGACTACCCTTTGCATGAAAAAATTTCGAAGTTATGTATTTTGTTACAAAATCTTTCGAATTCGATAGGAATGCCACGTGTTTAAGGCATTTTCATGACAGATGAAATGTATTTCTTGATTTCTTTGAGAATAGTCCCAGAAGTCCTCTCAATTCTGGTTGACTTTTGTATAAATATAAGTATGAACACAGGGGCGGTTCCTCCATAAGGTTGCAGGTTTGCGCTATACCCACTGATTCTGTATGTACAACAGGTGCTTTCTGCACATTAAAGCTGTACTTGTTTGCATTGTTTTATATAAACATGTTTCAATTACGCTTATCGTCTGTAGCTGCCCATGACCGCAGAACTCGAAATAAGCTGTAGGAGCCGCAGGTTTGCAGCGAAGAGTTAACCTAAGATTTCGCCCAAATGTAGGCTCTCTGAGGGGGTTGCGGGAAGGTGGAGAAATGGGAGTGGCTTCTTATACATTGCTTAAATGGAGGTTTATAAATCTAGCTCCTCCTACTCTTAGCAACGGCTATAGCGTGACCTTCAGGCTTAGCTTCTGTGTGCTCTGCTTTTGCAACACAGGGAGAATTTAATTAAATGCATAAAGGTTATTCAGAAGAGAGCTCTGTTAAACAACAACGCCACACTTGTTTAGGCTTCTGGGTTTATGGCCACTTTGATAGATTATAATTTTGTATTCTGGCTGTCTTTCTTCCACAAGATCATGCCACATGTGGACATTTTGTACAATCAGCTGCAGAAACGAGACTGCAATGCAACATTTGCCATCGCCCAGCTAAACGCATTTGAAAGGGAAGTGCAAAAGGTAAGAAATAGCGTGGATACTGAGGAACACGAAGAAACTGCAATTAAGAGGAGAAGAATAGAAGATCATGATGTGAAAAGAAGAGAAGCTCTTGAAGTATGTGACATTCTTAAAGAAGCAAAGGACAGATTTAGCATCACGGGGCATCTGGTAGCCTCAACTCTGTTTCATCAAGAAAATTTCTAAGACATTTCCGGAGGATTCCCTTAGAGATACAATAAGATTCTATCCTTTTATCATTGGAACAAAAATTCGTAGAGAACTGACTGTAATTTACAGTCGAGAGGAATTTCGTGGAATGTCCGGCGCTTTGTGCTTGATGGACTTCATTAAGGAAAACAATTTATGTGCTACATTCAGCGAATATGTAAAGCTCCTCCGAGTACTGTTAACTATGCCAATGTCTACCGCTGAAGCAGAATGCTGTTTCTCAACTTTAAAAAGAATAAAAACTTTCCTTAGGAACACAATGTCACAGGACCGATTGTCAGCATTAGCAATGCTTTCAATTGAGAGAGATTTTGCTATGAAGATCAGCGACTTCAATGCAAAAGTTATCGATAGATTCGCCAGGTCTAAGGAGAGTAGAGCAGAGAATCTATATAAACAGGTGAGTCATTACTACTCTGTATTTTATTTTTCATTTGTGCACCACCAATAATTTAACCCACCAGCCGCCACTGTATGAACAGATCACCTAGATCACTAATAACTTTATTGCTCCGAGAGTTTTCACAAACACAATTTGACTTTGAGGCTATTCTATGAGACATGAAACTCTTTTACGTGCCGTAAATCTAGGATACGGAATCATCGACGTTAAGGAAATAAGCTGTACTAAGGATTTTATACTAAGGACTTCAACACACAGGATGCTCCGTACAGCTACAAATGCTCCATGGTTCGTCAAAAACCATCAGCTTCAGGAATTAGGTCTTCTACCCGTTCACCAGTGCATTCACGGCTGGCACGACCTTTCTTTTATTATCTCCAGGAGGTTCCTCGAGCTGTTACCTACAATCTCGGCGCTCGCACTCGCCAACCAATTCCTCTCAAGCGCATACATCCACAAGAACTCCTCCTGAGTGACCTCTCCAGCACAGATGACCCAGGCGAGTGAATACTACCATCATACTTATTTACTTATTTACTCAATTTGTGTTACAGTTATCCTGCCATATTTAGAGAAGCCGTTCACGGATACCTCAATTGTTATGTGTTCTGTAACTATGTTTGTCTATAACAAACATCTGTAAAACATACTTGCTGATCCATGGATAATAAATTAAAAAAAAAAAAAAAAAAAAAAACAGAACTTTTGCTCAGGAAAAAGTGCATCCTGCTCTCTCGGGTTTTAAAACGCGAGTTCGGTATGATATCCCTAAATAATCAGGAATACCCTTCATTCTCTACAATTTTCTGTTGCATGCGCCGCACTTTTCTCGGTTTTCAAGCTTTATAAATTATTTTTACGTCTATTGATTGTTGACAATCACAAACAATTAGAACAATCCCCATGCGTTGTTTTTAAGTTACGTCCTCCAACGTTAAGTCATATCGGATGATGAATGAAATGGGTGAAATGATACTCAAATGAGTCCAGGGTTCATAGACCATAGAGTTTCCCGACACTCGTCTTTTAGGATAAGAGAAAATCTCGGAGAAAGCTTTATCCAGTTAAAACTCATCCTGACGGAGGTTCAAACTAAGGACCTTTTGAACTGAGGCAGACACGTTAACCATTGACACTACCGAGGCGGGTGTATGAGGTTAGGGATCTCCGTGGGATTGTAATTCTCCATGGTTCCAGAGAAAGGTATTTTATAACTTTCATTCCGTTTTTACAACGTGCAATAATTTTTTAAATAATTAATTGAAAGTTTGGTTTTACTGTACATTTTTAGAATTAGGCTCTCGACTCTTTCTCTCTCTCACCTTCATATTACCTCAAAACATGTATTTATTTTCAGTGAGATCTCTATGTCCAAGTATGTGTGGTATGCAATATTTCCTCTTCTGATTATGGGTAAATAAATAATAGAGGAAGTAATAAAGTGTATGTAGTTCAAATTAAACTTATAGTAGTAATTATGACTACTGTCCATAAAAAGTGAATAATTACTTCTTCTAAACTACTCCACTAAGTTGAATTGAAATTTATAGCATTTAATTTTAAGGTTTTTGTAAATGGTTATGCCAATTTCCTTTTTATGAATTGCATATATGTATTTTAACTCACTTTCATATTTTTGTTGTGAAACGTCTTAAGTTTATAATGATAATGCAGGCCACGGTTTTTGGTGTATTATTATTCCTGCTTGAATGTAACTTTATCATGAAATGGAGTTGAAAAGTATTGCTCATAGAAAATTGATAAAGAAGGAAGAATGCACGTTATGACAGGCCACCTCAGAGAACCTAGTTCCATTCACCACAAGAGGGTGGACGGGTCAGTGAAGACATAGATTTTACATGCTCTCACAGCCGGCTGACACATACACAGAGGGACATTTCACACACCGTAACTATCAATTGTTGTGTAGCTGGTGGCCTCTGGTGGGGCGGGCTGGAAGCAGGACTGGGCGCCGGCGCATTATGCCGGGCGGTGACGTCGACACTGGGAGCAGTCTCGGCCGGCTAGCTGCATCGCGGGCAGTCTATACCGCAAGGGGAGCAACTTGTATCAATATCCTGTAGTAAATGGGTGGAAATCTTGTCAAATAGTGGCCGATAGTGCGAGATACATGATATAATCGGCAGTGTAGTGAGAGTGGAGCATAATGGTGCCTCGGTGAAGACGTGTGCAAAGTAAAGTCATGGGAATGCAGGATTGTGTTAGTGATCGCAGCATCACCTCTACCAGAGCCTTCTGCCCCAGTGTGAATGTGGTGGTGTGGGATTACTCTCTACCACCTGCTCGCCCTCCTCGCCTGCTGCACATCCTCTGTACAGCCGCCTCCTCACAATGAACACCACCAAGGTAATGTGACGCAGATTGCATGTTTATTGCGTAACAACTATTTTATCTCTGTCATACATGTGATCAAGTTTTTTTCAGCATGCTCAACCAATATTTTGAACTCCGTTTTGGATATTAAGCCCAGAACCATGCAGCTCTGATATCCAGTGAAAATTCATGACTAAACAAAAGCTTTTTCCCCTTCATTTTTATTAAGTCAATGTGTCTGTGAAAATCCAAAAATCTGCAGTTTTCCTTAAATTGCTCGGATAGTATTGTTATATTCACAGAACTGAAACTGCTCAAGCGTTTAACAGGTATGTGAAGCCGTTATTAGGTCATTCATTTTTACTCTTTCTAATACGTCCTTAAAGTTAGTAGAAGAAATATATTCGACCCTAAATTTTATAAAGCGGATTTAGTGGAAATCCAAAGTAAAACATATTTAGGAAAAGATATGTGTGTATTTATGCGTGTCAACATAAGTAAAACAAATCGAAAAAATGGTCTAAATATTAAACTTGGCATTTAAATTATTTTCCAAGATACAGTACGAGCATTACAAACACATGCTCTCTCTCTAAACTATTTTAACATGAAAAGAACCCGACATATTTTAATACCCTAAACTGGCTCCAGTAATTTTGATTGAAATATAATATATTTAATGTATTTTTATGACAAAAGAAATGTGTGTTTAATTTTCTGGGAATAGCTTCTGAACGACTTTTGCATATTTGCTAATCCAAAGAAATAGAAAAAGTCTTACCACACGAAAAATTCACTAAAATGCAATAAAACCACTGTAAATATGTTTTTCTCGATGAATGTGAAGTAGACAGATGAATAACGGTTTTTAAGTATAGTCTGTACAGGAGCGAGTCGAGAAACAATGTACCAAAATATTTTATTTAGAATTACAGTTCTAAATGGTTAGTATGAAACGTTCCTTCGACCCTAGAGTTTTCGTATCTTATAAAAATTTCGGTATACATAAGCATTATTTTCAAATGAACTATTTAATTAATATTAACTACTGCAAAGGGGCTTAAAATTCATAATTTTACAAGCTTTTCTCAAGGAAATGAGCTATAATTATGATCCAAAGAACATTTGAGTAGTGAAAAAATGACGTTCTGAAAGTATATTCCAATGTGATGCTTCACCTACATCATAAAGGACCGATTAAACAATCACTAAACAGCAAGAAAATAAAAATTATATGCATAGTAAACCTGCAAAAGCAAGATATTCAACATCTGCATATTTTACCAAATTTCACAGATACATTGCTCTACATTTATGTGTGTCATTTCATATGTCACTTCTTTTATTTTACTCCTACCTGAGGCAGTGTACGCAGGAAGATCCAGTACCTCAAACCACTTCTCTGAAACAAATTATTCCAAACATGTAATATTCCACTACTGTAAAAATTTAAACCTTAGAGAAGAACAGCATTAAAATATCTGCGAGTTGTATAATAAATAACAACCGATAGAAATATACCTCATTTTCTTGTATTATTTTGACGATTTTCTTTTGAAACGTATTCAGTCCAGCTGAAATACGGCTTAAAATAGCAATATTGCAGTTGCTGAAACTTTAGATACTTTGAACATATACATGTTATTTATCTAACCAAGAGCCATAAACTTGTCTTATGAATTCTATTTCATGTTAGCTTTTGGCAAAGTAAAGCCCTTGTTGCTACAAAATAAAAGTTCAGTATTAGGAAATTTCAATTGGTTTACATTTCAGGATATACGTGGTTAATTTTCAGAGCAAATGGATGGAAAGCCCAGCATGTGGATCACTTGGAACAGCTATATCACTTACAAAAAATTTCAAAAAAATGTTTTAAAATATGACATTTGCATCCCCTCCGTTTTGTAAATAATAAATATTTAGTTTGAACCTTCAGTCTGATAGTTTTTCTGTCTTTTTATATATTTTATCACAGAATTCAGACATCCTTTTTCTGAAGATTTTATCCGAATTTCAGTGTTGCAGTTAGTTAAAAGTTTGGCTTAGTGCAATACAAAATGTACTTTTAGTGGACCTTAGCGGAGAATTTTTTATGTTTTAAAGTAAACGTTACTGGAATATATCATTAATAATTAAAATGTATTCCTTTAATTCTATAACGTGAACGTATGGAATAAAAGTTTTAAATTCTATGATATTTGTGGCAACATTTGTGTCAATATTTTTATGAGAAAAATTCAACTTCAAAATTCTCTAGTATTAAACCAGTGTATATGAATCTAATACATATGTTTGAACACTAAATTACTCTTTATTTTACTTCGTAATAAATTGTTTTCTTTCATGGCAAACTTAGCTGAGGGAAAATTTTAAAAAGAAGTGTTAACAATTATTTATCATGCACATAAGTTCACTTTTTCGGTGTGAGTGTTTATTTTTTTGTGTGCAGAGTATTTATTGTTTAAAATATTACTATTGGAAGCATATCGACATTTACGTCATAATAAAAGAAATAAAATAAAACAAAAAGGGGGCATACATATACTTAACGACAGATTTAAAACCTTCACCCAAAACTGTCGATCTATTTCAGTTAATTTGTGAATCAGCACAAAAAATTAAGGAAAGTACTAACATATGGAGTAAGGTGTTGCACGCAAAAGTCACTAAACCTTCTTGTTATGTATATACTTTTGCGCTATTAGTATTGCCTCCAGTTTTCCATTTTAAGATTTTTTTCATCACCAACAAAGTATATAACTTGAGTGAGCTTTAACCCCATGAAATAGAAGAAAACATATTATTTTACAAAACTGCAGCGAAATTGCTGATCGTTTAACAGTGTGTTAATTTAAGATAAGGGAATATCAAAGCCAGCACTGAAGGACACGCTCTTAAAGTTGATTTGGTTATATTAAACCGATTACATTTGCAATTTCGTTTATACGTACAAGGAAATGTGTATAAAAGCATTTCTGTAAATGTTTGTCTAATTGACATGAAGTAGATAGAGGAATATGGTTCTAAAGAATAGTTTAATATTATTTGGAGAAATTCATGTGTAACAGACACCAGTCTTTGTAATTCTATGTTTGGAATCGATTACCTTTATATGAATAATGCTATGATTATGGCAAGATTGACAAGGGGACATAGCAACTCGATTTATGTCTATGCCCCTGAGAGGGCGCCCTCCGTAGGAGAGCTTACAGCACAAGGCAGCGTTCTTAGGAGTTAGCGATTGAAACTCCCTGGTGACAGCTCGTAAAAGTGGCTCTCCTCTCCTCCTCGGACTTACATATGCGCTGGGGGTGCCTAAAGCAACCAACCACGATAGAAGGTGAATGAAATGACTGGAAACTGGGGATATTTCCACAACATACCCACGCTACTGTAATGAACCAACCAGCTTGGTATTTGCTGTTAAGAAGCGCAGAAGTTCTTTAATCTGACGAATGGATTGAGTGAAATAATTCGTCTTTTTCATCTCGGAGCTCACAGTATGCTTTAGTGACTCTTCTACAAATATTCTTAAAAACAATTTTTGTTCTATCCACTTCACGTTAATTGAGATAAACGAATGTAAAAACCTTCGAATTACATATTCCCTTATATATACAATGGGAGCGTGACAATATAGTAGGCCTAAGCGATAGTCAAATGTTTTAGCTAATTGATGGTTCTAGAATTTCCTTCTCTTTTCTATTTAAGGAAAGTAAGTACATCAAACAGTATACCAATAACGAAGAGTATATAAAAATAGTCATCTCAACAAAACTGCATTGTTTTTTTAATGCAATCTACAATTTTATGAAGCAGGGCTCACCTTCTCCTAGAGTTATGCAAAAACATCCATTGTGAATAAAACACTTCAAACCCTATTCAAAGAAAACACAGGATATAAATTTCATTTGTCATGTAAGTCTTAAACATGTGGTATTTTAATCAAACCCTTTATAGTCTTTTGAGAGATCAAATTATTCGAAATTTTTTTCCATCTAAAATGTTGTTTCAGTTGGAGTGTTCTATTAAAAATATTTGTGTCATATCTCTTAAAGATGCTGAGCATGAGTACCAAGTTTGATACGTAACTCGTTTTACAGTAATACTATTTACAGATGCACAGACAAAAGTGGGCAAGGCACTTTTCCCAAACATCCAAGACCTGCATCTTCACTATCGAATTTTTGGGTGGAATGCAAAACCTTTTCTACCCACTATGTACGTGATACAGAAAGGAAAACAAATCAAAAATGATTAATCTGTATTTCTCTGCAGAGTTAAATACATTAATATAATTACGTAACTTACTAAATAGTTGCAATCCTTTTCAATATTGTTGTAGGTATAAGAGGGATAGTGAAAACCGAATCGATATTCATTTGTTTAAAAGCAAAACTAGAAAGCTCTGCACCTTCCATTGCATGAGAAACAATTGAAATGCGACAGAGGTTTAAACATAACAAAGCAATAATAAATGGTATAACGGTAATTTTTCATACTAAAAGAGTTATTTAAAATAAACTGCGTATTTTGAAGACATTCTGACTTTTGTGTAATGTGTTGTTATCCATCACTTAGCTTTATCTCTTAAACAAAATTCTGCAAAATTCTTTCCAAACGAAGAGGATTTTGCAGAAATTTGAGATAAAGATTTTACTTGTGGTATTATAATAACGACTGAAGAATTTTCCATAAATTAAAGAACTTTGTAAAACCCTTTATTTAAAGAGTAATTTTGGGTGTAGTTTTTTTAAAAATTTCATGTACTTTGGGATAAATTATTCTTAAAGTCAAAATTACTATTTAATCTACATTTCGGTTTTCAGGTATGCCATTTATAGAAATAGATGCGTTTGTGGACTTACGATTTTATAAATAAATTTTTTTTAATTTAAGGTTTACTTCCAGTAAAATCTGTATGTCGAGGCTTTGAGCGGAATTAATACCTACTCACCTACTTAAATAGTAGAGAAGATAAAGAGCTCAGCCACGATATAAAGGAAACTTCTGTGTGGAGGTTAACTAAATTTGAAGTTACTACAACATTGCATCACATCTGAAAGAAGAAGATCACGTGGTTATCGCGTTACAACAGATTGGTGTATTAAGAAATCGGACAAAAGTGGTTGGTGTATTAGCGACATTTGGGGCTCGTAGTAGACCACTCCAGGCATCACTTAAATTAATCCTGGAGGTTTTATAAAGAGTATTGTAAATGTACGGCCATGATCTCGAAGATAATTTCAATTTTTCCATAACAGTACCCGCAAAGTTTATCAAGCCGGCACCCTCGTTTAGAGGCTGAGTAATTGGCAGCCTTTGTACTGCTCCCACAATTACTTTTTCAAAACCTACTGTAATTCATTAATTAATTTTAACAGCAAGAATAAAAATTAATAGTATGTTGAGTAAATCAGATAAAAAAACACATACAGAAATAATCTCATTTCAACAAATTATTATCAACTTCATCTGTTGTTTCTAAACCAAAGGAAAGCTTTAATTTGTGAGTGAATGACGTTCAATGGAGCTATCTTACTACAAGATTTGTAAAACCAATAATTTGAATTCAGATGTATAAGAATAACTCCTCTTATTCTTGGCAGTAATATTTAGTTTTATATATTTTCATGTTACACATGTAATCGAGATTAAGTGTATTTATTTCCCTTTCTGCTTCTGAAATCAGGAGTAAATAATTTTCACAGCCAAACCATAAATATTAATAGGTATTTGTATGGTATCTTTTGTTTTTAATGTTATTTGTTTTCAGTAAGCAAATCTACAAAAATATAAGGACATTTAAAATTAATAACTCAAAGGTTATGCTATATTCAAAGATACTACTCTCGGTGCTCCGGAACTCCGTTCATTTTATCTTAGCTGTGCATGGTTTTGCCGATAACCCTAGTTATACCTTACAGGAGTTTTGGACGTATACATCTTAATTAGTAACGAAGTATAGTTTTAGATATACATGTAGGCATAGAGCACAGCATATATTACAGATGAACTCTGCAGACAGGAGCAGACCGGAAGTCCTGACTACTCATTATAAAATAAGCTGTAAATGTGTAGGCCAAATAACTAAAAAGTAATGTTGAAATTTATGACATTTAAATTGAATTTTTATTTATGAATGCTCTTTAAACCGCTATGGTTCTCGGCAACCCATTGGCGTGAAATATCGCTTGATTTTCTTCAGACGCCTCTCTATCAGGATTGCGATACTTCTACAACCGTAAATCTACTACATGAGATCACCTATGCTCAAGATTTTTACGCCCGAAAATGTCCTCAACCTCTTCTAGGTTTGAACTTTATCGTCGTCGTCGTCGTCGTCGTCGTCGTCGTCGTCATCTTCACCATCACCATCACCATCACCATCACCATCACCATCACCATCACCATCACCATCACCATCACCATCACCATCACCACCACCATCATCATCATCATCATCATCATCATCATCATCATCATCATCATCATCATCATCATCATCATCATCATCATCATCATCATTAGTGCTGTTATTAAATTGGAATATTCCACAAAATTATGAAATTAATAGTCATTATAAACTTATATTAAATAAAATATGTGCAGTTCAGATCGATGTAACAATTGAAGGTAAATATTTAGTACTTACTTCAAATACACTTTCAGGTACGCCTTTACAATATTAGGCCGCGCAGTGGCTCAGTGTAGACCGCTTGGCTCCCACCAAGGCGGCCCGGGTTCGATCCCAAGCGACCGCAAATTGAGATTTGTGCTGGACAACACGGCGCGGGGGCGGGTTTTCTCCGGGATCTCCGGTTTCTCGTGTCATCTCATTCCATCGGTGCTCCATCTTCATCTCATGTATCATCAGTATCATCGCCTGCGGTGCCGTATGTAGTAAAAGCGGGCGTTAAACACGACACATTTCATTTTTTTACAATATTAGCAATACCACACCTTTAAATAAAATAACCAAAACAAAACCAAACAGTCCTACGTAATGTTATGATAACCCAGTTTAGATATTTCACCATACTTTAATATTGTCTTTTGGGTTGTCTATGTTATCAACATGGACCACGATTTGGGAACACTGTAAAATGTATGCACGAATCGCTGTACGTTCAAGAGGTCCCGACTTCGAATCTCTGTCAGGGTGAGTTACCTGGATAAGGTTTTTCCGGGGTTTTACCTTATCCTGAAAGACGCATGTCGGGTAACTCTAAGCTCAATGGACCCTGGACCCATTTGAGCATGATTTCACCCACTACATTCACCGTCCGACATGACTTAAAAAGTTAAAGGACGTAAATTATATATACGCCTCAACCACTGCCTTCGTGGAGTATCTAACTGATATTCTACAGTGCAGAGCTTAAGACATAACTGCGTTTCATATATTTTTCTCTGACTAGCTAAGCTCTATTAAGAATATTGCTTGGTAAATACCTGAATATTTATTCTACAGTCGTTCTGAGTATGGGTTTCTGGAACATCGTGTTACATTATTTAAAAAAAAGCAATTTGGTATTTATATTATTTTTTTGATTTTTGAGTTTTGCTTCTCTCTCTCTCTTCTCACACATACGCATAATAAAACATCTCGGCTAATGTCATTTTCAGGTTCACTGTTGTATTGCTTGTATTTCAAATCCCCGACAGATGTCATATTTTTGCTTGACATGTTACCGCACTGTTGTAAACAAGACATTTTTACAGTACGTCACATGTTTTCAACAAAACAATGACATAGTAATTCGAGCGGCTGGCCGGTACAGCCTGCGTACGCGCGCGGAAATTGATTTTCTACCCGTGTGGAAACGACCGGTTCTGCCCAGCAATTGCTTGGCGTACGTCCGATTGAACATGGGTGGATTTAAAATGGTCTTCTCTTTATTTCTCCAGAATTTGCTATTTACTATAGCAACCACTCGGCGATTTTCTTAATTATTCTTAATTTATAGAGATTCTCTTGTTTCACCGTTCCTAATAAATTCACAATATATAGACTGTTACAAATATTTATGCGCAACAGACAAAAATAATCATAATAAATAGTGAGAACAGGGGAAAATAGATCAATTATGGATCTATCATTGAAGTAAGTCCAAGAAAAGTGCTATGCTGCATTAAGCTGTATTTTTTTATATAACACGATAATTGACTAAGCTCTTGACTCTCCACTTGTAAATTGAAGTGTCTGTTATACAAAAGTTTTGATGAATTATAAGACTGTTTTTCTTCTGAACGAATGGATTCGAGTCCCATGGGAGCATCATTCAAAATAAACCCCGTGTCCTTCAGTAAAACGGCTAGTTTTGATCATTAGTAAATGTATAGGAAGCTGAAAGTACAAGAGGGTTAAGGCAAGGAATTCCAATAGGTGTCTCCAAACTCTCTATGCTTTGTACATGCTGTAATTCGAATGAGTACAACAGACTTCAGCATAGAGTATAGACGGGATGAAACTATTCCAACTGGGAATTGCTGATGACGTATTTGCTTATAGCCACACCACCAGAACAACTGAAGGCACATATTAAGTAGATAAGGAGTTTGAGTTCAGCGGTAGACCTAAACCCGAACCAAACTCAAACTAAGTTGATGATAAACAGCCCATAGATATCACATTAGCTGGCAAAAACTCCCGGAATACATACTGAAGCTGTATATTTGAGTCAAAATATTTACTTGAAGAACACGATGGTACGTAATGATAGCACGAGGCATTGCAGCAGCATCTTCTTAAGTCCGATATCAAACATGTATACCCTGTATAAATTCTACAATATAAATTTGAAAACTCACGCAACAAACATGTATAATTTAACAGATTTTTTTCCGTATGTGACTCACATACGAGGAGAAGCAGGTAATGTATATCTGAAGGAAAGTCTTCGGCATAATACTGAAAGATAAAGTGCAGGAGCATGAAGTAGAATACACAATGAAGTAATGCTGCGATGACAGGAAGTTTTATAGAATGGAGATGGACAGGACACGGTATGGAGCAAGTCCTAACAGATGGACACATGGACATACTCTCTGGGACCCTAGAGTCAGTCACAGAACCCACTGGACAGAACGATTGAGGAGGAAGTTCATCAGCAGGAGGGCACGATAGCCAAAGCGAGAGACACTTAAAGAAGATTGGACAATAGGATAATAAACTAGATAAATATTTCCTGGAACAAAATCCAACTGCCTTTTTGAAAGAGGTCCTTAGCCAAAATATGTGTATATAGATTAATTGTATTACGCGACAGAGCGTTGAGACGTATTACTTTCAGGTGTCCAGAGTTGTGATCGTTCCTTATCGGGTCTTATCTGGTCGATTAGAGGAGTGAAATTATAGTAAGTTATGAAACACAAATAGAGCGATTGGAAGCTGCGTGTGTCTCTATGGTATGTTTTCTCACGCCTGCCGATGTATGACACATTGCTGTCCAGAAGACATGATCATATCTGAACAGACTATACATACACTGGACTCACCGTGTATGTGCGAGAAGCCGACGTAAACATCTGTGCTGCGAATTTTTCCCGTTACGCCTTCTCGCGTTGCCGTGTAGTAATGTGTGAACTGTAAACATCTGAATATCTTTTATTCGTTCGTCCTCTTCGTATAGACGACTAGGTATCTGGGGTTAGCTACCTTTCGAGGAACAGACATAAGGTAGATCAGACGCAGTATACAGGATATGTGATCAGTCTGAAGTCTGTTAGGAGAGTGAGGAAATACATATGAAATGAAGACAGAGTGATGAAAGACAAGATGATGACAGAAGTTACCGGAATGATTGTTTGGGGAAATCCACTTTGTCCATCGCATTAGCAACTTACGATCCCAAATGAGGAGCAAGAGGTGTTACCAATGGCTATAGCATTACCATATCGAATGAATACTGTAAAATATACGGACGTAAAGCACACCTTAACCATGTGGTATTTTGTAAAAAGCAAATAAAAAAATGAATCCAAACAAACTCTATATTTTACTTGTAATAGACTTTTTCTTTTCCTGCCTCTTATAATTTTGCAGTTGTATAAAATTTAGTGCATACAAAAAAGAGTTCACAGATCGTTTGCAGAAATTCAATTCATATATAGTGCTATTAGTGGGGAACTTAGCTGGATATTTTTGTATTGCATCTTTGAAAAACTGGCCCTGGAATGTGATAGATAAGTAAGCAGTAAAATAGTAAAAGGTAAATTGATTTAGCAAAATATACGATTTAATTTCACTTTATAAGTAACATAAGAGCAGAACTTGTGTTAAAAAGTAATAAAGTTAATTTACTCATCAAAACATTTGCTACTCACGAAATATAATTTTTGTTTCATTGTATTTATATTTGTCTGTCTGTTCTAAATATATCCAAAAATTACGCAATGCAAGCTAAATATATGTAATGTGGACTGACTCTGTGAAACGAACAACGGTTGCTACAAAAACAGCCTTGAAAGCGAGTTACTTGTCTGTAATCGATAGTCATCGGAAGAGAGGTGATAGCAGTAATGCGCAGGGAGTAATTGTGTAAGACTGCCTGTCGCATTCCGGGTGAGGCAGTCTCGGAAAATGACCGACCGCACATCGATTTTAATCTCTTCTCTCCTACACGCATGCAGACCACCTGTCGCGTATGTACACCGGCCCTACCATCCGACGGGAAATGGCTCAAAATCTGATTTGTGACGCTCACATGGCCTTCTCAAGCCACTAGTACAACAGTTGACTCTTCTATCCCTTCTTATTAATACACGTCTTGTAATAATGGTTTATTAGACATTTAATTGTAAGATTTTCTCTTTTTTTAGCTTGCGACTCACATCTTAGTGTCGGGTAGTTAGTCACAGTGATAATTGTCTCACATAATGCTTTGTGGACCATGCATACAGACATTCCACACCAAATTTTCATTGTACACAACTCAAAATAAAATTTGTTGAAGACATATGTTGTGTATGAATTAAATTACTTTTATTAATTCACTAACATGCCTACTGAAAAGTTAACCATTGAAGAAATAATTTTCATGTACAATATAAATGTCAAACAATGCAGACAGGAGCACAAACAAAATCAGAATAAATGTCGTGGTGTACCAATTCAAGTGATGATGATGATGATGATGATGATGATGATTTATATATAAGGGGCTCAACTGTTCGGTCATCAGCGCCATTTCAAAAGTTGTATCTTGGCAATAGCCAGAGATAAACCTATCTAGAAATTTAAAAAATCAAAACAAAAATGCATTAAAATAAATAAGCAAAATTAGGGGAAAACCAATGAAAAGATATAAATAGCATTTAATAAAATACCAAAAGGCATAAAAATTTCGTTTTCAATATTAACGTTGCATGAGAAAACACCTGCACAGCGGTGTTCGAATCAATTTGTTCCTTTTTTTCGGAGCTGAGCTAGCACTTTTTGCAGGTTTATCCCGCCTTTTCTGCACTGCCGTTCTGGCAGTAAGGAGAAGATTCTCCCGTTCTACATCCTCAATGGAGGAAGACCGCTTTCTTACTGCTAATTTCGATTCGTTGCTCTCGAAGGAAACTGCGATCGGAAGATGAGAGTCGCCGATCTGAGTCCTCTCCAGATGAACCTCAGCAGAAGTTCTTGTCGTGTACTTTTACGCTGCTTTTGTTAGTACTAGCCTTCTTATCCTCCCTGAGGAATTCCGTTCTTTCATATGAGGCCTTGAACCTTCTGGAAGATGCATTGTATACTACTGGTTCACATGTTCTTGAAGTAGATGATTTCTGCGGTGACTTGGCTGGAACGTTCATGGACTGGACTTGGTAGGTGTGCTCACTTTTCGAGCTGGTGTCTGCTGCTTTGGCTGTGATCTTGGTGTAACTGTTCGTTTGGATATTACTGCCCCGTTTATGTCGCTAGTTTGTGCTGCGATTTCACGTCTAGATACCGGCTTAGCTGCAACTGCACTATAACTAACGGCCCTAGGGACAGAAGGCTGACGAATAAGCAACAGCTTCCGGGCGTCCAAAAAGGACACCTTCTTGCTTACCCAGATCTCTTGGATCGGCTTTTCCTCCAAAAAAACGGGGGCATTCTCTGGAATTCGATGAGTGATTATCACTGCAGTTAGCACATATTGCAGGTGAAGTACATGCATTATCATGCTTGACTTCTTCACAGTCAACGTAAGTAACAACTCTATTACAAGAATCACTCGTGTGGCCAAAGTGTTGGTATTTGTAACACCTTAATGGATTGGGTATATACTGTCTCACTGCTTTAATCCTGTGCGGGAGATCTACCCGATCAAAGGTAAGAAACAGGGTACGAGTGGCACTTGTTCACCTCGTTCTTGGTGGTGGACTCGACATACATTTGTCACACCAAGTTTTCCTGAATCTCCTCATTGTACATTCCGTTTAATGCGCTGGTGTTTACAATACCACGCGAGGAGTTTAGGGTCCTATACAATTCCATGCGATCGGAGGCACGTACGAATTCCAGGAAGATGAATCATCGGATATGTGCTTAATAAGTTTAGGACAATGCGGTTGCTAAAATAAATGTACCGATAGAAAAAATTAACTATATTGACAAATGACACTCTGCAAAAAAGTGTTGCACAGTAGGTGGGTGGATAGTTCTAAGCCTTTGTTCATATAACCGCTAAAATTCTAAAATGGTTATCCTACAGTGAGAGTAATGAATAAATTACAATCTCGTGACGATGAGGAACGACAGAAATATCTCAGAGCAAATCGATACCAATTTCACCAAAACTTATAACAAGTTTAGTACTTATATTCATCTTACTATCAATCATTAGGAACATCGGACTTTTACGTAAAACGGTAAACCTATTAATAGAACAACTAGTACAGGCGGCACACGTACACACGATCTACAGCCTACCAATATAAGGAACGTACTTCATTTTCTATAGCAATATATAAGACAGAGTTCTGTTTTGAATTTTGTAACGAAAAATCATTCCTCATTTCAATGCTGAACTTGTAAAATGTAAATTTGCAATGAACAAACACCTGTAAGTTAATACATCGTGTCTATTATTCCGTTTCTTAGCCACAGTCAAAACCAGTTTTTATAATTTATCAGCTAAAATGAAGCAGAAGACGAATTAAGTCTTAACACGTGATACATTTATCTTAAAAATTTCTTAATGAAGTACAGCGTTAAAGCAGAAATGTGTAGTGTTTAACGCCCGCTTTTACTACATACGGCACCGCAGGCGGTGACACTGATGATACATGAGATGAAGATGGAGCACCGGAGGAATGAGATGGCGGGGGAAACCGCAGGTCCCGGAGAAATCCCGCCCAGCGCCGTGTTGTCCACCACAAATCTCACCTTGCGGTCGCCTGGGATCGATCCCGGGCCGCCTTGGTGAGAGCCAAGTGGTCTAACCACTGAGCCACGGAGTGGCCGTTAAAGCAGAGAATCCTAAAATAGAAAAAAGTCCATGAAAAAAAGAAACGAATGACTGCCCATTTGAGAAAAGTATTTTAAAATGCATACCATTGATAAAGAAAATTTTGGAAATGGTTAATTCTATCAGAAATAGACCCCAATAAAATAAGGATTTAAGAAATCTACATTTTTGTTGTAATACGCTTTTACCATTCACTTGCCACTTACAGAAGTCATTCAGAGTGAACAGGGCTTCGTCATGAAAATCTCTTGAACTGGCATTTTAATCAAACTCGTTAGTTATTTCTGAGAAAATCATAATGTTCGAAAAATGTCATATGTATAAGGCAATTTATGGAGGGGATTTTACTGATAGCCTTTCTACTAAAAATCGTCGAATCCAGAGACGACTTTACGATTTTGAGCTCTTTTTTTAATTCCTTCAACGTTAAGTCATATCGGACGATGAATGGAATGGGTGAAATGATGCTCAAATGAGCCCAGGGTTTATAGAGCTTAGAGTTACCCGACATTCGTCTTTCAGGATAAGCGAAAACTCCGGAAGAAGCCTTATACAGGTAGGTCACCCAAACATAAATTCGAACGCGGGACCTCTTGAACGTGAGGCAGACATGGTACCTTCTACGCTAACAAGGCGGGCTTGAGTTCCGCTGCTCACATATACACAATAACAGACACACATATCGTAATCTACATCCTTTACGTGTTGACGTAATCCCTTTTATCATGTGAAAGAGCAAAATTGTCGACGTAGATGTTTAGTTTCGACAGCATGCTCTCATTGAATTTCCTTGTTCAGCAGAAGAAGATCTTCTACTGAAATTCACATCATATTTTTGCGTGTATGTTGTGACAAAGACGGCAAAGCTCGCTTCAAACTGCACAAGGTTAATGTACAATTAAACCTTTTTCTTATATAAATATACCACTTCGACACATCTATACAATGTTTGTTTATTACTCTTATGACTCACGCATACTTTGTGTTGTAAAGAATCTGAGATACACACAAGACCACATCTTACACCCAGCTACATGCCAATTCCGAACACAACTATTATAGATTCACATGTAAACTGTTTCGCTGCCGGTTACGCAGCTCGACGATCCCTCACCCGGACCCCACTTACCCCACTTCTGACTTCTTGCACCGTTCCACGACCTGCTGACTCCTCACCACAGAGCTCGGGACATACCACACTCCTGTGCACTGATCGGTCGACACAACTCTACCGACTGATTCTCGAACTGCTCCATGGCTCCGATCCCCCCCCCCCCCCCCAAAGTTGCCGCACTCAGCTCGAGGATCTAAGCATCAAACACACTGCTCTTATTACTACTATTCATTACATCTCATTCGCCAACGTGACAATAATGAAGGTATGCTGCATTGTCGCCACCAATGTTAGAAGATGGGTGAAAGACTTCAAAAACGGGAAGTCCAGTTTGTCTTTCACCGGTCTCAACGAGACACTCTTAAGTTCCGGAAGTGTTCCGCACTCCCTGTGAATGTGGGACAATGTATATAGAACAAACCGTAAGGACCATCGCTACCAGAATAAACGAACATAAACGGAGTATTCGTTTAATGCGTCCTGAGAAGTCTGGGCTAGCTGAGCATTGTTTTGATAACAACCATAGAGCCAATTTTCGGGAGACGACCATCTTGGCAATATGCAACAGTTACTGGGAGCGGAGAATTAAGGAGGCTTTGGCCATTTCCTCTGAAGGTAGCATGCTTAATCGTGATGCTGGATTTCAGTTTAACCTCTCTTGGAAACCGGCTTTAAAATGGAAATTTTTTGATTTAAGAAGAAAATATTAATCCAGTTTGATAAGCAAGTTAAGTAGTTACGTTTCTGACCCAATTAATTTTCTCTACTCACGCTATCTCCTGACCTGACATTTAAGTGACAAAACAGTCTTTTGTTCAGCAACGTGAATTTTGATAGTGTTTTGTCTTTGTTTATAGTTGTGTTATATCCAGTGTTTCATTTGTGGTTATAGCATTTAATAAATATCTTCATGATGGGAGAGATGCACGCTCCCGAAACGTCGATTTCTAATCGTCTTTTCCCTTGGCTTGCTGCCCGAGAAGAAATTGAGCATATTCGTCGCCAGGAAAGTTTCAGATCTTATTTTAGATAAATGTTATGTCCACGTGGAGTAATCAGTGTGTAATCTGAGAGGTTTCTATTCACAAAGATAAAGTCTGGGTAACGTTTTGAGCAGCAGGATATTATAGAGGTATTCTTTAGACGTGGCGTATGACGTAACGTTGCGCAGCAGTTTATGGTCGAGTTCACTTGTTTATTTGTAAGAAAAGGGAGTTTCAGGTAAGTCATATGTCATCTAACCCTCTAGCGTTATCAGCAATCTGCTTGTGAAAGCGGAAATCTTACACCAACCATTGATTTGCATGACGTCACTCGCACACATCCGAGCAAGGTCACGCGCCACTTCTGTACGCAAGATAAATCTAGTCGTCCTCGAACTGGAACAAGTTTCAGACTAGTGAGAGGCGGAGTCCCCGAAGGCTCTGTACTATCCCCCACCCTATTCAACGTCTTTATGGCAGATTCCCCAACTGAGCCACGAGTCGAAATGACAATTCGCTGACGACGTGCTTCTGTTCTGCAAAGGCAAACACATCCTCAGAGCCTTCAACCCCTTAAAAAGACATCTCCGTCTCACACAGCAGTGGTGTAGGTGTTGGTGGATGTCCGTTAATCTGAACAAAAGCCACGCCATACTTTTTACAAAGCGCCACACCCCCACTGACTGCCCCAACTTCAGCTACCGAAGTCGAAGGATAGAGTGGACCAACTCTGTCCAGTACCTAGGTGTTAACCTAGACAGGGGTCTAACTTTTCGCCAATACATCAGGGACCGAGCGGCGAAGATACAGGGAGCAATTGCTTCCCTGTATCCAATGCTGGGGTCAACCTCGGTGGGAGTTGGCATGAAGTTATACCTCTTCCGAGCGCTGGTAATCCCGGTCTATATATTCTGTGGGACGTTATTTTCCTACCAGGTTGCTTCACGAGGCCTCGAGTCTTCCATACGTGGAGGATGAAATTAGGCGCCAGTTATCAAAATTATACGCAAGTTTACCCAACCACAGAAGCACCCTTGTCAGATCCGTGGGAGGTTATGACCCCACTAGACGTCGTTCTAGACAGCACCGGTTACTCAACATGGCTTGCGGGCATCCGAGATAACACAGGAGCTAATCCGAGCAGCAGCTAAAGATGAGCTCCACATAATCCTTCCAAGCTGCTTGGCATCAAAATTATTCCCCAAAGTAAAACCAAATGAAAACACCAAGATGCAAGGTGTTGCATCCTGTCCTTCAACTCGCAGGTACATCTTGTAACCTCATAAAAACACCATTCCAAAAACCCACATTTCACCCTACAATATCCCGAAATCTACCTTACCTGCGGTAAAACCCTTAACGGGTGGGCACGCAGCAAAAACTTTCTGGCTATATACAGCCAGCCAGCACCACATGGCATGGCATGGCATGGAACAAGGAAACATTTGCGTTTCTTACATAAGACAGACGTTCGTTGTGAAAGATATCGCAACATAACTTATACAGAACATCGTGCAGGGCAGGAAATGTTCAAACTTATGTTATCGAACAGCTTGTGCCCGCTGGATCACACGTTCACTGACCGAACACCACAAAGCTTAGAGAAGAACCAGTACCTTTGATGAAGACTGTGACAGGTGATGAAAGCTGCTTCCATTCTTATACGTCTGAAAGGAAGTGCTGGAGGGCACATAGAATGCGGTGTGTCTGGGCAACCGGAACGAACTACTATCGCAAAGAAATTTTCAAACATACAGAACGGTAGCAAAAAAGTGTTCAAAGCAGCGGTGACTGTATTTAAAGTCATGGAAATTCCTGTATGGTTCGATGATTACATGGTTCCGTATAAAACAAAAGCAGTGAATAGGAAAAGTGAAGTAAATTTAAGACATCAAATTGTTTTAAGGTCATATGGTTTACAAAACATCAGATGGTGTACACAATGTAAAAAAAAACGAAAAGAAGTACAAGAGTAATTTTAATAAAGAGGCAAATGGAGGAAAGCTGAAGAGAGTGAAATGAGGAAGTTGCTACGAGTTTCGTTAGCGCTTAGTAAACTAGGAGTAAATGCTGAAGTCTAATTTTACTTCAAAATATTTCAGGTTTTTATTTATTTTGCATATAAATATATATTTACTTCGTTGAACAGGCATCGTGAACAGAGCTTAAGTTGCAACATTAGTGATGCTTAAGAGACTGTGATACTTATGAAGAGAATCTGTACTGGAGACTTACATTGAAATATTCCGTAGGCCTATCCCAATGTACAGAAATAATCCTACTGTACGCTACGAGGAAATGGGCTAAGTATGCTTTTACATGGTCGAATTATCAGGATAGACATAACCATATGGGACATAACTCCCCAACAACGTGTATAAATTGCATTCTGAAGGGTTCAGTTTCGATTTCTCTCGAGTACTCCGACCATAGTTTCTCCAAGTCGGCAGACCTGATTACCCTTCTACCTGCATTTCATTGAATCTGTTTCAGATCCACAGGAAGAGGCGACGGTGGTTGGTGTATTGCGGCAGGAAGGTGAAGTTCATGCCGAGGCTCTTTCTTTCTGGAAGTATGTTGTCAATTTCTACGATCCCCCGGCTAAATAAGGATTAGTCGATGTCAGGATTGTTAGAAACGCCGTCCGGGTTTGCTTAACCTTTATCACTTCACAGCAGGGGTCATGTTGAAGGTACAAATGGCCCATCTTGGTCTGCCTGCAGGGCTGTCTTCAATTTATTAGAAGCCCTTCTTTCTGACTGAGCCTACTTTGTAGTTCGGGGGCTTGATCTCAAATTTCCTATCCTATTTGGGTTTTGAACCAAAGCTTTATATTCCCATCTACTGATCTTCTTCTTTCTTCGGGTAATCAACTCTAGACGTGTTGTCCTCAGACTGTCACATCCCTTATCCATCCCTCAGCTATCCTCGCCCTCTTACCAAGCAGTAAGTTGAGATCCCCAAACCTCACTATGGTACTCACATGTTTTACTAAAAAAAAAAAAAAAAAAAAACTCAACTACGGCGGTCATCAGCGCCCTTTAAAAAACTAGTCATGGCAAAAACCAGATATAAAACTTTCTAAAAACTATACAAGTGTAACAAAACCTATTAAAAATATTAAAAATACACGTACATAAAAAGTATCAATCAAAACCTACTAAAAATTTCGTTCACAAAATCCTTAACTCTAAACTATACAAGAATTTAAAAACCTTCTCCACGGGTCTCCACGCACCCCATACACGTGGGTGGGCCTGTTGACCGTCTCCCTCAACCACGAAGAGGAGCCCACGTGAGGGAGACTGTTGGCTCGGGACGCCGGGTGCGCCAAACCCGTACCTACCGAAGTAGGCCCCTGGGGGGTCATATGTTTACTGGATACCGAGCCTATCAATAGCGTGAAAGTGGAATTAGGATTAGGATTTCATTACGGAGGGAATTCGGTACGTAGACCACCATGACCCCAAGTGGGGTAACCCCGGGAGGAAGGATGAGGCGAGAGGAGACAGAGGGCGGCTGACCCAAGGAGCCATGACAGTACAGAGTGCAGGATCCCTACAGTTTACTTGGATAGAGACTTCCTGCGACAGGTCATTTTTTGTTTTTTTGTTTTTTGTAATTTACGTTCTCCAACGTTAAGTCATATCGGATGATGAATGGAATGGGTGAAATGATACTCAACTGAGCCCAGGGTCTATAGAGCTTAGAGTTAACCGACATCAGGACACCGGACACGCTCCCCTACCGCGGGACGGCAACAAGCGCAGCAGCCGAGCCCCAAAGGTCCCTGGCTTGCGGTCCCGAAATGGTCCCAGCAGAGGAGGTCCCAGCAACCAACGTACCGGAGGAGCAAGTAGTTTTCCTCAGAGCATATCATCCTGCCATGCACCGCCGACACTTCTATGCTGAAAGAGGCCAACAGATGAGAGATGATGTAAAATTATAATGGAGATGAAATTGAGGGACAGGTAATTGGGTGGATGTAATTAACCTATCCAGCATTCGCCTGGCGATCTGGGAAAACAACCGAAAAAACTATGGGTCAGGTAGATCGGCCACGGGAATCGAACCCGTGCCTCCCGAATGCGGGCTACAGACGAAATCGCCTCAGCCATCCCGCTCGGGTCAAAGTGGAATTCAGGACATTTATAATTTTACCCTAAGTGTTTTAATGCATGCTGACGATATTTTGAATCAAGAATATGAGGATAATGACGCTAAATAAGATATGTTAGGAGTATGACTTTAAAATATATTTAGAAAGGAACATGCAAGATCAGAACTCAGATTCATCATAACATTTTATTGAAAATATCACGCGTCAGATGTTACCTTGAAATTTTAGTAATAATGGGTAAACAAAAATGGATATAAATACGAAATATCTGTTTCAAATGATGTGAAGAACGATTTTTCTTAAAAAAAAAAAAAGAAAAACATAGTTATCTATAATTTAGCATTGTTTTAGTATTATACCAAGGAATATGATCTCCAACAATATGTTAGTATCTGCCATTAATTATTAGTAGTAGTAGTAGTAGTATTTATTAATTTCTTTAATTTCTACTATATGAAAATGTTTGAAGCCTGATTTCCTAATATTGAGATAAGCTTACTAGTGCAATTATTCACTCATGTTTTGCAGTAAACTACCGCAATTCAGTTACAGTATCTGAGCATTGCAGCTGGATATCATAATGGAAGTATCTTCATCACATACAGTAAGAAAACACTGTTTTGTTCTTAAAAGAAAATCATTTAGTATACAAGAAATAAAGAGACGACTTAGGACAGTGAAGCCGTATTGCTCTGCTTGACGATCCTCCTCCAATTTGTAGCGGTAATTTCTGGTTCGATGCTGCTCCACAGAAACCTATCACAGGATGTCCGTGGGTATATGTTCAAAGAAAGTATCACACCGACTTTGACTTTGAAACGTTTAATAAATAGTATTGACTTTAAATGAGAAGTTGTCGACTAATGCAAACACACACAGGTACACACGCGCACGCAGGCGCACACGCACACGCACACAGTCTCATAACTAATGCCATTTTAATAAAAACAAGTATTTTAAATGTGTCCAAACAAGCAATAACTAACGTAAGTTTCAGGATGTAGACCTTTTGATTCTATAGTCCTTGAGCAACCGTACACTCAGGTTTATTATCCCCACAATGGTACCAGTCTCTGGTTTCTGATGCGAAAATTCCGGTGACACCCACTTGCACAGCTTCAGTGTTGTCAAAGTTTCTTTCATGTAGAAAATGGGACATGGATCGAAAACAAAATGATAATTTGATAGTGCCAGGTCAGGGCTGTGTGGTGGGTGTGGTAACAGTTCATTATCTCTCGATTTCTCAATTTGTTCATGGTTGTTCCTGGGGTGGTGCATTATGTTATTGCAATAAAACTCTATTTTGGTTAACTAATACTGGGTATCTCTGTCTCAAAATGTAATGAACTCAGTACAGTTGTTGAGAATACAGATCCGCAACAATTCCCCGCCCGTTGCAACAAACTTCCAGTGAATCACACTTTCAAAATTCCACCACACACATAACATTACCTTGGGACCAAACTGATTTCTTTTAACGATGACATTGGCAGGTTGGCGGGGATCAAGTATTTTGGTAATAGGTATACCGATTTTTCATCATAAGTGACAATTCTCCTAGGGTTACAAATAAGCTGACGACAGATATCCACTCTACGTTCGGCCTGTTGAGGTAGCAGTTCATGAGGTACAGATCTACAGCTTCCCAAGAGCCTTTGTATGATTTCCCAAAAAGCCTTAAGGGGGCGATGTATGGTATCTTTAGATGCACAAGTTTTATCTGAAAGCCCACGCGTAATTTTTATGGATTTTATAGCAAAATTTCACGTATATCCACAACATTTCATACCTTAAGTCTTTCCAGAACGTGTGAATCTTAAGTGTTTTCGTATGCATTGTTGAAACGTTAGAACAATCTTTGGCGGGTAAGCAACGATGAATGAAATGTATGAAATTATGCTCAAATGAGCTCGGAGTCCATGGAGCTTAGAGTAACCTGGCATTCGTCTATCAGGATAAGGGAAACCCCGGAGAAAAACTTATCCAGGTAACTCACCCTAACCGAGATTCGAACTCGGGACCTCTTGAACGTGAGGCAGTCATGCGTCATCTACGCTACCGAGGCGGGCTTGGAACCATGTTGAGCCTCATGCTCACTGACGACACCTTCTCCTTCCCCTTCATATATCCTTCGAGCTGCGGCAGCAGCTTCATTATCTCGTTTCCAGTAGTGCTTTAGAAAGACTCTAAGTTCAAACTTTCTTATCTCCATTTTGTGATTGTTTGTTAACAACTGAAGACAGATACATGGTGGCAATATACGTAACACTAGCCATGACATTCTCTAAATAGAATTGTCAAACCAAAGAAACCCTATAAATTACTCAAATCACCAAATAAAAAAAAAAAAAAAACAGAAATTACTTATGAAAGAACCTAATACATATTCAGAGTTAAAGTACAAGGGCTGTTCAATAAAAAATGATCACAATTTGTTTTTTTAAAATGTACCTTTACTGATCCTCATAATTTTGATGGTCTTTCTCAAAATAGTCTCCCCTGAATGCTATGCACTTGTCCCAGCGTTTCTGCCAGTCTTCAAAGACGTGCTGCAAACCATTTTTGAGAGATCCTTCAAAATCGCCTCCGCAGCCTTCACCACTGCTTCTGATGATGGATAATGCCTCCCACGGAGACGTTTCTTCAAGTTAGGGAATAGAAAACGTCACATGGGGCTAAATCCGGACTATAGGGAGGGTGAGGGATGCACTTCACGTTGATTTTTGCAAGATATTCAGCAACAACATTGGCAATATGCAGCCGCGCATTATCGTGGTGCAGCATCCAGTCTGCTTCACGGAAATGTGGTCTTTTGTGCCTGATATGGACTTGCAATCTTTTCAGGACATCCTTGTAGTATTGTTCAGTTACTGATGTGTGTGCAGTTACAACATGCTAATAAACCATTCCATGAATATCAAAGAATGAGATGAGCGTAACATTCCCAGCAGAAGCAACCACTTTTGCTGTTTTGGGGGTTGGGTGATGAAGGAGATTTTCACACTCAGCTTTGCTGTTTGCTCTCAGGATCAAAATGATGTAGTCAACTTTCATCAGCAGCGATTACGTTCGAAAGAAACTCCAGATCTTCCTCTAACATCAACTTTAACTGCATGTACCTCCATTGCAGTGATAGGCGATACTCAACATGTCTGAACGTGCCTGGTTTTCACAGGTGGGTACAAGGAGTACCAACAATGAAACTACTACGGCGTGTTTGTTTCACATTGAGCTAACAGAATATAATAAGTTTGAGTTTTAGTGCGAAAAATTATTACCGTAAAAAGTCATGATCATTGCTTATTCAACAGCCTTTGTATTTAAATCTTATAGCATCTTATATCTTATCTTAAGGAGGCAAGAATGACGCCTCATTCAGCTACGTCTTTACCACTGGCGATCCGATCAGAAGTCTCCAAGGTGCCCTCAGCTACTAAAAACACCTAAGCATCTCGCCCTTTGCTAATGACTCTTAAGTTCGCCACTGGTAGCTTCTATACGATATTGTCACTTCATTTCCACATTACTGAAATTTTGAGCTTTCAATTCTAAAGTCTCTCTATAAATTTCTAAGGAAAACTCTCACATATTCCAGGAATCACAAGCTAGCCTGCCATATCTAATCTGGCAACTTTGTATACTTTTACCCCTGTTGTTATCACAACCGACGGTACCACTTCTACGAATTTGTCTGAAAAATACCCTCGCTGATTGGCATTGTTAATATCCTCTTACCCGAGCCAACCTGTACTCACAATCCGTTGCCAAATCTACAACCCTTAACATTTAACAAAAATGCACAAAATATTCATATTAAATTGTATTATAAGTACTAATTTACCACTAGACTACAAGCCAGGAGGTCAAGGAATGATTTCCCTATGGTACCATTGGAATTTATTCCCTGGTGTAATTCTTCTGGTCACACTATGGCCTTGGGGCTCACACAGTATCTAACAGAAATGAGTACCAGGATAATTCCATGGGGTAAAGGCGTCTGCTGACCATCTCACAGGCCTTATATGCCGGGGTGTATACAGATGGATGCTGTAACCACCCGTCAACCCGATAGAGGCCGTAAGGCCTAGCAGAGGGGTGCCATTACCTTTTAAGTATTAATAAACTCAACAGATCCATAAATTCTGTGTTAACAGAAACACAGATACTACAAGATCACCACAGACTATAGGTGATTTGTGTAAGCTTCTTGCAACTCCAAATACATGACAAATTTTAACGTTTTTAGTTCTTTAAAATAGGATGCCATGAATGGAAAAGTTTCTCCCAAGCCCGGCGGTCGGAAAAGCACCTTATTGGCACGATGGGTACAGGAAGTAAGAGAGGAGCTGTGAGTAATATAACGGATGGATTGACATGACGTCGAAGTATAAAAACATAATTATAGTAGTTGGCACTTCTATCTCGTGGCGAAGAAAGTGATTTGACTGTTCATCATTATATAAGGGACTGTTATTATTAGAAATGTGTAAAAATTGAAACGCTTTCTTCATTTTAGACACCTATATTCTTTTGTCTTTCCGGTACACCTCTACTCATGCATGCTTAGCATAGGCTAGGTTCCTGGAGCTGTTATGGCCAAATTCTAGAGATTCTCTTTAATTAATGTATGACCGTGAAATATTATAATCAAATTGTTAAAGTCATTTGTTATCATCATCAACTTTTCACGGTTTAGGCCATCTAGGCTCGTTCCGGTCTCATAAACTTTAACTTAAAAGGGTTATATCCATATTTTTCTTGGTCTATCAATACTTATTCTGCCTAATAGTTTATAATATAAAACTAATTTATTCCGTCAACACGTTGCCTCCAGTTATTTATATATTGTTTTATTCTATATTTTAGCTTTAAAATATTCAATTATTTTCGAATGTCCTCACATCTTTGTTTATCTACAAGATTATATACCCTGCTACATTTCTTTAAAACTTCATTTCCGCTGTTTCAATCATTTGTTTCTTTTTTCGTTAAAGTGCAAAATTCACTACCATACAATAATATAGGAACTGCCAATACTTTATAAAACTTTAATTTACTCTTTCTTTTCGTATTTTTAAAGGTCTGTTTATTGTGCCACAAATACCGTTAAATTTGTCGATTTTATTTAAAGTGTCACTGTTTTAAAATAAGAGATATTGCAACCAAGATAATTAAAGCAGTTGACTTGTTCAACGAGTTTTCCTCCTAATAATATTTTGGCTCTTATGGTATTGGATCCCTTGAACGCTAAGACTTTAGTTTTGTTTATAGATATTGTTAAACTATAGATAATGTTATTTAATATATGTAACACTTTTTGTACATCATTTTCTGAGCTAGATATGAGAACTTGATCGTCTGTAAATAATAAAGTATCTAAATATCTATTTCTAATTATAAAATGCGAAACTAATTTTGTCTACCAATCAGATATGGCATCGTCAATATAAATATTAAAAAGTGACGGTGAAAGTGGACACTCTTATCTTACTCTTTGTTTATTTTTGCCATAGATCTGTTTTCATTCCAGTTTCTATCATGACCTTTTTTTTTTTCCTTGCTTGTTCCTTTAACTGCTATGGTCATATCGGCGGCCGTTCTCCTTGGAACATACCGAAGGTGTTAAATCGTTATCTTTGGTTTTTAATTATTAGATCACGCGCACATTCACACTCTCATTCATACTTCCAGACTCTGGGGAAGATGGGGAATTACCTTGGTTGGAGAAAAATCCCCAACCCCACCGCCGGGAATCGAACCCGGGACCCCTAGCACTGCAGGCAGGTGCTCTACCGACTGAGCTAAGCGGCCAGCCTTATCATGATTTTATTTTCTACATATAAACTTCCTTTTGCTGTTATCAAATGTTGGGGTACACCTTTCGGTTTCATAATACTCTATAATTTACTTATATTTACCTTGTCAAAGGCCTTCTCGAAATCTATAAATGTCATATAGGTAAGTTGGTACCTTTAACTCCCTATGTTATTCAATCATCTGATTAACAGAAAATGTACAGCCAGAACAAGATGTTCCTTTTCTAAATCCATTTTGCACTTCCATAATTATATTTTCCATTATTATATTTCAAAATAGATACATAAATTTTATAGCATGTATTTAAAATGCTTAAGCCTCTATACTTTGTCAGAAAAAAATACGTGCCAAAATAAAATTGAACGAAAGCGGTAGTAGGGTCGCGCCGTAGCCGAGCGATTAGAGTGCCCAACTCTCACCAAGGCGGTCCGGGTTCGATCCCAGGCAATCACATGTGAGATTTGAGATGGAAAACACGACGATGGGGTGGGTTATCTCCGAAAAATCCAGTTTTCCCCCACCATCATTCTACCAATTGCTCCATTGTCATTTTTCCTATCATTCATCTCACCTCATGCTCCCCGTAGCGGGCGGGATCCATCCCCTTCAGCTGCCGTGGTGAGGGCGCTGCGGACCCCTAGCATTCGTGGTAACTCGACGTTACTAGAGGAACCTCGGGCCGAACATTCGAGCCCCTCCCTGCTGGGGAGTTGTGCGGATTGGGTTGGACTCGAGGCGTAGTGGTTCCCGATACCCGTGGGAGATCGGGTACGTCTCCGGACGGGGTTGAGGGAAGCCATTAATATTCCCGCGTACTAGCCAGTATTTCTAGTCGAAGGTGTACTAGATCACCAGGCGGCCCCATTTGGCACAGGCGCGCGTAAGTGGCGTACCCACTTCCATCCTGTCTTGAGTCCACAGGACCAAGTCCACAGGCTTGGTAAAGTAATACGGTCTTGCCCTACGGAAAGCCCCACGGAGGGGCCGGGCGCCCTTTTGGGACAGCTCGGTAACTCCCTGGTACAAGGAGGCCCAGTCCTTGTCCTACGGTTCAAGGACTAATGGGAGTAGCACCTCTGGTTTCACCTCATGCTGTCAACCACTCTCACACCAGGCATGGGGCTGATCACCAATCCTGGGTTCACTTATCTGGCCCAGGGTTTCGTCTCCTCAACCCTACATAAAGGGAGAAAAGAATTAGAATCCCTATGGAAGACGTTAAAGAAGAAAGCGGCATTTTGGGAAGGGCAATTTTTCTTGAATATTTTTAACAGCTTTTCTTTTGTACAGTTGTACAAACCATCCATACGTATGTACAGAAATATTATTCTAAAAAGTGTCTTTTGGGGTTAATTCTGGTGAAGTATCTGAATCAACTATTTGAATAATATAAAATACCACCTCCATTACAAGTGAATATAAAGGAAATAAAACAGTAGCAACTTCAGGAAGGACTAGAGCCAGTTAGCGTAGTTAAACAGCATGCGATTGAGAACCAAAGAGCTAAAGGAATTCAGCACAAACTATGAAAACATAGAAAGAGCAGCTGCAGGGACGTAATGGGAAATTTGCCGAGGTCATAAAGTGGAGAAGAAGACACGTATAATCAAGAGCACTAAAAACTAAATTCTGGTGGCTAGAAATGTTTAAATGTCTCGACTGTTCATGAACCACTTGTTTTGCGTCCCAGTTAAAGGACACATATGTGGGACAGGCCGTGTTTCGTGCGCGGTTATCACCCCCATCGCAAGAGGGCTGTACTGCTTGCTATATAAAGCAGTAGTGGAGTCCGAAATAGCCTGAGCACGACATGTATGGCCAGGAATTTAGAACGGCGCTGTCAGCGACTGACCTGACCATCTTAAGTGACGTCAGCACCATGCACTAAGTAGCCGGCCACTTCTCAGTTCTCTGCATTCTTCAGCAATTCAATATTATTCCTAAGTCTACATGCTTTAAATTGCAACCTACGAAACTATTATTTTGGCGAGTGGACTAAAGAAAACCAAATGACGCATGGGTTTAAATGTGTACTTATTTTGACGCCAGGGTACTTTTCGTATATTTTCAAATCTGATAGGCTTTACTATCTCTGATTTTATTTAAGTGCTACATTTTTACATTCTCTACTACACTTGCAGCATGTAGAAGTAGTTTTATCCAAATATTTCATCTTAGTTTTCACATATTATACATAATTCAAATACATATCTTGAGATTCCCCGAATAAAAACAATAAGTGCTTTTTCAAAACAATGTCTCTATGTCTGTTTCTTTGTGTTTGTGTGTGTGTTTTACTAACGACCTCCAAGGTAACAACATCGGACCATAAATAAAATGGATGAAATGATGCTCTAATGAACAAAGGGTCTATAAAGCTCAAAGCTACACGACATTCTTTTCAGAATGAGACTGCACTACTTTACGGAGGAGATTCGGTACGGAGACCCAAAAACGGACTATCCTCCACAGGAGAGGAAGTCTCCGGGGCCTGATACGCAGGGGGATTGCAGAAGGTTCCCACACCCTCCCTGGACAGGTTTATGACACCCCATGCCAGTACAGTTACAGACAATTCAAAAATTTTCTGACGGCTTCTACTTTTGTGAATGAATCTTCTCGGTTTTAGTGTACAGAGTAAAAAGGGCGCATGTTATTTTAATGGTTCTACTCCTTGAGTAGCATGCGTTCCCTGTCACACACATTCGCTGTCCTTGTCCCACTGTATAAGGGTGGCACATTCCTTTCAGGGATCTTCTTTGCGTTGCTGGACAGTACCTACACCTCCAAGTGAGGTATCCCTGGGAGGGAGGATGAGGCGAGAGGAGACAGAGCGGCTAATCCAAGGCACCCTGACATTGCACAAGGCAGAGTCCCTAAATTTTACTTACACTGCAACTTCCTCCGGCAGGTGAGGAGAAAGGACACAACCCATCCTACTGTGGTTCGGAAACAATCCCACCAAGATACCGGGTTCGGAGCCCGGCAACCGGCCTACCGGAGGAGAAAGTGGTTCACTTAAAGCATACCACCCCGCCATGCACCGCCGAGTCACCCGCCAACACTGTTATTCGGGGGATGTACTTAAGCTACTCAGCATTCTCCTGTTGAAAAAAAAAAAACAAAACCCGTGGCTAATTGCTGGTCCACGGGAATCGAAACCGGACCTTCCGAATGCGGGCCACAGACGAACCCATCAGAGGCATTCCGCTTGGCAAATGAACCCAGGGTCCATAGAGTTACCAGACATTCATCTTTCAAGATAAGAGAAAACACTGAAAAGTAAACCTTATAGAGATAAACCAACCTGCCCGAGATTGAAACTCAGGACTTCTAGAACGAAGAACGGACACAGTACCTCCCACAGTTCAGAGGTGGGCGTATTTGTGGTTATTCAACAATGCAATATAATAGTCATGTGATGTTAATATTTGCCCCTCTAAGGAAAGCAAGGCTATTGAACGAATTTGATAATCTAAAACATTGTGGGAGTAAATGATATATGAGCAACGCGGGTATTTCAGCTGATAAATAAATAAAATGGAATATATGTCTTACATTTTTACTTGACTTTTGAGGTAAATTCGAATAGCCTTGCTCGTAGAGTGGGACGAATTGGAATGGTCAAAATTAAAGGCCAGTAGTCATGGATTGAAATCCCAGCAACTACACTCAAATATGCCTATGGTAAAATATGGGAAATTCCTCAAGAAGAAAAGCAGCAGTGACCCTCAAGGCTGATGGCGAGGTAAGTTTTGCTGCAGTTGCATAGATTGTTTTTATTCTTTAAAAAACGACACTATAATATGCAATAATTTAACATTTTACGATAGAGTAGTTGAAACAGCTAAGAAAAGAAGTGCTGCAGCCTTGGCACCTCAATTGAACCAAAACACCTGTGACCTCGAAAATCCCCTTTGTCGTTCATCTGACATGCCCAATCTTTGGCATTCAAGCATACTGAAATAAAATTTAATATTTTGTAAATCATATAATTCTCTATCGATTAATATAAAACGCATTGCCAAAGCAAGGGCCAGGGCTTATGGGTAGACCCATTAATATTCTATAACCTTCGTTAAACATCTTCATTAGAACTTTGCAACATTGTGCTTAAAATGGTTAATAGTCTGTGTAGAGCACGAACCACTGCACAATACGGCTGTTTAGCCTACAAACAGGTTAACAACATTTCGATCTCTGTTCTGGATTCCAGTATAATAGTATACTTCTTCTCATGATTATTAAATTTAAAACAAAACAGTAAAAAAATCTGAACACTTACCCATTTTCCCTTAACGGTATGCAGTCAGTTACGCCTATGTTCCGTAGCAATAGTTTCTTTAGTCGCCAAGTTTCAAAGCTGTTAGTCGAAACTCGCCAAAACCAATCCTGGAGGTACAGTAAAATATAAAATAAAATTATTAACAATGACATATGAGGTCTAACGTAAATTTAATTTGTTTGTATTTAACAAAACTGTAAAACAAATACAGACATTTGGCTTCTTTTACATATTTTACAAAATACAGTTGCTTGAAAAATCTTCGGGGAAAAGAAAATGCTTTTATGAGTATAAATCATCTGATGATACATTGAAGTTCTGATAAAAATGAAATAAATTACATTGAGAAGGGGACGTCACATTGATGTCACATTTTGAGTTCGAGGTTTTATCTGAAGGGGAGGGGTATATTCAGGTTGTTTCAAAACGACACCGAACGATTATAACCGTTTCGTAGTTTATAACTTAACTAGTCCGAATTTCGGTGTCGCAGCTTCGTAGTTCTGTTAGGTATAATTTTTTTTCAGTATTAAATATTACATGATTTTGTGATTAGGTAGTGCAGGAACCACTGGTGTGCAAATCTCAAAAGCTGTTATTCGGACACACCGGCCAGGAAAACAAAAACATTGCTCCTTGCCTTTTATCAGTGACCCTAGCCTACCTTTCAGGTAATGGGGTAAAGGGCAGTTATTTGTGAAAAAGTTGACTAATAACTCGGACATTTGCAAGGTTGCTCTTGAGTGTAAAACTACATATTCCGTCCTAACAGGGAGGATTTTGCGCGTACTTAGATAGCAAATCCAAGCAATATGGAGCGCTATACGAACGTCGAAATGACGGATATGGTTTGATGGATGGAAGAGCTGAAGGGAGTTCAACGAACGCATGATTAACTTAGTATGATTAAAAATATGAATTTAAAAATAGTTACATCTATGATAATATTTATTTGTTTAACTTAGAGCATTTTGTTATGATCTTAAATGTGGAACACTTTCAACCACTTACTGTAAATATCAACAGCTTCCTTTTCAGTTACAAATGCTTTATTTAGTATTATCAAGTACACGCAATACAATGCTCATCTCATTGTATAAGCCATTTAGTTTTGGTTAATTTATCTACAATTCTTTGAAGTTGTTTTCTGTTCTGTTTATCATTTAATGCTTCCATCCTCAATCTCATTAACATTAACTTCCCTCTAAAAGGTATAAGTTACATATGTCCACCAGCTTATTTGCCTTCATGAACTGCTATAAGAAATATGGAACACGTTAAATACTCATAAGCAATAATTAAGCAATAGCTTCTTTTTTGCGGTTTCATAAGCCAAAGAAATTCTTAATAGTACCAAGAAAGCTAGTGCTGAGTATGCCAGTATGTTTACAAACAGTTACAGCACGCAGCACGGCGTGTGACACATACCTGCAAACTTCGATAGGGTGAGGCACGCGTCGTTGTTCCTGTCACTGCCTAATCCACACTCATTCTGGAGTTTTAATGCGGCTCTATTGGCGGTAAAAGCTATCTGTATGTGTCACATAGAAGCTGAGAAACTACTTAAATATGTTCGTTTGGTGTCGTTTTGAAACATCCTGCATATATGCTGCCTTTTAACATTTACTCTAAAGTTCGAGTGTCAATTGCTGACACATGACTATTAAAACCGTCACTATTCTTATTCTAAATTACTTAAATAACAATTGCTAATAAAACAGATGCTGGGTAAATAATCCCAGATATAAATACACAGGCATTTGTAACATCTACACTGAGCGGCAGAAACGAGCAACCTAAAGTTTAATATTTGCGTGTTCAGTACATCGAGCGGAAAACAAAGCAAATTTCAAATGTTTCTTGGGCGACCTCTGTACTAATACAACGTCTCTCCTGCCTTTATAACTTTCTTTAAGAATAAAACGGGGTCAACAATATGAGTCCAAAGTACAAGACGTTTATAAAGCGAAACAGACAGAGATTAACGGTCCTCTGGGTTGTCCGTATTTGAGAAGCAGAGCAACATTAGGCATGCTTCAACTTCAGTCAGGCGTATCCAAAGCAAGCGTACATGATTTTTATGTAAAACAATCCACATATTTATGGATCATTGAACGATTTTGTAAAGAGGCTATTTTTATCTATTTATGATATCCCAATGATTAATGATTTGTTTGTCTATAGCACAAAGTTTAAATAGGCATGTTAATTGGAATATTAAGCTGAAAACTTAGTCACTTCCATTCCCTTTATGGTATATTGTATTATAAAGGAGTCCTTTACTACAAAACCAAAGACGTTGTGGACCCAAAACCAGCAGAAAGCCTATGGGCTATTTCGGGAGGGAAGTAAAGTACAGGGCCCTGTGTCATATATTTACGGCTTCTAAACGAACCTCTAGACTTATAAGCAGACTTCTAAGCAAAATTACGCCGTGTTCCACGTCCAGTATAGGATACGACGCTTAGAATATAGTGCTCAAAGACCGTCCGTAATTGGAACTCAATTTCAATTTCATTTCGGCTGTTGTATAGAGGGGAGTCCAGGCTACCATTCCTGTCAACCTTCCACCCTGATCCTAAATTTTTCAAGGTTATCCTGGTCGGTAGGCGAGTGTTAGGATGTTCAAATACGATGTTACTTTCCATTATATACTTTTCATTTCTTTTCCTACTCATGCTTCAGATGTAGTTATAGATTTTGTGTCGCTTGGAGTTACTGTACAGATAGGAGTTCTTTTGAAACAATTAATGAAAGAAATGTGTCAGTTCTCTATGGATCACTATGTATATGACTTGCTTAAGAGATAAATAAAACTCAACTTTCAAAAAAATGTGGAACACGTTAAGATACATAATTCCTGTTAAATAATTTATGTTTGTAGAGTTAATTATTAAGTATCTAAATGTTGCTTATTATTGGTTTGAGTTTTCCAATACTTTTGTCACATTTATTCGTTTATTCCTTCTGATCATACAAATAGAACGGCATTTTAAGGTCATCACATATCGACCAATTCTTGAAAGACTGGACTAAAACTCAATGTACTTCCATATTTACATTTTACCTACAGGAAAAATATAAAAACAAAACATCTATAAATGTATTTCGATTAACTTAAAGTAGATAGAGGATTAAGCTTTCATTTTGTTATTTTTTATTTTATATATATTTTTAATAAAAAAGTTTCATGAAAGGGTAGAGCCAGACTGAAAAATTCAATGCCAAAGCCGGGATTTGAACCACGGATCTTCTGGTCTCCGTCCAGCTGTTCTAAACCATTGAGCTACTATGGCCAACGTGCAGACATGACATTAAATTCTCCAACTGACTCGTGTTTTTCCCGGTGAAGCACTTAGGAGTTCTCATAAACATATGAGACAACTACCATAATGGCGACTTACTATGCTGTAAGTACTTTAAGGCCCGGGCTTTATAGTTCGGACCACTATTAGGTACAATTAATGGAATCTGCGTGCTACACACGGCTAGAGTGAAAGAACAGTGCTAAGTCTCAGTGCTTTAATGAAATTTTTTATTTTTTATTTTTATTTAACTCTTTTTTATTTCTCACGGTTCTCAATTGCCCTCTGTCCTAAAATTGTTCTTAATACCTTTCTTTGAATTATCATTAACTTATGCATTTATAATTCTTTCAATATCCTTATCTCAGAACCATATGTAACTATGTGTTTTATGATTGTGTTGTAAATTCTGAGTTTTGCACTTAATGTTATAATCTTGCTTTTAAATAGGTTTTTATACATAAAATATGCTTTATTACGCTGGATCACACTCTGTTTGACCTCTTCCTCTATAGAATTATCGTAAGTTATTACAGACCCGAAATATTTAGATGAGTTTACTGTATTAGTTTACATGAAATTATAAGATTTTCTAAGAACTGTTGCCATGAGAGTGGGTGTGCAATGAGAATGCAATAAATCATATTTTTAGAGAAATAAAATAAAGATTGGGAAGAAACATAAGAAAGGCGTCAATCGATGCCTAAGTTTGGAACTCGTCACGTAAGGCAACCGCATGGGAGGTCCGGGCTCGATTCCCATGGCGGACCTACCTGACCCATGGGTTTTTCAAGGGTTTCCCGAGGTGAAAGCTGGGAGGTTAATTACACCCTCTCCGAATTTCCTGCCCCTCCATTTCATCTCCATTATCATCTCTCATCAGGTGGTCTGTTTCAGGGTAAACGATAAGTGTTGGCGGGAGTCTCGGCGATGCATTACAGGATGATTAGCTGTGAGTAAAATGTTCCTTCTTCGGTAGGGCGGTTGCCGGTCTCGGAACTCCAGTACCGTGGTGGGACATTTTCCGAACCACAGAAGGGTGGCATGTCTGTTATCCTAGCCCGCCGGGGAGTTCTCATCTAGTGCAATGTGCCCTCTGCTCTGTCGTGGCTCATTGGGATCCCCGCAATCTGTCTCCTCTTGCCTCATCCTTCCTCCCGGGGTGCCCTCACTTAGCAGTATAGGTACAGGAGACCCTATTGGGAGAGGATCCGTTCCCTTCAGCTGGCGTGCTGCGGGCACTGCTGACCCCTAGCACTCGTGGTACATCTGACGTTACTAGAGGAACCTCGGGCCGAACATTCGAGCCCCTCCCTGACTGGGAGTTGTTCGGATTGGTTTAGACTTGAGGGGGCAGTGGTTCCCGATACCCGTGGGAGATCGGGTACGTCTCCGGACGGAGGTGAGGGAAGCCATATTATTCCCGCGTACTAGCCAGCATAGCTAGTAGAAGGTGTGCTAGATCACTAGGAGGCCCCACCGAGGTCATATCGGTAGCCTTCCCATTTTGGAGTTGGTGCGCGTAAGTGGGGTATTCACTTCCATCCCGTCTTGAGTCCACAGCACCAGATGGGGGGGGGGCGTTGTTAGTTTCTAGGTCTTGCCCTATGGAAAGCCCCACGGAGGCGCCGGTCGCCCTTTCCGAACAGCTTGGTAACTCCCTGGTCGTCAGAGGCGGGGGTCAATCTTCACTCCGTGAGGATATGCCCTGGTAGATACCCTCGAGTTTATATATGTCGAATCCCCTCCACAAAGTAGTCCAGTGTAGTCTACGTACGACATTCTTGGTGAAATTACAACTTTGCCTTAACATCAGACATCACTTTTGCTTCCGATACGATGAGGATTACATTACGGAGGGGATTCGGTACGGAGGCCACCATGCTGGGCCCAGGTGAGGCACCCCCGGGAGGAAGCATGTGGTCAAGAAGAGAGAGGGCGGCCGATCCAAAGAGCCACAACAGTACAGAGGGCAGGGTCCCTACAGTTGACTTCGAGAGAGACTTCCCTCGACAGGTCAAGACAACGGACACGCTCTCATATTGCGAAACGGCAAAGAGCCCAGCAGCCGAGCCCCAAAGGTCCCAGGCAGGCGATCCGAGCCCCAAATGTCCCAGGCTGCTGGTCCCGAAATGTTCCCAGCAGAGGAGCGGAGACCTGCAACCAATCTACCGGAGGACGAAGTTGTTTCTCTCGGAGCATATCATCCTGCCATGCACCGCCCTGACACCCGCCAACACTTCTACCCTGAAATAGACCACCAGATGAGATATGATATGAATGGAGATGAGATGGAGATGAAATGGAGGGACAGGATATTCGGTGGACGTAATTAACCTACCCAGCATTCGCCTAGTGGCCCAGGAAAATCCCCGAAAAAGCCCATGGCTCAGACAGGCCGGCCACGGGAATCGAAACCGGGTCGCCCGAATGCGCCACAGACGAAACGGCCTGAGCCATCCCGCTCGATTTGCTTCTGATAAAATATACTCGTATTCATATACACTTGATAGCTTTCAGCTGCTGTTATAATACTATTCCTGCACCCTTTTATCCTCATTACAAAGTTGTATGTGTATAAAATTCAAGAAAATTAATATTGAAAGTATTAATTATTTTCTCTTATTATAGTTACATTGGAATCTGCTTAATACCACACAAACTGTTCTGTAACAACATTATGTAGCTATTTTGTTTTTGTGTTTGAAATACAGTTGAGTGCGTTATATGGCGAGGATTCCACTCACTTTCGCTTTTTAAGATCAAACAGATGATAGAAGTGCCATCACAGATATGTCATTCACCCAAGAGCTTTAGAACCCGTGCTTCAGACAGTAATGCTCAGAACAAACTCATTTCCATCATCTCAACCCTTCGTATTCTCAATTATTTATCACCTCGTTCTCTTTCACTCCACCCCTGTCACCGTCAGTACACACGTTGAATGAGTGAACCATCAAAAGGGCACTTAAAAGATTAATGGAAGTCAAGGGCTGACCTCCCTTTTCATTTGTACCTGCAAACTGCAGCGTTAGACCATTCACCTCAGAGGACTTCATCACATTCAACAAATATTTGATGTCCACCTGTTTACATAGTAAGCGTGCCAGGCAAATATTCAAATTAATCAGCTTTGACCATAGTTGGTCGCACTTTTGTGGCTTGCTTCAGAAAATAAAAGAAGAATAAGAATTCATGTCAACTGTTCTCATCTAATGGATGTGCCTTGTTGTATACATAAAATGCTGTCTATTGTGATCTAGATTTCGGCTTTCATCTCCACTATTCATTAAATAATTAATCAGTTCTCCATTTATAAAAGTCTGTTCTCTCCCTCTCACGTCGCTGTATATATTTGTCGTCATATCCCGACAGATCTGTTAAGAAATACCTTTGTTTCGGTGTGTAATGGGCAGTTACCTTCTTGATGTTTACCCTGCACCACATCACCAAACTCGTCACATGTCCTTAGAGGCATGAGCATAGCAATGGTACCCCTGTTTCTATGCAATGGAAGCTTTACTATTAGATGATATTGGTGTGCCGTCTAGTGCACTGGTATGCTTTTATAAATTATAATTAATAGAATAATAAATTAATAACTTAATAAATAGATGAGCTGAAAAGTTTCCGACCTAATAAAGATATATGACATTCTTTTGTCAGATACTTTTTATTTTTCAACATAGTCTCCTTGTAACTCTACACACTTCTCTCGGTGATGCTCCCATCTATATAACCCGTCCAAATAGTAATCGGCGTTTTTCTCTGCAAAATGCTTGTTCACGAAGGTAATTGCCTCTTCATTTGAGCAAAATCTCTGTCCTCCGATCGGAGAAGTCACTTGGGGCTAGATTTTTTTTTATTTTTTTTTATTTTTTTTTTTTTGTAATTTTACATCCTCCAACGTTGTCATATCGGACGATGCATGAAATGGCTGAAATGATGCTCCAATGAGTCCGGGGTCTATGGAGCTTAAAGCTACCCGATATTCGCCTTTCAGGATAAAGAAAACCCCCGGAAAAACCTTATCCAGGTAACTCACCCTGACCGAGATTTGAACTCGGGATCTCTTGAACGTGAGACGCAACCATCTATGCTACCGAGGTGGGCATACATAGATGGTCTGAAAAGTTTCCGACCATAATACAGACACAAGACTTTTTTCAGAAACTTTTTTTTTCAACCTAGTATCCTTGTAGCTCTACACACTTCTCCCAGCGCTGCTCCCATCTCTGTAACTTAACCACTGGTGCGACAGCCCTAAGAGCGCCAAGGCCTACCAACCCGACTGCCGGCCTCACGCCCACTTACACACAGCAGAGGTGGGCGAACATCCAACCGATATGGGGAGTAGATGTGGTCGGCCTATCGGCATCCCCCCAGCCGGAGCGCCGGTTTTCGTGACCAAGGCCGCTTACCTATCCTAAGTTCCTCAATTTCCTCACGATGCTGAGTGGGCACCGGTCCTGTACCCGGGACCTAAAATCCGCACTACATGGTTGGGATCGAATTGGGGCCGCTTTCCGTGGCCAAGGACCAAGGCATGCTACCTTAGCTCGCTACGCCACGGCGCAGGACCTCCCATCTCTGTAATCCGTCCAAATAGTACTCGGTGATTGCCTGTTCATTTGAGGAAAATGTCTGTCCTCGGAGCGCAATTTTCAGATGAGGGAACAAAAAGAATTCGCTTGTGCCTATATCTGGTGAGTAAGGTGGATAGTCAAGCAGTTCAAACCGTAATTCGTAGATTTTCGCCATTGCAACCGCTGAGGTGTGAGACGGTGCGTTGTTTTGGTGAAACAGGATTTTCGTTTTCTACAAATGTGGCCGTTTTTCAGCAAGTTCTGCCTTCAGCTTGTCAAGTAATGATGCGTAGTATGCTACTGTAATGGTTTTTCCTTTTAGAAGCTAATCGATTAAAATAACTCCATGACTATTCCAAATAACAGTCACCATCACTTTCCCAGTCGAAAAAAAAACAGTCTTTCCTTTTTTTTTTCTTTGGAGCCGGTTCCCCCTTTTCAGTCTACTGTTAGGACTGAATTTTTGTTTCGGGCGTATAATGGTGTATCCAGGTTTCATCTACAGTAATTAATCGGCACCAAAACTCGGATGTTTTGCGCCTAAACTGCACCAACAGAGCGCTGAAAATGTGCATTCGAACACGTTTTTGGTCTAACGTGAGCAAACGCGGCACGCAATGCGCGGACAACTTTCTCATGTCTAAATGTTGATTCAATATGTGACAGACATGTTCTTTTGACATGTTCATAGCTTCTGCTATCTCTCTCAGTTTACTTCGGCGGTCATCTAGCACCATTTGGTGAACGTTTTATTGCCCTTCAAAAAGAAATATTTAATGACAGCTTGATACTCCATTTTTCCATTTTCATAAAAATACTTACATCAACTCACGCACACGACTGTTACATAAGAACTAAGCGTCCAAAATGGCTGAAATTTTGGTGATAGATTAATTAACGAAATTTACTAGATTTTATTTACGAGTACTGCCATCTTCATGTTGAAGTCGAAAACTTTTCAGACCACCCTCGTAATTAATAAAAATTAATAATACATCAATTATTATCTGCGGACAGGTTGCAGTGCATTCCCTATAAACTATTATTTTAAAGTTAGTGTTGTGGTATTAAGATGCGATGCTGCATATTCTTTGCGACTGAAGGAAACCATGAAGAAAACCACTCAGATTGTTTGGCTATGGCAATTGAGCGCAGTATTTCTAAGATTACGACCATAGAATATTTTTATTAATTGTTCCATTTTACCGCCTTTAAATACAGTGGTCATATCAGCGGCGTCTCTTTTGGAATATATTGCCTATACTTAACTAGAGTACAGTGGATTTTGGATCTTTAGGGTATTTGTCACTCTCATTCATGTTACCAGACTCTAGGAGAAAAATGCCTACCCCTATCCGGGATCGTTCGTCCAGAAGACAGCCTCTCTACCGACTTAACTTCAATATCTTCCATTTTAAAATTTGTTTTAATTGGTTTTATTTTTACAGCCTTCTTAGCTTCTTTGGTCATATTAGCGGTTTTTTGACTTGAGAAAACCACTGATGGTGTTATTGCTGTTCTTTGTTTTGTTTTCATTTACGTCCGCCCCAACGTTAAGTTATATCGGACGGTGAATGACTTGGGTGAAATGATGCTCAAATGAGTCCAGGCTCCATTGAGCTTAGAGTTACCCGACATTCGTATTGAAGGATAAGGGAGAACCCCGGGAAAACCTTATCTAGGTAACTCACCCTGACCGAGATTCGAACTCGGGACCTCTTGAACGTGAGGCAGACATGCTACCATCTACGCCACCAAGGCGGGCAGTGTTATTGCTGTAGGGTTTCCTAACGTAGACTTTTTACTATTTGTTAAACATTAAACTTTATTACATTTGTTCCCAGATTCATGCTTCTTTTGTGGGGAATTGTGTATCAATTCCAGCTTTATATCCTATATATATATAGTGTGATCCATATAAACCTGAACCAATTAAACAGGTCATAACTTTCGAAACAATAATAGGACACATGTGCAACTTCGGGAGAATATAATACACAATTGGGACATTACATTACACTATTTACATATAAGAGAAGATTATATTGAATTGAGAGAAGGTTATTTCCAGCAAGACGGAGCAACGTGCCATACATCTAATGACACCATGGAACTTTTAACCAGTTTCTTTGATAATTGAAGAATCTCAAAATGTTTGCTGTCCCCCACATCCCCTCACCTAACCTCACTGGATTGTTTTCTTGTGGAGGTATCTAAAAATAGAGTGTACAAGAATAGACTACGGACAATTGTTGTTCTCAAGTAATCCATTCGAACCGAAATAAGCAACATTGGCGAGAATACTCTCCGTAAAACTTCAGGGAATATACTGAGACGAGTACAAACATGTATAGTTGCTGATGAAGGACACTTCCAACATTTTCTCTGAGATGTAAATAGTGTAATGTATTCTCCCAATTGTGTATTATATTCTCCCAAAGTTGCACGCGTGCCCTATTATTGCTTCAAAGTTTATGGCATATGGAAATAGTCCAAGTTTATGTGGATCGTCTATATTTTTGAAACATTAAACACAATCACATTTCCCCCGGATTCATACTTCCTCTGTGTAGGATTGTGTATCAATTCCAACCAGGAATTGAACCAGTCTGAGTTCGGAAGCCGCAAACTCACCCCCCGAACTCAGGAACAGTCTATTTTAAAATTGGTCAAATTTGTCAGACAATATATATCAAAATATTACTTTTTCTACTGAATCGTTCTACAAACTACTGTCACAAAAGCGTATTATATAAAGTTACTATTAATCAATATAAACTTTCATTACAATTGTATCCGTTTCATTATATCATCTCTGAGGTCTTTCCAGGATTACTCCCATACTTTTTTTATATTTAAGATCTTTAACGTAGGTCATATTGGATGATGAGTGAAATGGATTAAATGTCGTTCAAATGGGCCTAGGATCCATAGAGCTTAAAGTTACGCGGCGTTCATCGCTTAGGATAAGAGAAAACACCAGAAAAAGCCTTATCCAGGTAACATCTGCTTACCGAATATCGAGCTCGCGATCTCTTGACTGTATGACAGAAACGCTATACGCACAACACAGAGGTGGGCATATCTGTAAGTTTGAGAGCGTATAAATACGTGTAGGAGTGCACGCGTGGTTTTAGCTTTAAGAAAAAAAGCCAAGATAAAGAATTTCCGAAGCTGTACAACTGTGTGAAGATCATTCGCGATGAGCTATTGTTTCAAAACAAAAGCCGCCTTAGCTGTTGATCATATGAATGGAATATATATATATATATATATTATTTTTGGTATAACCACAAATGACTCACTGGATGTAACACAAATATGAACAAAGACATAACACTATCAAAATTAGCATTACTGAACAAAAAGACTGTTTTTAGTAAATTAAATGCCAGGTCAGGAGATGGCATGAGTATAGAAAATTAATTGGGTCATAGAAAAGTAGCTGCTTAGTTTGATTATGAAGGTGTATTGATCTGTGCTTCTTAAGTCGACGGACTTCCATTTGTAAGGCCGGTTTCCAAGAGGAGCTGAACTGAAATTCAGCATTAAGATTAAACGTGCTCCTGTCTTAGAAAAATGCAAAAGTTACTGCAACCTGAGAATTAAGGAGGCTTTGGGTATTTCCTCCGAGAGGAGCACGCTTAATCGTGATGCTGGATTTCAGTTCAGCTCCTCTTGGAAACCGGCCTTACAAATGGAAATCCGTCGGATTAAGAAGCGCAGATCAGTACAGTTTGATAATCAAGTTAAGCAGTCACTTTTCTTTGACCCAATTAATTTTCTATATTCTGGCCATCTCCTGACCTGACACTTAATTTACTGAAAAGAATCTTTTGTTCAGTAATGCGAATTTTGATAGTGTTTTGTCTTTGTTTATGCTGGTATTATATCTAGTGTCTCATTTGTGGTTATAACATTTAATAAATATCCTGATGATGGGAGAGATGCACACTTCCAAAACGTCGATTTCTAATCATCTTTTCACCTGGCTTTCTTCCCGAGAAGAACTTGAACAAAGAATATATCGGAAACACTTAAAGCCCAAACACTTCTAGGCATAAACTGCGCGCCTTTGTGCAGTAAGATTTTGTTTACGTGTTTATCTATTATACAAAACTCATTGAGAATGAAGAGGACGCCATTGACTACTCATACAAAATAAAAGCATACATATTTTCTTTGATTTTTGCAAGGATCTTAAATTTGTAATATTTTAATCTAAACTTAAGCTATTTTTGAGTAGGTGAAAACAATCTTTGCATGTGAGCTGTAGTTTGGGGCTCATAATTTTCATAAAAATATTCACAATAATGAAAAATGCTAAACTTAATTATCAAGTTTAGTATTTGACCAACGTTTAGTTACGCTTTCAAAACAATCGCAAACACACGCACACACACACAGGACACCAAATGGTACATCACATAATATATTAATACCCAGAAGTACTACAACAAAGAAACAAATTAAGAGAAGACATCAGGAAATAAGGAGGAAGCTGGCCAGCGACTACACAACAGCCTGTATCCAAATAACTGAGAGACCTCCATTAGTTCTGCAACTCAATAGGACTGTGAAGTGAAGTGAAGTGCAGTGTAAAAACAAAGAGTTAAAGTCGTGACAGTGAGAGTGATATCAACAGTGATTATAAGGATGATAATAGAAAGTATGCCGATATAAAATATGAACAAAGAAAGAACTTGAATTCCAAAGAATGCAAAGCATGTAATATAGCTTGTAATGAGGCATACTGTTAATTCATCTTAAAAACACACACACGCACGCACGCGCACGCACGCAGAGCCCGCTTCCGTAGCGTAGATGGTCGTGCGTCTGCCTCAGGTTCAAGAAGTCCCGAGTTCGAATCTCGCTCAGGGTGAGTTATCTGGATAAGTTTTTTCCGGGGGTTTCCCCTTTTCAGAAAGACGAATGTCGGGTAACTCTAAGCTCCATGGACCCTGGGCTCATTTGAGCATCATGTCACCCATTTCATTCATCGTACGATGATTTATCGTTGGAAGAACTAAATTAAAAAACAACAACAACACACACATACACTCAGCCGTGTTGTGGCTGAGAGGTTAGACCTCTCAACTCTCACCAAGGCGGCCTGGTTTGATCCCAGTCGACCGCAAAGTAAGATTAGTGGTGGACAACACGGCGTTAGGGCTGGCAGGTCCTGTTTCCCCCGCCATCTCATTCCACTGGTGCTTCATCTGCATCTTATATATCATCAGTGTCACCGCCTGTGGTGCGTATGTAGTAAAAGCGGGCGTTAAATGCTACAAATTTCACACACACACACACACACACACACACACACACACACACACACACACACACACACACACACACGCACACACACACACGCACACACACAGACGCAGACGCAGACGCAGACACACACACACACACACACACACACACACACACACACTTCCAGACGATAGAGAGAATAGTGAGTAATATAGGCTAGTTAAAAACTCCCATCCTGCAGTAAGGAATCGAACCAGGGACCTTTCGCACAGTAGCCAGGAGCTTTTCTGAATGATAAGAGGCCAGCCCCAAAGATTATTTACTTGAAAATATTTCTATATTTCTATTTAGCACTCTTGTTTTTCTTTTGTTTATATCGATACCTATGCGGGCCCAAATGACCTTGCTGTAGACGGGCCCTAAAACACCACACACTCACTCACTCGATACCTATGCTCTTTTGTTATATGTTTATCTATGGATGTAGTTGAACAACCGCAACTCGTTCCAAGTTCAACGGTCTCTATGATTGCTGGTGAACTCACAGAACGTAATTTAATCTAAAGTGTAGTAGTAGTAAAATAGTTGTGTCAGCTTTCCCAAAAAGTAAAACAAAAGCGTCACACATTTTGTTGGTACTAGACCAGAGCGCCAGCAATGCGTGGCCACGTTTGTTGTGTATATTGATCACTTTCGCTTAGCAACACACGTTAACATCCGGCTAGCCTTTACTTTCTTCCAATGTCACGATAATAGTATTACACAACGGAATTAAATGTAATATCGTGTTTAAACAAAATAACTTCCGGAAATAAATGAAGTAGTTCAAGGCGCTTATTTGTATTTGTAAAGCAAATAAGATACAATTACAGCGATGGAATTAATGCACAATAATGCTAAAATACATTGGAAATGCTGTGGAAGAATCTGACGCTGAATTTTGGGATTGGATTATGTTGAGATGAAGGTGGATGCAGATTAATTTCTCACCTTTGGTGATGATTTTGAAGAAATCTAGAAGTTTCTCCTGCAACTCTGGATAATTAGGCGCATCTGTAATTCTTGAGGGATGAGATCTTTCTTTCCCAGGATCGCGGTGACGGGGCTGAAAAAGATAGTATTACTATCTTTAAAGAATGAATAATACTTTTCTTGTTTAAAGATGGAAATGTAATTCCTCATGAACAATATTAAATTCTTTGATACAATTACAAATATTATTAAAGTAGTCTTTTTACAACCTGCGGTATATTCCACGGTGAACTATATCTTTTCTTGCGAACACGCTAATTACACATCTTTGATGCATACACAAAATTGTTTCTGCACACACTTGGATAGACAAATATACGTTTTACCCCTAAGACTTTCATAGGCAATGGAAAAAAATCATTTTAAAGCATTCAACAACCCACCATGATCCGTTGCCATGGTTACATCATTACCTACTTTACATTACTTCTTTAATTTTATTATAAATAACAATATCTCTGACTATTCTTAACGAAACATGAAGTAATAACTGCTACGAATTCCATATTACATATCTAAGAAGAGCCCATGATATCTAATATAGGTTTAGCACTGCTTCTATTTAATTCCAGACTATTTCAGTTTTATTACAAAGTCACAGCTGCAACGTGCTTCTACTAAAAATCAATGGGAAAACACGGCCCTTTGTGTTGAAAAAAAGGCCACAAAATTGCCTCTCGCCAACAATTTCCGCCCTCTCTTTCGTTAGGGATGCTTTTTTTTCATTTTTTCTCGGTCAGCAGAGTACCAGTATTAAATTTTACATTCGAACTCATAATTTTTAAATTGCCTCCACCGAACAAACCCAATTATGTACAATTAGAGGTGTTTCTGCAGTATCCCCTCAAAATGAATGAAGGGAGCAACGTTTTATGCTTATTTATAAAAACAATTGAGAGAAAAGGTACATTTATATTCAGAATCCTAAAAATTGTATTCCTCTGAATGTTTTCTAGTCCTTATCCACTGAGGATGTACTTATGCTACAATCTGCAACGGTTGTGTTGCAAATGGGATGATTGAAGATGTGATGATTTGTTTCTCCTCTTTGTGAACATCTTGCAGTCTAATCCTGTAGGTTCCTCGACAGCATCACTGAAGCAAGAGACCTTATCTCTAAGCGCGGTCGCGGGGTAGTGGAAAAATTATTCCTATTGTTAGAATGAACAAATACCTCTCTTCTTTTCAAATTTGAATACTTAATTCTTCCGAAAATTTACCAAATTTTGATACAAATTTAAATGATGTGAAATTCTGTCATTTAACAAACGGTGATTGATGTATAGATGAACTATTCGTCTCTTACACTCACGCAAATTAAAGCATCTTAAATACACACACTCGGAGAGACTCAAATACACGTCTTTCTCCGACAGAGTTCTAATGCAGAAGAATGCTAATTTTAGTTAATCTCCTGCTCCCTTCTTTCTACGTTGCTATAGCAACCGAATAACTTAATCTCCTACTGGCCAACGTCGGCAAATTACGTAAGCACATTCTTAAAATTACCAATAATAATATTACATAATATTTCATTCACATTGCATCATCTCGTGACCAACCTAATTTTACTTCTTTTACGTACAAATTACTCTTTTCATAACAATTCCAAATAAATTTTAACCCTTAGTTGGTCGCACATGTAACCGTGAGACACATGGCCTGGGTTTGTTTCATTATTATAGCAATAAATACAGGTAAGGGCTAGACAAGCCAGGATATTTTCCATCATACCTTTGTTATTGTTTCCTTTAAGTTTCAAACATTTCTCTCCAATACTAAGTTTGCAAACGAGGCAAACGTCATCACCTGTGTGCCGTTGTATCTGTCAGATACACCGCGCCAACTCGCGTTACGCATTGTCGCCGCTATCGCATCCAACCACGTCATTGCGAGAGAATGCTGATATAAGTGGTTACGTTGTTGCAAGGTATATGAGAGTGCCTTTCTATATTACTGTGAATCGCAGGTTTGAAAATGAGTCAAGTATATGATTTGGAAAATCCTGAGGATTTGGAGGAGGTACATCACCTTATTTTCGACGAAGATGCGCTGCCGATTGAGGATGATTTTATAGAAACTGATTCCGAATTTGAAGCCATAACTGAAACACGATATGTTGGCACCGGTAAAGATGATGATGCTGATGAAGAGGAAAGTAATAAAGTGCTAGAAAATGATGAAAATTGCTATTTTGGTGAGTACAAAGGATACAAGATGATGACGATGAAGATATTCATGATGATAGTAATAATAATAATAATACAACTTACTTATCTTTTAATTTAGGTAAGGATGGAACAAAATTGAGTAAGTCCTTGGAAGGAAACACAGGCTCGGCCCCATAATATACTAAACTGCCTGGAGTTGTGGGGAATGCCAGAAGAATGATAACTGAATTTGACTGATGGAAACTTTTCGTCAGTGATGAGATTCTGCATCTAATTGTGCAACACACCAACAGACACATAGATGATTTCGAAGTGAAATATGAACGTGAGAGTGATTGCAAAGACACAGACATAATAGAAATGAAAGCCTTTATTGCCTTATTGTACCTTGCTGGTGTATTCCGTGAAGGACGGCAAAATATTCACAACTTCTGGACAACAGATCACCTTGGCGTCAAAATTTTCAGGATGACTATATCCGAGAAACGCTTCCGATTCATAATAAGGTGCATTCGTTTTAAAGCAAATTAAAACAGATACTAAAACAATTAATGGCATATGTATCCAAAAGTTACATCGCAACTAACGGCGTCACGAAAGTTAACGCGCCCAACGGAAGGCTAACATTTAGAAACATAAATAGCCGCCACAAATCTGACAGTATGTTTACTCTTATTCTATACAATATGGTGCTAAACTTATTCGAAATCGATTAAAATTGAGTTTAACATACGGACCCTCTTTTAACTAGTGTGGTTTTCCACGCCCTATTTTATATTGGGCGTGAAAAAAACGGCTTTATTTTGCTTACAGGTCTCTAACAGAGTTTCCTTTAAGTGCTGAACATCTATTTGCTTCCAAAGGAAGCCGAGCTAACGATTTTTAAGCCTGAATATATCTATTGCTCTCCGGCGGTTTTGAGCCCGCGAGTATACCTAGACCACGGAGGACGAAATCGAATACGATGCAAGAGTATTGGAGACATAAGGAAAACGCTCGTATATACACGGAGACTTATATGCAACTAAACGAATGATATAAAATTAAATCATAAAGAGAGACATCGCAAGACATTCGAACAAAATTCGAAATCATGTTAATCACACAGGTACAATTTTTGAAAGAGCTTTTTTATGCCATTGAGAGGATTCAAAACTGGTATTTCATTGTTAGGGAAAGTACGGGTTTAGTAAACATATATTATCTGAACTGTAATCTTAATTTGAGAACAGAGAAGCACACTCGCGTCCAGAAAACGAGAGAATTGTGTTACAGCCCGAAATTACAATGTTTTGAATCTGTGGATTAAACAAAATGGGATCAGTGACTTAGTCGCCAGTAGTGAACTGTTGGGGCAATTTCAGCAAAGGGCAGATTATAATCTTCATGTGGACATAAATAGAAAGTAGAATTAAGCGCAGTGTGGCAAGCTAGGAGCTTTGTTGGCAATCGTGATAAACTATCAGCGACAGTTAAGCGAAAACCTTTGATCCTTTAGCAATTGTTGCATTTAGTGGAGCTTAGGGTGTGGTGACCATGTAAGAGTCTGAGCAACGTTTATTCCAATATGATGGACTTTTTCTTATTTTTTATTAAAAAAAACTTTGACGTGTTACATTCATATGAATTTTTGCACTCATTCTAGTAAAAATAATTGTTATAGCTGCTTTATATTGATAGAGATAGCACTTAAAGAAGTAGTTTCATTATATATTTCTGTGCGAGTACTCTAAGAATAGACCAGACTTAAAGGTAGTTGGCATACGATAACTTTGAAATTCATTGGTTTGCTAATGTTCGTATTCTCTTTGATAGTTGTTAAACGTGATGATAGCAGTGACTCTTGTCTGCATGGGAATTTTCACAGCCAGTATGCAGAAAATGAAAGCATTTCTGATGGAAAAGTAGGCGTGTGTGTATGTGAGGGGTGGATAGGAGGGTGGGTTCATGCATATCAGCAGCTCATCTACTTTTTGATCGTGAAACTTGACAGATATCAAGTGATGATACGGTTATTGGCTGTGACACCAATATCAAATCATTAAGCTAGGGTGAGCCGAAGTTGAGTTGTACTGTCACTGGAGTATAGAGAGTGAGGTCGTAGGTAAACGGCACGAGATGGTTCCAGAGACTTGGAGATCCCGGGTTGATTCCTGGTTGATGCCCACTGTGACCATGGGGTTTTCCGTAGTTTTTCCTGGATGGGAATATGTTGGGGCAATGTTTTCTACCACCGATCTTCTTATCTTCCTCTTACACGTTATGGATTACGATCGACGGTGGACATTTGCCTGAGATTTGGAACTTCTCGGCTCAATCAGAGAGTGGCTGTTCAAGCCTACACTGCTGAATTGAGCTTTCCCTAGTTTCCGCTGAAGACCAGAAACTGTACCAACTTTCAGAGACTCTGGAGGATCGTCAGAAGCACCCACACAGCGAGTGGTCACGCCTTTAACTGTTAGAGATCTCTGCACATCTCTGTCATCTGTGCAGATCGATTCTGCAACCCATACGTCTCCTGTGATTTCATATCATCCCTCCTCCACGATAAGCACAGAAGATGCCTTGCGGATCCAGTTGCTAGGTGCTTTCTTCATTATCTAAGTCGCAGGTAACAAAACACTCTCACACCTCTGATATTTCTGCAGCATTTGGATCGTCTCATATGTAGGCCTGTTAATCACCTTTTAACTCCGTCGCTTTGCATTCTTTGTACTATAAAACCTTAAGGCATATTGAACTTCACTGATGGACGCTGCATTCGCTTGTTATCTTGTTTGCTAAAACAGCGAAATTATAGTAACCTAGTGTACAGTAAGTGACGCAGCACAAATGCAGCACTTAGAGTGTGTTCGATATGAAATATTTGCCTATCATCATCATCATCGTTATCATTATTATTCTTTTTTATTAAGAAGAAATGAGCGGCATGCCCCATTACAATGCAATACTTCATGCTTTATCTTCCGAGACATCAGTTCAGAACGACTTGCGGTGCATCAGCCAGAGTACATTGTTCTGTTGTTAAGCCTACAACTTTTATAATGCTGTTGAACCACTTATTTTAGAAGTTAAGTATCATAATTTATCAGCTCTTCGCTTCTGAACTGATGTGTCGTTCGTAATTATTCATTTATTTGAACATAACATTTTGTTAATAATTTATTTCCAAGATGGCTTCTTTTCTATTGATATTTTGCAATTACATCACAAAATTGTCACAATGACAGTCACAATTATTATTATAATTTGCTAAGTCCATTGCATTTACAAATATGCTGAACTGTTTTATGAATCTTCTTGTGAGGTCCATTTTTGTAGTCGGCTATTATCCGCCTTGGTGAGTTATGGCTGCTGCAAGACCCTTCCTTTGTTTGCCGAGGATAGGACAGTGAAGCAGGAGATGATCCAGCGTCTGTTCTCCTGTATCACATTGATTCGTCCATGATTTTAAATCTGTGCAGGTAACTTCATATATTGCCGTGTCCAGATTTGTACAAGTGAAATTTGGCGTGATTCTTATATTGCCCTTGATACGTTCGACGATGCTTCGGAAGAATGCTTTCGTTGTCGCTCCTTTGGATGTTTTGTCCCATTCTCTTTGTCACCTCCTGATTCCATCTTCCTTCACTCTTGTAGTAATTAGATCTTCGGAGATTTTCTGGTAGACTGCTTCCTTTGCTAAGCGATCGGCTAGTTCATTCCCTTTTATCCCAGCGTGTCCTCTGACCCAGCCAAAGTGAAGTATCCATTTTTCTGTTCTGTCAATCCAATTATTTTGCTTCTGATAGATTCTATTAACCTGGGATGCTTCAGTTTATTCTTCAATGAATCTAGAATTTGGCCGTCGGTATATATTGCTACTCTTTCCCTGTTTTTTTTTTTTTTTTTTTTTTTTTTTTTTTTTTTTTTTTTTTTTTTTTTAAGATTTTCAATATAGCGATTTGCTCTGCCTGGCTATTTGTGCAATTTTCACCCAATTTAAGCTTAAATCTGCGAGTCACTTCTCCATTTGTGTATATGATTGCTGCCGCTCTGACCTTTCCTCCGGTTTTACTGCCGTCTGTATAAATTTCAGTCTTGTAGAGAGTGTGTTTTTCAACTTCATAGATGACTCCAGTTTCCGCGGGGTGCCACCAATACTTCACTTCTAATGGAGCGTCGTATTCCTGGGTTTAGAATTTCGTTGCTGTATAGATTTTATTTATTACTATTACCATTATTATTATCATTATTATTATCATTATTATCATCAATTATTATTATCATTATTATCATCAATTATTATTATCATTATTATCATCATTATTATTATCATCAATTATTATTATCATTATTATCATCAATTATTATCATCAATTATTATTATTATTATTATCATCAATTATTATTATTATTATTATCATCAATTATTATTATTATTATTATCATCAATTATTATTATTATTATTATCATCAATTATTATTATTATTATTATTATTATTATTATTATTATTATTATTATTATTATTATTATTATTATTATTATTATTATTATTATTATTATTATTATTATTATTATTATTATTATTATTATTATTATTATTATTATTATTATTATTATTATTATTATTATTATTATTATTATTATTATTATTATTATTATTATTATTATTATTATTATTATTATTATTATTATTATTATTATTATTATTATTATTATTATTATTATTATTATTATTATTATTATTATTATTATTATTATTATTATTATTATTATTATTATTATTATTATTATTATTATTATTATTATTATTATTATTATTATTATTATTATTATTATTATTATTATTATTATTATTATTATTATTATTATTATTATTATTATTATTATTATTATTATTATTATTATTATTATTATTATTACTATTATTACCATCATCATCATCATTATATACCAAATGTAATGTACCATTGCAACTGCCCGTTTTGTCGCTTGATAAAAAGGATTTTGAGTACCACAACATTCAATTACGCTAATACGATTTCTAGCGCCTGCGTTGTATGACACGTTGCTTTCCAGAAGACAAGAGACTGCACCTGACCAGAGTGTACTACGTTGACTCGCCGTGCATTGCGAAAGGCTTGCGTAAAAATCTGCGATGTTCACATATTTTCCGATGTCACGTAGTAGTGACAATGTTTTGAGTGTAGTTGCCAACTTCTTAAGAATTCCTACGCCTGAGATCAGTATTTACTGTCTTACTGGTGTAGCGAAAGAATGTGCTGTATAGCTTTCAAATTATTCTAAGTAAAAGTAAGTGTATAGGTCTAGAAATAGAGCGATATGAATTATTTTAAAAAGTCAGGAGCATTTCCTTAAGTAAGCCACGTAAAACTACGGAACCGTGACTTTGAAACTGAACGTGACTGTACTGGTGTATGGTTCATTGGACATGTAAGAAAATGCAATTAATCTCGATCGAGTCGGTATTTATAGCAGGAGACGTGGGTTCAAGCTCGCTCAGGCAGATAATGGGATCACGGCTCCAGCGTAGCTGCCTGCGCCCATGTAACTGCCGCCGATAAATTTCCTTTTCACAGTTTCTAAACCTTCATCTTTTTCGGTAATCAATTTTATGAAAATTGCACGTCATGCGTCATGTTTATTTATAAGCAGTGATTGACATTTATGTGGAGATAATTCGCTCTGTTGCAGTGAAGGTTTGTAACGTACTTCGCCCTCATCGTAATCTCAGTTTAAAATATATTTTACAGTAATATAGGGAGGGGATTCGAATACAAAGCATTCTATTGTAAAAAGCGTAACCCATGGCGCAACAGCCCACTAACGGACCAGAACCTACCAACTCGACTGCCGGCCTCACGCCGTCATACACAAGGCAGAGGTGGGCAATTGTCCAACCGATACGGAGAGGAGATGTGGCACACTCCTGGTGTTGGCACCTCAGCCGGAAAGTTGGCTTTCTGGACCAAGGTTCCTTAATTTCCTCTTGATGCAGAATAGGGACCGGTCCTATACCTGGGAATTAAAATCCGCGCCCCCCAAGAGGGATCGAACCCGGCCGCATTCCGTAATAGGGAACCAAAGTACAACGCTCTAGTCCACTACGTCACAGCATTCTCTTGTATGGGGAAGGGATGAGCAAAGAGACATGAAAGGCGACTAGATCCGGATAAAAAGGGCACAGGCAGAGGGGGTCCCTAACGGTTCAGATTAGAACCCATCGCCCGCCTCGGTAGCGTAGAAGGTAATGTGTCAACCTCACGTTCAAGAGGTCCCGAGGTCTGTCTTCATTCCAGTTTCTATCATGACCTTATTTTCTACATATAAACTTCTTATTGCTGTTATCAAATGTTGGGGTACACCTTTCTGTTTCATTATACTCCATGATTTATTTCCATTTACCTTATCCAAGGTCTTCTCGAAATCTATAAATGTCATAGGTAGGTACATTGAACTCCCTATGTTTTACAATTGCCTAACAGTAAATATACAGTCAGAACTAAATGTTCCTTTTGTGAAACCATTGTGCACTTCCATAATTAATTCTCCATTATTATATTCAAACAACATTTCAGAATTGATACATAAATTTTTAGCATGTATTTAAAATGATTATGCCCCTATAATTTTCTTCTAGAATATGACCGAACATTCAACATAAATTTTATTAAGTCTAATAGTCAGTGTTTCAATGGATTGGAAGCATATTTAATTCATTATTAATGTCATCTCACCAGTAGTTTTCTTATTTTTGAGGTTATTAATTGTAGGCAATAATTTTTCAAATTATTCAGTTTCATCTATTCCCCTCGTAGAAGTAATAATTGCGTAACTGTGTGTATATTTGCAAAGCCAAGATTTACATAATGTAATTCGAAAAAAAAAAGCTTTCGTAACAAAGTTTATAAAAGTTATATAATGAATAACGACATTTGTCACAAAATGTATGTAAATGTAACATGACAGAGAGACATTTATCATAGGACTATAAAGAAATAAGAGAGATCTTCTTGCCGTTTGCAGAAATAGTCTTTGGTGATGCAACGCCTTCTCCCTTGCACGTGTTCAACAGATTCTGAGGGGATGCATTGATGAAGGAAAACATACTATGTCCATAAAACGTGGTAGAACCTCAAAATAACTGATTTCCAAGAATAATTTCTTACTTCCCAGCCTATATATTACAGTTTTAAATACAAATCTTGCAATCCTTATAACCAAAACTACTTGAAATTTAAAAGTAAACCTTAATAATAATCTTTACATGATGTAACTATTCACTGGAAGAATATGTAATTATTTTTAACACGTAAAACAGTAAAGTGACAAATACTACATAAAATATAATTATTTATCACAAACGTCACTTATCTTTTAAAAGAATTGTTGAAGTTTCCACAGAATGCAGGAGATAAATATCGCAAATCCTTGTCATCCTTACTGCAGCTAGGTGTCGTATTATTTTTGTATTTATTAACAAATTCTGAAAATTAACAAATATAAAAACAGAATCGATTGGCAGTATTTCAAAATTCACTATGTGATTCATATTTTTTTAAATAATACTTTTTCCTAAACCATTAAATCTATAGGACCATTTAAATGATAGTCTCTTTAATTCTGTGAACATTTTATCAATTTCCTTAAAAGCTAAGTGAAGTTCTGAGAATTATATTTTATGTGGTATGTAATACCCTTTTATTGAAATATTTCTGCTGAAGATAAGCACCATACATTTAAGATACTTAATGCGCAAATGGTGCTCTGTTGTGTGGTTGGTATATCACGAAATGGCAGGTCTCAGTTATAGGGAAAAGCATGCGATTCACCAACTGTTGGCAAACATGTGAGTCACGAAAACAAGAAGATTATAAGGTACTGGCAGCTGAAGATACCTTTGTTTACGGTTCTGAGGGCTTGACCAGAATTTTGAATCAAGAGCTCTATGAGCCCTAAAGCGGGCTAAAAGGGGGAGAGATATTGCTGCTGGGAAGGAGGAACAAAAAGCACTCAGTTTAAAACACGAAGCAATTGAACACAAAACAAAATGGACAATAATATGCCTGAACTTTCATACAGAGCTTTTATATCTTCAGCAGCTTCTATTGTTAGCAAATCTTACACTCTGGACTTTAGATTGAATTCATAACCATTATAGATATGATCTCAGTCAACTTTTGAATTTCTGGTGCTGCATTCTCGACTTATTTTTAAGAAAATGACATTTTCAGTCGTTCTCAGAAGAATAAAAAGAAATGCATTTAAAAGTATTGCCCTGTACTCACTATAAAGATTAAGCTATCCAATAGTTTACAAAAAACTGACATAGCCGCACAGATGAGTAAGCCACTTTTCTTTTAGAGGTTATCACTTCAATCCTAATTTGGCATGTATTTGAAGTTCTTACATTTTCAATATATAGTACAATCCAAGCATTTAATTGAAATTATATTCTGAGAGAAGTGTTCAAATGTTTAGGAGTAATAATTTACTACTTAATATTTTAACTTATGTTGCTATTGAAAGCATAAACGTTTAAGTTATAATTAAGTCCTGTTCAGAAATAAAGGTGCCCGCCTCAGTAGCGTAGATGGTAGCGTGTCTCCCTCACGTTCAAGAGGTCCCGAGTTCGGTTCTCGGTCAGGGTGAGCTACCTGGATAAGGCGTTTTTCCGGGGATTTCCCTGACAGACGAATGTCAGGTAACTCCAAGCTCCATGGACCCCAGACTCATTTGAGCATCATTTCACCCATTCATTCATATCCGATATGACTTACGCTGGAGGACGTAAATTACAACAACAACAAAAGGAAGTAAAGGCAGTTCTACCTTCAAATTTCATTAATTCATATTCCTATTTCAGTTGCATTGTATAAAGCAAAATTGAAGTTTTTCAATTATGTTATACTTAGAAGTAAGAGCATGTTATATTTTGAAAAAAGGAGAAGAAAATTAATATAATTTAAATAATAAATTTAAATAAAATTTAATTTAAATTTGGCATAAAAATAAGTTGTAGCTAATATTGAATTTTTCTGAATTTTGATTCCCAATTCATCTTTCTTAAAATTTGGTTGGTTATCAACACTTCCCACATGGCAGACTTGGCCTTCGGGGTAACCTCGCCCCACCACGTGATGACCGGACCCATTTTCAAGTGGAGGCACCCAGAGGACGTTTTTTTATATTTTTAATTTCTTTTTGTAATTTACGTCCTCCAACGCTAAGTCATATCGGACGATATATGAATTGGATGAAATGATGCTCAAATGAGTCCAGGGACCATGGAGCTTAGAGTTACCTGACATTCGTCTTGAAGGATAAGGGAAAACCCCGGAAAAACCTTATCCAGGCAACTCACCCTGACCGAGATTCGAACTCGAGACCTCTTGAACGTGAGGCAGACTTGCTACCACCACACTACCGATGCGGGCCAGAGGACGGTGTCCATTACCTCCAATTATAGTGTGTCAGTGAGGCGAGAGGACCTACAGCTTATACCGTGGACTCCGAACCATGTTTGGTATAGGGGACACTTCACATGTGCTAGACAGAGGTGAAGGTGTGGATAGGGCCGACTTAAATTACCAAGCCCAGAGCCGGGAATCGAACTCGGGAGCCTGTGCACCGGAGCTGCGAACGAAACTACTGCGCTACTCCGGCGCCCTCTTTCTTAATAGTTGTGATCCAAATCTCTGTTATTTTTCTCCCACAATTCTACGCCTATTTTTGCAACACCAGTTAACATTTGAAACGCCGTTCTTATTTTTTCCGTAATTTGTTGCATTTCATTTCCCCGTACACCCCCTGCTCCAGTCTTTACCCCACCACATCGTAAAAAGCAGTCCCAAACGCTCCCTCCATTATTATCTTATTTCAAACTCCTTAAATATAGGTCGCAAACATACATATTCTTCCCTTACGAATTTATTACAATACGCCACATATTTCTTCCCCCTGTAATTCCTTTTAATAATTATAAACAATTTTACATAAATTTTACCTCTAAAATTAGCTCAAATCTCTGTTATCTTCAATTATTTGTCTGAATTCCTTCCAAAATTTGAACCTGCTTTGATTCCGAAAGCTTCCATTGCTCTCCTAACACAGGCTGTTGTATAATTTTTCATTCTTCACAGGAATTTTAAGGTTAGCAATGTAATTTATTAATAATTCATTTAGAGCATAATATATTTTCTAAAAGGTTCCCTCTGTGGTTCTAATTACTATTCCAGTCGCTTAGGGCTTTGAGTCATAATGTATTTCGCAAAACTTCTGTTGATTTAAAAGAAGCAAATATAAGAGTACAGTTCTGTAAGGACAGTTTGTAGAAAGGATGGTAGAGAAAAATGTGCATATAACTTGACATTTTTACTTTATCTACCATCTGCTCAGTAGGCACAAAATGAATTTCATTCCACAAAAATTCGATACCAAAACTTCACTGGATATTCATGTTTTGAGGCAACTTGAATAAAAAATAGTCCATGTGTGTGCGTGTGTATGCATGAAGTATAACCAAACTGTTATTTAAAAACGAAATTTATATATATATTTAGCTTCATCCATGGATTTAGTTGTGTTTTCCTCAGAGATTCTCGAAATTGCACTGTTTTTCCTATTTCATTTAATTTAGATACTGATCTTTACAATTTCACCTTGCAGATCTATGTAAACCATACAATTTGTGTCAAACACATGCCTTTGTAGAGTGAATCATACTTTTATTTAAATGAAAAGTTGTTATTCTCATTTATTTTTCTCTTCCTTTCTGTCATGCAAAGCGAACGAAATTTCAAAGCCATTACAAAGCACATAGCTCTTTAAGGATTTGTCTATCTTGTTCCAGCAACCCCGTTTTACCAACAGCAGAATATACAACGAAACAATTTCTGAAAACTTTTATCCCGTTTCAGGTTGCACACGAGATATAAGAGAAAATCCTATGAGTGCAATATATCTGACCATAACCTAGGTGTTTCTCTACTTATTTCTCCTTTGCTGCCCCTTCTCTATCCTCTACCTACTACAAATAAGGGTAGACAAAGTAAATATGGACACAAAGAACATGGATTATACAGAGAAGAGAAAAGTACAGCCCAGGGAACAATCACATCATCACGACGGCAGAAACAGATCGTGTCCCACGTTCGTGGTAAAAGGATTATGGAATAGTGTAAACAAAGTGCTGTGTTTTTATTTCATGATTGGATTTATACAAACCTTTCCTCCACAGAAAATAATTGTGATGCCATTTCTTCTCCCTGCCGTGCTTTATCCTAATGAAACTGTGAAGTGTGTGGCCAGTTCTGAAGTGATAAATCCACAATGAAAGCAATAAAGCTGGCTTGCCTGAAGGTCATTTGCATTTCAAAGTCTCTTCCTTAGTAAGGTCCGTGTTGCTGCAGGAGGAGAAGGCAAATGACCCACTCTCCACCCACTCTTCAAGGTTCCCAACTGAATATGCAGAACTTTCCTAGGATTTGCGTGAGAATTTAACATCAAGAGATATATTTTGTGTATCAAAATAGTACTCATTTATATGTTATAAACATGCAAGCAAAGAAAGCATTCAGCTATTTATTGACGCCAAATCCGGGATTTATCTTGCTACACGCATTTATAAAAGCAATGGCCCTTATGACCATACCTGTATGTACGTACCTACTAATGTCGATAATTACTGAACTTACTCCACTCCATTCTTTTGCAGCTTCCAGCATTTTTTTTCTGACAGAAAGTTTGTACACAACAGAATAGAACATTCAAAGTTAAACACTTGGAATTTTTCTTCTATTAGTAAGCCTATTCTAAGATACATTTTCGAAAGAATTGCTTCCTTTCTCTACCACATACCTATATTAAAAATTGGCATTTAACTACGTTCTTATAGGCTATACACATAGGTTAAGACATCACTTCCAGGCTTGAAGACCCATTCCACTACTGGAGCTGTATGCACAGGACGATGAACGACCTCTAAGCAGGTCTTAGGGTACACGAGGAGTACGCTTTTCTTTGAGCAAGCACCGCGTCATGTGTCCTGTACCGCCACGCGCAACGAAACAACGAAATCTAAAAAAATTCTGAAAATTGGGAAAGAAAGTTAATGCAAATTAAATTATAGAAAGAAAATCGTAGTAGATAAGAAACCATACAGTATCCTCCCATCTAGGGAAGACCCCAAAAGACCCTAAAACAACGTGGGCGGCCCGCCTCGGTAGCGTAGATAGTAGCATGTCTGCCTCAGGTGCAAGAGGTCTCGAGTTCGAATCTCGCTCAGGGCCAGTTACCTGGATAAGACTTTTCCGTTTTTTCTCTTATCCTATAAGACGAATGTCGGGTAACTAAAGCTCCATGGGCCCTGGGTCCATTTGAGCATCATTTCACCCATTCCATAAATTACAAAAACAATCAGCGTGGGCGATCAACAGAATCGATCCCGGAACCTAGCGAATGCGATCCTCACTTGTTTCTGCGAAGCCATCTCGGCACAAGGTACCGTAGGCGGTGGAACTGGTAATACTTGGAATATGAATTTTCGTAAGGAAATGTACCAGACCTAAGTTTAGGAGGCCTCTCAGGTTATGAACATTTAGATAAAAAACTCAGCCAGGAACAACGGTCCTAGTGGGAATTGAATCGTGAACCTCTTGAACTTACCACATTGCTTCCAAGATTCAATATTACAATTTCACTGAATATGGTTTTTGAACTTAAGACAAACAAGAAAATACGTTTGGATAGGTGGAACCAGGCTGAAGAATTCAATACCCAGCCGGGATTTGAACCGCGGATCTCCCTGTCTCAGTTCGGTTGCTCTTAACCATTTAGCTACCATGGCCAACATGCCGGCATGACATTAAATTCTCCAACTGACTCGTAAATTATCCGGCGAACCACTAGGGGCTCCCATATACAGATAGGGTCAGATTGAAAGATGCAGTAACATAACCGAGATTTGAACTATAGATCTCCCGGCCTCCGTCCAATTGTTCTAACCAGTGAACTGTAACAGCAACATGCCATCACGACATTAAATTGTCCAACTGATCTGCACATTGGGGAATGGAATGTCATGTTAGTCATGACACTGGGACAGGAATTCTTTATCCGTAGTTAATTTACCTCCATCTTAATCAGCCACACGTTCGGGCGCAATTTGGTGCGGGATTTCTATGTTTGAGATGGGATGCACGTTGACTTTTCGAAGACCCACGCCGAGAAGCCAGATATAACAGGGTTAATTCGTTGTATTTTGATTTGTTTCTTGATGATTGTGTTTGATTAAATAAGAGTCATGAGAATCTTGTTTTCAGGCGTGGTTCGGAATAAAGTTTCGCAGAAGTCAAATTTTGTAACAATTTAATTGTATTATTTAGATTACATTTTACTTTAACTTCCTTTCCCAGTCACTTCCAACATACCGATAAATTCTTACTTTTTTATTTTTAAACAGTTCCAACTATTACATAAATGTTCTTGATCCTGCACCACTATCTATCACACTCACCATTAAAAAACATCTCTAGCAAGATTATTGATTTTTCGTAACTATCGTTACTCCTATGTTAATTTTGTGATTGGCCGATTTAATTCCACGTTACAACATTACGTCATACAATTATTACTACGGCCAATCACAAAATTACATATATTTTTACTTATTTAAATTACCAAATATATTTACATAATCATTTTTAGTTTATAAATTTATAAACTTTTCATACTTTTTCTAAATATAACCCAAAACTACTGTTACAACACATACTGATAGTATTATAAACTGATAGTTCTATAAACTGTTCTTACAAATGCGTATTCAGCTTACTTCCTGTTAATCGAGATTATTTTCATTATACATTTACATATTTTGTTTTAGGTATAAGAGGATGCAGAAAACTGAAGTAATATGTGGATTTCGAATTTTCATATTCTTTGCTTGAGCACGGGTAAACCGAATAGCGACTTAGCATTACCAAATAGTAAACCTGCTTATTTAATGACAGATAATTTACTAACAGTAACAAGAAATAATTGGGAAATAGTGTTACAGTCTACTTTGTAGCTAGGGCCGTAACTGAAGGGATGGGAGCAATATGGTAAATAGAAAATGGCAGAGCATAGTAGGGACAACACTTAGTTCTACAATATGAAATTTACTAGAGTCATATTATTAATATTGAAATACAAGATGCTCCCAAAGTCCTGAAGAGACTTAGGGCTGAAATATGGTGCGGGAACGGTTGTGTGTGGTTCTGGTTCAGGAAAAGGCGTTGAGCGTCATGATGTAGAGAGGTTTTTGAGGTCCTTTTGATGTAGGGTGCAAGGACAGAAGAACTGGTTATGTACCTTCCGGACTAGCTAGCTATTCTCCGTCGTCGGTAACGTGTGTGTAGTTTACATCCTCCAACGTTAAGACATATCGGAGGGTGAATGAATTGGGTGAAATGATGCTCAAGTAAATCCAGGGTCCCGGAAGCTTACAGTTACCCGAAATTTGTCTTGAAGGATAAGGGAAACCCACGGAAAAAACCTTATCCAGGTAACTCACCCTGACCTAGATTCGAACTCGGGACCTCTTGAACGTGAGGCAGACACGCTACCATCTACGCTACCAAGGCGGGCCGTCGTCGGTAAGGGTGATCCCGAGGGTTTTCTCTCTCAGAGTCCAGCATTTGAATTGAAGTTAACAATGCTTCCTCGTCGGTTTCTTTCACAAGTTTATTGATTTGATATTTTTATTCTAAGATCACTTGCTCCCTCACTTGCTCGCCACTACAGTTATATCACGCCTTCCTTTAAGCCACCCGGTTCCGCGTTCCGACACCTACTCGTAAGTTTGACTCTTACCCAGTTACATAACGGTACAAATTCACCCGCGAAGATTATCGCGACTCTGTCGCGGTGAAGTCCCTCCTAGCCGCTGAAATCTTTCAGGTGGAGTGCCGCGACTTGTCTCGCTTTCTCAAGCCGTGGCCCTACGCTGGTTGATCTATCCACTCCTCTTTTCTAGTTCACGTCTATTTCACGCCTATCACGTGATGTATATTGGAAGCATTGAATGATAAAAAGAACAGAAAACAATATCATAGAATTCTACATAAAGTTAACCAAAATTAAATGCTTTATCCAATGAGACAAACAGTTTATTTCACGTGTTTAGTAATACTAACTAAAGCATTTATAATTGCAAATGAAGCTGTTGATTTTAGTGTAACTGGTTGAAAGCACTGTACAATTAAGACCATAGCAAAATGAGCAATTTTGGAACTGTCCGAGTCATTATTGACCTTTTCACAAGTAATTGCCCTTTGCCTCATTACCTGAAAGCGAGTTTAGGGTCACTGATTAAGAGCAAGGAGCTGTGCTTTTGTTTTCGTGGCTGGTGCGTCCCAATAAAAACTTTTTAGGTTCACACACCAGTGATTCCTGCGCTGCCTAATCACAAAATAATGTAATATTTAATGGTGAATAACATTGTACCTAAGAGAATTTCGAAGCTGCAACATCGAAATTCGGACTAGTTAAGCTATAAACTACGCAACGGCAATAATCGTTCGGTGTCGTTTTGAAACAACCTGTATATTTGCTTTGCATCCTTAGGTCGCATCCTTAAATATCAAGTTTGAAATTTAACTAACATTTCTATTTAAATTGTATATCACCGAGCGGGGATGGTTCAGGCGGTTTCGTCTGTGGCGCGTATTCAGGAGGTCTGAGTTTGGCCTACCTGATCCATGGATTTTTCGGGGTTTTTTCTCGGGTCGCCAGGCGAAAGCTGGTTGGGTTAATCACATCTCCCGAATTCTCTGTACTTCCATCTCATCTCCATTATCACTTCACATCATATCTCATCTGATGGTCTCTTTCAGGGTAAAATGTCGGTGGGCGTCTCGGCGTTGCATGGCAGGATGATATACCTACTATGAGTGAACTACTTCCTCCTCTGATAGGTCGGCTGCCGGGCACCGAAGGGACTTCCGTGACCACTTCGAACCGCAGTAGGCGGAAATGCCCGTTGTCCTGGTTCCCTGGGGGAGGTTTCCATCTAAGTAAAGTTTAAGAATCCTGCCCTCTGCACTGTAGTGGCTCCTTGGGACGGCTGCCCTCCACCTCCTCTCGCCTAAATTGTATACACACGCACGAACGCACATTTTACTAAAATATTTCTCTGTAATTTAGGGATCGCAGAATACACACACACACACACATACATACAAGCATTGCTTTCTATACTTACCATACTTATTATATATACACATATGTAGTAAGTTAGGGCGAGATGGTTTTGCTTGAGCGAGAACAGGAGTGAGAAACTTCTAAGGTATAGGTCAAGAGAGGGAACTAGATAAATGTCCATTGTATGGAGAAGAAAATGCAGACTTCCATTGTATATTATACTGTAGTCAAACAAAGATATGGAGAGAGCAGGTCTGGCTACGTAAATGGGACAATTTGTGGGGCGAAGTAGTAATTAGAAAAAAAAAATTGTGAGTAAAAGGGGAAAAGAACAGCAGAAATAGAGGGAATTATTTAGGGAAAGTTAAAGAGAGATAGCTAAGAACAATTAGAAAATTATAGATTAGGATAGGTGAAATGGCAAAATGTGTAAAAAGTAATAGACGGCCTGCAGTACACAAAAACCTAAGGTTAGGTGTATGGGGACCAAGTTATTACTCAATGGCAAGCAATATGGTAGAATTTTCAGGATTTATAAATATATGGCGATTTTCAGTATAGATTTTAAAATTGTAATCTTGATTTTGTATTTCCAGTTGATGGTATAAAAGGAAAGATGAGAAATAAATTAAAAATTTCAAATTACTAAGGAGTAATGATAATGAAAGTTAATTGGTGAAAATTAATCATTTCTTCACACTAGCTGCACATAGGCTAAGGTTTTGTATGGAGAGTTTAATGATGAAGCCTGCGACTCAAGTACTTAGGATAGTAAGTCGCCACAAACGGTGTATCTCGGATACGAGGTTCCTTAGTGTTTTATCGGGAATATGAGTCAACTGGAGAATTTAATAAATTACAACCAAGTGATTAGAAAGAATATACGAAGCACTAGTTGAATCCAAAATGTTGTATACAGTGGAGATCTGGGGGGGGGGCACAGAGGTAAACAAAACGGTGGACCAAAACTACAGAAGGTTTTGTAAAGAGCTACTAGGCCTACCAAGATCAACAGCTAGGGAAGTAGCTTTAGTAGAATTAGGAAGACGAGAAGAAATGGAATAATAATGGAAAGAATAGTAAAATTTTAGTATAGGTGTCTGGTTAAAGAACAAGGAGAAATTATAAAATTATGCATGAGACAGCAAAAAAGATTAGAGTACTCAAATAGTTGGTGGGAGATATAAGAGGAATTATGGTAAAAATAGGAATGGGAGATATACGGAGATTAGAGGAAAGGAATACATGCGATGTGGGTAAATTAATAAAATGCAGAATAGAAGATATAGAAAGACAGGAAATATGGGGAAACCTAGCAAATATGAAATCATTACAATTTTACAAGCAAATAAAAAGAAATTGTGGACGAGAAACATATGTAGATTACTGCAATAGGCAAGAGAGAGAAGGGTTAGCATGGATGAGAACAGGAATATTTCTAAGAGGGATAAGAGGTAGGGAAAAGGGAATTTGTGAACTATGTGGGGGAAAGGAAAGCATAGAACACTATTTAACAGAATGCTAGGAGGTTACAATACGGAGAAAGAAGGTTTGGGAAGAAAAATGGGAGAAAGTAGAGAAGAGGATAGTAGCTATAAAAATGTTAACGGGCAGGGAGGAAAAGAAGGTAAGAAGTATTGATGAGTTCTTGCAGAAAGTAAAAGAAAAATGGGCCAGAAATGTAAAAAATGTAAGAAAGGAAGATGAGGGATAAGAATGGGACTAATTAAGTAACAAGGAGGTATGGAGGTTAAGAGCTACCTGGAAAAGCAGATAAGCAGTGTGTCACGCAAGCCAAGGTAGCAACAAGGTAAAGACAAATAAATGTAGCCAAAAGTTGTAAATTGTAAAATTTTGGAATATGCACAATAAATAGAATCTAGTAATACAACCTAGTCCAGATGGCACATCGGCCATGGTAGCTCAATGGGTTAGAGCGACTGGACGGAAACTAGGAGTTCCATAGTTCAAATCCCGGCCATGATATTGAATTTTTCATGTTGACTCTATCCGTCCAATGATAATGAAATTAAAAATATGTAGGTGTATCCTACAAAAGTGTACTCGGTTGGATGTTCTCACTCATCCATCAAATTATCACATTCTCTTCTAGATTATTAAATGATCTAACAACATCTATACCCTTTCACCCTATACAATGTCTCAGACATACCTACGACTTATTGTGAATTAATAAACAAAGTCATATTGATTTTAAACATAAGATTTTGTCATGACAGTAACTAACAAAGCAGTGTCAGCCTGCCTTTGAATTCGAGAGGTCAAATTTCTAGCTTTATAATCTAAAATATCGGGATAGATTACCGGCTGGGACGGGAAATATTTCCTTAATTAGAAGAAAACTTTACTGTCTAAAAATGTAGAAAGTCTGGAAGTGTGAATGTCTTTGTCAATATAACTTAAAACACAACCGTTCAGATACCTACATTGTATAAGTTAGATGTTTCTAATATTAAAACTCTGGAAATAGCAGTGGAAGTGAAATTTAATGGGTTACACAATTAAAACACAAAATTAAAAGTTAATTAATTAAAACTTGCTCAAAGTTTTGATGCAGGAAATTAAAATTAAATCTTCATGGATGGTTTTCTTCCAGTCACAGTTGAGCTAACATCAAAATTTAAAGTTAAGTAAATTTAAGTACTGTATACAGCTTGAGAGGTAGAGTTAATTGCGCGCCTGCTATTCACCGCTTTGTCTACAAGCCACATAACTTAACAACCAGAAGTGACAGTACAGTGGATGCCTTTTCTACACAACTCGTTCATTCAACCAGTAAACAGCTTCTTTGTGCAGTAGTTAATAAGAACGCGTTAACTTACCGGTATGCTGTGAACGTAGTCTACTTTCTACTCAACTCTATGAACAGGTCTTCACATTACACCTATGTACTGACTTCACATTAATCAACATAATGAAAAGAAATGATTCGTCAGATGCTAACTTTCTGTGAGCCAAAAGATGACAGGGTACCTAGGTATAGATGATTTATAAACCGGAAGTATTGGAACCAAATACAGTTACCATGGTCTTCTTTTGTCGGTGGGTGAAAATGTACATTACCCAGAGCAACAAATACTTTTAGTCTGCTTTTTATCATTAGACAATTGACCTGTATTAATATGAAACATATTCACATGGCTTTTCTACTCATTTCTTGTATTAACTATTTTTACAAACTTTATTTATGCTTTTACCTATATCACGTTAATCGGGGTAAATATTTGCAGAAATGTTTTTGTTACTCAATTCCTTGTAGGTACAACGGAAATAGGAAATAGGGGAATAAAGTACGCTTAAGCGATAGTGAAATCTTTTAATAGATGGTTGCTTTGTAACACCTTGGTCATTTCATTCTCTATGTATGACCAGCAGGAAGAAAAAAGATAGAAAGAGAAACAAACAGAGAAAGAAAGAGAAAAGTAAAAGAGAATGAAAGAAAGAACGACAGAAAGAGAGAAAGAGATAAAGAGAGAAAGAAAACAGCAAAAGAGAAAGATAGAAAGAAGCAGCAAGAGAGAAATAGAGATAAAAGCAAGAAAGAAAGAAAGAAAAAAAGAAAAGAAAGAAAGCGAAAACTAAGAAAAAAAGAAAAAAAAGAAAAAAGCAAGAGAGAAATAAATAAATAAAAAACAAGACCGAAAGAAAGAAAAAGAAAGAATGACAAAAGAGAGAGAGAGAGAGAGAGAAAGAGAGAGAGAGAGAGAGAGAGAGAGAGAGAGAGAGAGAGAGAGAGAGAGAGAGAGAGAGAGAGAGAGAGAGAGAAAGAAAGAAAGAAAGAGAGAGAGAAAGAAAGAGGAAAGAAAGAAAGAAAGAAAGAAAGAAAGAAAGAAAGAAAGAAAGAAAGAAAGAAAGAAAGAAAGAAAGAAAAACGAAAGAGAGAAGTTACGACAAAATAAAAGAGAAAGAGAAATAAATAAAGAGACATAAATAAAAAAGCAGTAAGGAAAGAAAGCAAGAAAGAGAGAAAGAGAGATGGAAAGAAAGAAAGATGCAAAGAAAGAAAAGGCAAGAGAGAAAGAAAGAAACAAAGAAAGAAAAAGCAATAGAGAGAGAAAGAAAGAAAGAAAGAAAGAAAAAGGCAAGAGACTAAATAAATAAGTAAATAAGTAAATAAACGAGTAAATGAATGAATACAAATGTAAGAGAAAGTACAGGAGAGGAAGTAAGGAAGGAAGAGAGGGAGGGAGGGAGGGAGGGAGAGAGAGGGAAGGGGGGGAGGGAAGGGAGGGTGGAAAGGGAGGGAGGAAGGGAGGAAGGGAGGAACGAAGGAAGGGAGGGAGCGAGGAAGGGAGGGAGGGAGGGAGAGAGGGAGGGAGGAAGGGAGGGAGGGAGAGAGGAAGAGAGGGAGGGAGGGAGAGAGCGAGGGAGAGAGGGAGGGAGGGCGGAAGGAAGGAAGGAAATCAATCTTATCCGAAAAGTTTTCATGTAGTGTGGATTACGAGATTCCCCTAAAATTGTTTACGTCACACACTTGAAGGCTGGTGATTTTAAATACGAATTTTTGCATTTCACCAACTTTTCGTTTTTGAGATATGCTATGTGACCGAATTATTAGACAGCTCACCTCTCAACAAGGGATGCGTTCGATCCTTGGGGATATTATGTGAGATTTCTGTCCTTATTTAGGGTCACCATTTTCACTCTAAACTCCAACGAGGCTTCTGGCAGAACATCCATCCTGATTACTTCCTCTGGCCCAGAGTTTGTGTAAACCTCGACAGATTAACTTGTAAGTTTGTTTGGGGATGTAAGTCTTCCATAGGAGGAGGGTGAACAGATACAATACACAGGCTGACACATATAAACAAGAATATCCTCTATTTGATATGGCTCGAGAACAAAGAATTTATTTTAGAATTTAAAAAAAGGCAATATACTCAGAGTGAATCCGCTAATGTAAGCCATCAAATGTGCAGTCTTGATATAATGTTCAAATTAAAATTCTCCACATTATGAATTACTGCGAGATATATTTCCTTTTCCATTATGGTTGTTTCTAAGGTTATACACAATACAGTTGCAGTGAATTGACAAAGACGATGACCTTAGGTGAAGAGTAGTTTGGGTGAAGGGATTTTTTTGAAAATCGTGTTGAATCCTTGGAAAATCCATAACATAAACACCTACTTTAGGGTAGAAGTTAAGCCAGAATGAAAAATGCAATACCATAGCCGGGATTTGAGCATGGATCTCCCAGTCTCCATTGGGTTGTACCAAACTTGCAGAATGCATCCTTGCAAGAGTCATAATGTACACTGACTTTTTAAAGAGAACATTTGTGTATTGAGTGTATGTAATTTTTTTTTCTGTTTGTTAATTACGCTGACAATTATCAGATTCATATCAGCGTCACGGTGTACCGGAATTTCCGGTTATACTGCTTAGTTACCACGGGTGTACCGGATTTGAACCCACTACCTTAGAATCACCTAACCAACAGAGCCTGGGTGATTATGCTTTTGTGTAGCGTAATCTGAACATCACTCAAATTATTTTGATACTTATTTTACAACTGAAAACTTCTACTGTTCTAGATGGTCACAGCTATATAATGTTTTGGAAGATTCAAATTTAAGGGTGGTTGAAAGCTGCTTTCTAACTCATGACACCAAATTTCAAATCCATTTCGATGAACATGGACATAGCTACTTTAGGTATATATTATTACAATCATATAAGACTTGTAAACACTTCGAGAAGAAGAGATGACTGAAAAGCTTAAAATATTTTAAAATCGTGCTATTTTAGTAATACTTGTTTACTTCCCACCCAACATGATTTCCTTTCCTTCTAATATTTATGTCACACGTTACTAGGTACCTGGCGTTGTTAGTGTACTCATATGATAGGTCCATCTTTTCAGAGGCATTTACTGAATTACTTTGCCATGTATAATCTAATAAAAACTTTCCAAACATCGTTGATACAAGGGGCGTCCAGAAAGTATGTTCTGTTTCAAATTATCTCCACGGCAGCGCTGCGATGGCAGTTCCGCAGTTCTTGCTCTGTATCAAGGAGAAGAAACGTGCGCCATTGTGAGATTGCTGTCAGTCACGTACGATTTGTTGTGCTTGTTTACAATGTCGGTGTTGATTGAAAATCCAGCCGCTTGTGAAATCATATCTGTTATTCGTCTTCTGAATGCTAGGAAAGTGAAACCATTTGAAATCTATCGGCTGTCAAAGGGTGATGTGTTTCTTCACGACAACGCACGACCATATACTGCAAATGCGACGAAAACATCCTACAGGGATTTTGCTGGGACGTGTTTGACCACACGCCGTACAGCCCTGACCTCGCTCCTAGCGACTTTCATCTGTTTTTGCATCTCAAATCTTTCCTTGGCGGCCAACACTTCAACAATGACGAAGAGCTGAAAGAAAATGTTTCCAACTGGTTGAAGACACAGGCGGCAAACTTCTATGAAGAAGGTATACGAAAAGTTGTGCCTTGCTATGACAAATGCCTGCAAATTTCGGCAGCTATGTGGAAAAGTAGTTTAAGAGTTGTAGAATTTTGTGCAATAAATAATTTTTCTGTATCTGTACCGTAACCGCAGTATCAGGCAGCGATTAGAAGGCGGTGAATTAATCGAAGTCAAATAATTAAAAGAGAAGATAAATTAGCAGAAATGCTTTGCTAAACTAATATAACAATCTTATTATAATAATATGAAATTAGAATGATTAAAATAACAGATGACTTAAAGAATAAAAAGGGAAGAATATAATTTAATATAACATATATACAAGCATCAGGGCAAGAAAGAGAAAGCATTCTTGTAAAAACCTGTACACGTCACAGAGACAGGAAAGAAGAGCCGTTACCTTCTTTGTGTTAGTAAAAGTTCAATGTCTGAAGACTATTGTATACTTTCAGCCAGGAATGTTTTAGGACCAAGGACTTTCAAAATGCAGTTGAGCATGAACGCTAAAGAAATTTACATGGCTGATTTGGTAACGATGCATACCGTTAGAAACAACTCAGGGTAGGCGTTCCACAACTCAGGGTGGGCGGAACGACAGTGAGTCATATGAGTTTTGAAAATCAATGCGAAAATTCGGAATAAAATGAGAAACCAATAATAATGTAACATTTGAGAAGGGTGAGCTAGTTTAGTCACGTGATAAAGTTATAGAGCGGGTTAGAATAAGGTTCGAACTGAATGGTGAAGTAAGAATAACTTTACTTACTAGTTGATAATAGACAGGAAGAACGTGTAGAAAAACCTTACTTACAAATTGATTCTACGACAGGTAGAACGTGTAGAAAAACCTTACTTACAAGTAGATACAACGACAGGAAGTACGTGTAGAAAAACCTTACTTACAAGTTGATACTACGACAGGAAGAACGTGTAGAAAAACTTTACTTACAAGTAGATACAACGACAGGAAGTACGTGTAGAAAAACCTTACTTACAAGTTGATACTACGACAGGAAGAACGTGTAGAAAAACCTTACTTACAAGTTGATACTACGGCAGGAAGAACGTGTAGAAAAACCTTACTTACAAGTTGATACTACGACAGGAAGAACGTGTAGAAAAATCTTACTTACAAGTTGATACTACGACAGGAAGTACGTGTAGAAAAACCTTACTTACAAGTTGATACTACGACAGGAAGAACGTGTAGAAAAACCTCACTTACAAGTTCATACTACCACAGGAAGAACGTGTAGAAAAACCTTACTTACAAGTTGATACTACGGCAGGAAGAACGTGTAGAAAAACCTTACTTACAAGTTGATACTACGACAGGAAGAACGTGTAGAAAAACTTTACTTACAAGTGGATACTACGACAGGAAGAACGTGTAGAAAAACCTTACTTACAATTTGATACTACCACAGGAAGAACGTGTAGAAAAACTTGACTTACAAGTTGATACTACGACAGGAAGAACGTGTAGAGAAACTTTACTTACGAGTTGATACTACGACAGGAAGAACGTGTAGAAAAACTTGACTTAAAAGTTGATACTACCACAGGAAGAACGTGTAGAGAAACTTTACTTACAAGTTGATACTACGACAGGAAGAACGTGTAGAAAAACTTGACTTACAAGTTGATACTACCACAGGAAGAACGTGTAGAGAAACTTGACTTACAAGTTGATACTACGACAGGAAGAACGTGTAGAAAAACTTGACTTACAAGTTGATACTACCACAGGAACAACGTGTAGAAAAACTTGACTTACAAGTTGATACTACCACAGGAAGAACGTGTAGAGAAACTTTACTTACAAGTTGATACTACGACAGGAAGAACGTGTAGAAAAACTTGACTTACAAGTTGATACTACCACAGGAAGAACGTGTAGAGAAACTTTACTTACAAGTTGATACTACCACAGGAAGAACGTGTAGAGAAACTTTACTTACAAGTTGATACTACGACAGGAAGAACGTGTAGAAAAACCTTACTTACAATTTGATACTACGACAGGAAGAACGTGTAGAAAACCCCTACTTACAAGTTGATACTACGACAGGAAGAACGTGTAGAAAAACTTGACTTACAAGTTGATACTACCACAGGAAGAACGTGTAGAAAAACTTGACTTACAAGTTGATACTACCACAGGAAGAACGTGTAGAGAAACTTTACTTACAAGTTGATAGTACGACAGGAAGAACGTGTAGAAAAACTTGACTTACAAGTTGATACTACCACAGGATGAACGTGTAGAGAAACTTTACTTACAAGTTGATACTACCACAGGAAGAACGTGTAGAGAAACTTTACTTACAAGTTGATACTACGACAGGAAGAACGTGTAGAAAAACCTTACTTACAATTTGATACTACGATAGGAAGAACGTGTAGAAAACCCCTACTTACAAGTTGATACTACGACAGGAAGAACGTGTAGAAAAACTTGACTTACAGGTTGATACTACGACAGGAAGAACGTGTAGAGAAACTTGACTTACAAGTTGATACTACGACAGGAAGAACGTGTAGAAAAACTTGACTTACAAGTTGATACTACGACAGGAAGAACGTGTAGAAAAACCTTACTTACAATTTGATACTACGACAGGAAGAACGTGTAGAAAAACCTTACTTACAAGTTGATACTACGACAGGAAGAACGTGTAGAAAAACTTGACTTACAAGTTGATACTACGACAGGAAGAACGTGTAGAAAAACCTTACTTACAAGTTGATAATAGACAGGAAGAACGTGTAGAAAAAACCCTACTTACAAGTTGATACTACGACAGGAAGAACGTGTAGAGAAACCTTACTTACAAGTTGATACTACCACAGGAAGAACGTGTTCATGTGCATTGAGAAGAGAAGCGAAGATTTAGAAGCCTGTAATGTTAGGAATTTTACTAACAGGTGGTCACCAGTCCAAGTCGAAAAGCCAACATAGATTTAAGAATTAAATCAAATAATTCTACCACAAACAAAGCATTATTAATACGACTGAGTAGCCAACAACCATCAAATATCCATTTCCTACAACGATTCACCTGAGGACAAGAGAACTCATAGCTTCAATTAAACTCCAATTAGAACCCAATTAATTTAACTATGTTATGCGGGTTTGCCGCAGTACACAATTTCATTTTATTACCAAACAGAACTTACTTTCTGGACTACCTCGTATTACATTGATACGTTAAGTTCAATTGTACTTCGGACAAGTTGAGCGTTTTACTTGGTCGTTTTCTTCGACTACCTCACATAATGTTTAAATACATATCTGGACGTCTTAAAATATGTCCACGCAAAACACAATCTTACAGGTACACCGCCATTGTGACTGAATGGTATGATAATATTCAATGACATCGAATAGCTAGCAGGCTAGCATATCTATTGAAGCTTTCACCTCACGTCAAGAACGGTCACAGTTCATTAAGTCGCACAGGTTATGGTTGGGATGTAATCTGCTATGAATACCTGAAAGTTTTTTTACTGATCCGAACAAGGATTCCTTCTGTGCCGAAAGGTTTTTATATCTCTATACGGAGAGTTTCCAAGCTTTAAAGACTCTTGCGGGAAGCCTAAGAATATGAGATGTTCTATCGAAGTTTCATATCCTAAAATAAAATTATAATGCCCGATTTCACCAACAATGTTAAGACTTAACACGAGTTTAGCAATAGTTAAAAGAAAAATTGCATTTCACCAACAAGTGTTAGCGTAACACTCGTGTTAAATCTCTTCTTAAACTAACACGCCAAATTTCTGATGTTAAGTCCTTAACAATTGTAAATAGTCAAGATGGCGAGCATAACTCAGCTGTTGAAGTCGATTTGCGATATTTAAGACTGTCTAAATGGCATTCGTAATAGAGTACGGCCTATGAGGAGAAATGATTTTGAGGAACTATCCGAAGAAATTTTTTTACGGAGGTATAGACTGTCTAAACAAGTTGCTATGAAGGTTACTGCGGAAGTACAAGAGAGGTTAGAACATGCATCGAAAGCAATATGGCGATTTCGCCTTTGCTTCAAGTATTAATAACTTTGCGATTTTATAATTCACTGAATTATGTGGATAATACATTATCCACCTCCCGTCTTGAAACGTTCAAGTCACTTGCCCTTCTTCGCTCCTCGTTTTAAATTTACGTAATACTGAGTTAGAACATGCATCGAAAGGAATATGCCGATATCGCCTTTGCATCAAAATAATGTGGATAACACACTGTCCACCTTCCGTCTTGAAACGTTCAAGTCACTCGTCACTTGTACTTCTTCGCACCTCGTTTTAAATTTACGTAATACGTTTCGTGTTTCTAGTAATGACACATGCCTTTGAATTAAGTTTGTTTCCAATTTTTTCCCACGTGACATCTTTCTCTTTTACATTTACCGCATCCGTCCTATTTTCCACGATATCGTTATACTTCGTCACCAATTCAATTAACAATCCTTTCTCCATTTATGAGAAATTTGTTTCACGGCTTTTGTTTATGATTTTGTTTATCCGCCATTTTTTAGCTGTGTGCAGACTGCGGTGCAGACGAAAATGAAAACAAAAGCGCATGGCAGTCATCCACAGCCTTCTATAGCAGTAATATTTACAAGTTTCTTGGCGTTAGCATGTGTTTGTTAACATTTTCAGAAAACAGGTTGGTGAAATGCAAGAAATTGTTAGCGCTGTTACAATTGTTACCTTACATTTGTTAACGTCTATTTTAACATCTGTTTGTGAAATCGGGCATAAGGAGTATAGAGGGGGATTCACTACAAAACATTCTAGAACATTGTACAGTAATATCATAAAGAAATGGCAGAGGTAAATAAATTTAATTAATTGGCCTCTGAATTTAAAATGATAACTATCCAACTCTTATGGTAAATAAACTGATCTTTGTAGATGTTTACAACTTTGGACAGACCCCTCATGGAAACGGGTACCAAAAGTGATACAAAATTAAATGGACGAGCAGCGTACGTTTTTCTTTTGTCTATCAATGGGATGAAATTGGCAACAAAACAAAAGGTGTTGTGAGTAACGTTGAAAGAGCGATTCATTCATAATTCATAACTAGAGAGTGACCTGAAAGAACACAATTGCAGTTCGATCCTCGAGTGCGTGACGTCAGCAAGGGACGCCCACGTTGGGAATGTCTACGTCAGTGCTCTTCCAGGAAGGATAACAGTCGGCAAGATAAGTGTGCCTTGCCACGGAATAGTTACGACATCTTTGAAATATGGCGTTCAACAGATACGAAAATGTTCATTGTACATTCATATCTACCTTTAGTACAAATGAAATTCTTTCTGCTTAATGCTTATTTCACGAGAGAGATGGTTATTTTAAGCCTTTCATGAAGGAGTAAGTAGCTGTGATGATTTAATGCTTACCTCGAATAATTCTTGAAGTAATACCCTATTCCATGTATATTTTATTTCATGCGAAATAATTTTGAAATAAAAATATTGGCGAAAGTTAAATAGTGTCATGTATTAATGCATAATTTTCAAGCTACTCGCTGAGAGAAGGCGGTTAGATCTTGATCAACCTTGGTATTACGAAAATTTGTGAAGGACGTTCACATTTCTGCTAAAAATAGCTTTGATATGTAGTTTATTCACTGAGAAGAAAATATTGAACATAATGGCTTTAATAGTTTAAAAGGAAACTTTGGTGCTGTAAACCAAAGACGCTTTAGAATTTCAAAAGAAAGAAAACAGTTTTTCTGATGAGTGATTTTCTTTTTCGCCGGAGTTTTATGCAATAGATCGAGGGCTACGAAAAGAATAATAAACGCGAATAACTTTTAGTCGGTCCTGCGCCGTGGCGTAGTGCACTCGGGTGTTGTGCTTTTGTTACTTGACAGGGAATGCGCCCGTGCTCACTGAGTCCATGCTCACAGAGCATCAAGAGGGAGTTGAGGAGCTACGATATGTAGCAAATCCCGGTCTAGAAAGCCAACTTTCCGGCTGGGGGTGCACGATGCTGATCACATCTGCTCCCCGTATCGGTTGGATGATCGCTCGCCTCTGCCTATGGGGTTTGGGATCGGCAGGCTCTAGTCCGTTCGGGTACTCTTAAGCCGTGGATTACGAGGGTGGGTCAAAAGTAACGCCTCCTATTTGTTTTTTCCTTAAATAAGTAAATTATGTGAAAACTTTAAATTTGGCGCAATTCCACAAACCTTCTTCTCCAATCCCCTTCAGTAGTAACTTCCTAAGTCAACAGGTGGCAGCACTGCATTCTCTTGCAAATTGGCTGACATCGACATTCGATTTAGACAGCGTTCTGTAATAGAATTTTTGACTGCGGAAGTTGAAATGCCAATTTGCATTCATGAAAGGTTAAAAAATGTGTATGGTGATGCAACGGTGGATGTCAGCACTGTTAGACGATGGGTTCGTCGGTGTAACGAAGCTGAAGAGCAATCACCATTGGCAGATGAAAAGCGAAGCGGCAGGCCGCTGACTGCAGTGATTACATGCAACATTCAGCGAGTCGATGACATCATTCGTGGTGATCACCGGGTAACAACAGGTGAATTGTGTCGCATTACCTCCCTCAGTAAACAACTGGGTTACTCAAAAGTTTGTTTACGTTGGGTACCAAGAATGTTAACCGCCCAAAACAAAGAAACAAAGGAAAAAATAGCATCCGACACTTGCGGCGCTTCAATTTGGAGGGAGAGGAGTTTCTGGAGACGAAACCTGGGTTCATTTTTTTAACCTGAATCAAAGAGGTAGTCAATGGAATGGCATCACACAACGTCGCTGAAGAAAAAAGAAATTCAAAACTCAGCGGTTAACATGGAAAGTTATGGCAACAGTGTTTTGGGATGCAGAGGGTGTGCTTATGATCGATTTTTTTGGAGCAGGGATGCACAATAAATTCTGTGCAGTACGTCAGAATTCTCAAAAAAGCTGAAAGCACGTTTTCGCCGAGTTCGCCCAACAAAAGCTATGGTGGATGTTCTTCTTTTTCATGACAATGCAAGACCACACACCTGCCGTTACACCACTGCAAAAATTGAAAAATTCGGATGGCAAGTCTTACCTCACCCCTTATACAGCCCTGACCTGGCACCATCAGACTTTCATCTGTTCGGGCCACTAAAGGAAGCTTATCGTGGTATTCATTTTGAAGATGAGGAGGCTGTGAAAACGTCCGTGCGTCAATGGCTTAGGAAGCAGGACCGTGTGTTTTACCACACTGGAATACATGTCCTAGTTAAATGGTGGACCAAAACTTGGAAAAGGACGGATATTATATTGAATAGTGACAAATTAATCGTCAATGTTGTAGTTTTCAAGCTGTGTAAATTTGATCAATTTTATTTGCAAATAAAACAGAAAGAAAGTAGGAGGCATTACTTTTTGACCCACCCTCGTATTATTATATTAAGTAATTTATTTACTTCTTAGCTGAGTGGCGAGTTCCAACTTCTCAACTCAGCCGTCATTAGTTTGCTAATCGTCTGGGGGGCGGCGCTTTACAATTGAATGCTTCCTTATCCTTGGCAAAGTCTGGTAGCATAAATGAATTGATATGAGACCAATGTGTTCAAAGTTAAAGTTAATTAAACAATGTTAAAAAACCCGCAGTTCAGAAGCCACCCAACCTACTGCCAAGTATCTATCTGAACCAACCAGCGCACTTCTGAACTGGTGCCTTCAGCGATACAAACAAATGCAAGGTCGTCAGTATAACGGAGAGTTATTTAGAACAGCCTATTCACCTCCTCGCTCATTGATTGACATCTACATGTCGAAATGAATTGAGGACACAAAAGTGGCCTGAAATAATCGCATTACGAATATGAATAAACAGATTTTTAATTCGAGGAACGAGGGCCTTTAGGTAGTGACCAATATATATATATATATATATATATATATATATATATATATATATATATACACCACTACGGCTGCTACATATTTTAAAATTTACAAGAAGGTTAATTATTATTTAAGGGGGGACGTAGAAGAAAATTTTCAAAAAATCTACTTTTTATTGTTTTGTAAAATAGTATATAGTGTTAGCTATCAAACACCAAAATATTATGACTGTACGTGGTCTGTATGTACCTTTAAAAATTAAATGCCCTAGTGTTGCAAAGTAGCATAGTAGCAACACATAGTCTTCCATCAGCTCTCTTGGAATCTATAAAGCACACCTACGAATTCTTAGCACACCCAGACTTGCTAAACAAATGTCTCTATGGAGAGACACAAAACCCAAATGAAAGCCTCAACAGTTTGATATGGAAAAGGTGTTCCAAAACTTCATTTGTGTCTTCCATAGTGATGAAAATTGCTACATTTGATGCTGCGATAGTGTTTAATGATGGGAATGTTGGCAGAAAGAAAGTTATGCATCAGTTAGGGTATCAACCTGGTGTGTTTATGGAAACAATTTTGCAGAGTATCGACAACATTCGCATCGCTGCTGCAGAAAGAGCCAGGAAATTAATGCAGAAAGAAGCAAGACAGAAGAGGAATTTAAAAAGAAAGGCTGAAGAAGACCAGAATGACGATACAGACTATGGATATGGGAAGTTGTGACTTAAAATTAAAAGACAAACTGAATAATACTTATTGTATTTTTAATTGCCTTTCCCCGTAACTTGCATTTTCTACAACTTCAACCCATTTTTCTCTCAAACTACTTCATCTACAGTGATGCAATTTAGCACACAGCTTTCTTATGCCACAGTGAACATTTTGTTGGTTCTAGAATTTAAGATTAAGCTCCACATGGAATGTGGTGATACAAAATATATGAAATTATTTTAATTTTTAAAGGATGCATATGATTAACATTTTTTAAATTCTATACAGCTTCAATAAGAAATCTAAGTCCAACAATACATTTTTAGTGTGTTTTAAAATAACATACCAAATTTCAGAAAGATAGCTTATGTGACTTTTGAAATAAAACGGGCTTAAGTTTGTAAATATCTCTGCATATACAAAAAATATGTAGCATTAGTTATAAACAATGGCAAATTATGAAAAAAATGTGCATATTAACTGTATTATCTTAAATGAGTATACTAAGTTTTACTTCTCTAACTTGAAAACTTTGGATGTTATGGCTATTTATGTAAGACCCTGAATATTTACACACGTCTCCCCCTTAAAATATCTTAACTGATAGAAGAATGACCGAAAGTGATAGGAGCTGTAGCTTTCCTGGCGGCCTAAGTATTCCAGGTTCTCCCGGGCTTCAAGCCAGGTGTAGATGTGATGTACCAACGTTTCGGGAACAACGTATGCTGTCCAAACTTCGGTACATCACCACATCTACACCTGGCTTAAAGCCCGAGAGAACTTGCAAGACGGAAAGTATGTTTGGAATTTAGGGAGTGTAAAAAACAAAGAATTTCAATTGCACATAGGATAAAATTACCTTCTAAATAAAACTATGACTATGCCAAGGTACAGAAGGAGACTTAGCAACTTGGCCTATGAAACCTTTGTGCCTATACCTCTGATGGGGGCGCCCACTGGGTGGAGGGGTGAGCTGGGAACATAGTGAGGGTGGTCGGATCTGAGCAGGTTCGACAACCTTCACCCTTAACAGCTACAGATTGAAACTCCCTGGTGGCGACAGGTATAACCGGTTTCTCCCCTCTGAGTGTTATACATACCCTGGGGGCCACGGTTTTCCTTAATCTCCCACGATTCCAGGACGATAATTTCCAGAGAACAAATTCACTACCATGTACGGAGAAAATCCCGCCAATACTGAGTTCACTGAAGGACCCAACAGGATGGAAATGGAAGTTGGATGAAATGGAGGAACGGAAAACTCGGGGGATATAATTCTCCTAGCGATCGTGGAAAACTCGAAAATATCGATGAGTCAGAAAGGTCGTCCAAGGGAATTAACACCCATTCCACACACAATCTCGCTTTTTTGTGGATGAAATTGGTGAAATTATGCTCAAATGAGTCCGGGGTCCAGAGAGTTTAGAGTTACCCGACATTCGTCTATCAGGATAAGTGAAACCCCCGGAAAAATACCTTATCCAGGTAACTCGCCCTAACCGAGATTCGAACTCGGGACCTCTTGAACGTGAGGCAGACATGCTACTATCTACGCTACCGAGGCGGGCACACATAATCACGCTCAGTAAATATGACCACAATAACCTTTAATTGATAAACCGTTGTACCAAATTAATTTATGAATCTACGGGGGAAATGTCACGATGTGTGAGCCATCAGGTCCTATATCTGAAGGAGAAGTTCTGGATGGCTGGCCCCGTGGCTCAGTCGGTAGAGCAACTGTCTCCCGTACTAGGGGCCACGGATTCGATTCCCGGCGGTGGGAATGGGGATTTTTCTCCGACCAAAATTATTCCTCATCTTCCCCAGAGTCTGGAAGTATGAATGAGAGTGCGAATGTGTGCGTGATCTAATGATTAAAACCCAACGAATACGAGTGAACACCTTCGATATGTTCCAAAGGAGAACGGCTGCCGATATGACCCTTGCAGTTAAAAGCCAAAAACAGAAAGTTCTGCATTTCGGATTCGCTTTTGTTCCATTGATTTCACTTTTGAACAAATGCTTATCCACAGCTATGTTCACATTTTACTTCCAAATTCTCATCGTGCAGCAGGGTATCGAACTCTGTATCCCTACATTTGGGGACTAGTATTCTAACCAGATATACAGAAATTGGTGAATACCTGCTTAAGACATTTCTGGACTTAAAAAGGATGTAATGATGTTAGCATCCGTCCCAAAATACCGACACAATATACCTATATACAGGATTAGAAGATAATTTTGAAAACAGAACATCATGGATATCCACGTGAAATGTGTAGTGTTGAACGACCATGCGGCACCGCGCAGTGAGACTGATGATACGTGAGATGAAGATGGAGCACCGGTGGAATGAGATGGCGGGGGAAACCGGAAGTCCCGGAGAAAACCCGCCCTAGCGCTGTGCTATCAACCACAAATCTCACTTTTCGATCGCCTGGGATTGAACCTGGCCTGCGTTCTATGGATGTCTGTCACCTTTTTGTTTCAAAAGACAGGATCTCAAATATACCTGCTCTCAAATTTAATGCATATGGAATATTTTGATTATGTCCCGTAGCTCAGTTGGTGGAAAACTCGGCTGCGAGGGGTCACGAGTTCAATTCCCGGCTGGGAGAGGGGATTTTTCTTCAACCAAGTTGATTCCCATCTTTCTGAGAGTGCAAATGTGTGCGTGATCTAATGATTAAAATGCAACGAATACGAGTTAACACCTTCGACATGTTCCAAAGGAGAACGGCCGTCCATATTACAAGTAGAACAAAGGAAAAAAATATTGTGTGTGGTTAAGACCACACGACAGAAGTGAAAACTTAAAAACTATTCATTATAAATTATTCTTAAAAATTATTTAAAATAATGTTTACACTCATTCTTGCGCAAAGATGCCTTCTTTGCATTCGCATTCTTGAGCTCGCATTTTTGCGAGCTAAAAATTTCATGACTTACGCTAAGTGTGCTCGTGAGTGAAAATACTCTGAAAAAAGAACTGAATGACCACAGACTTGCAACCGTGCGAAGGGGGTTATACATAAAGGATGTATAAAGGAAGTGAAATCAAATGACATAATATACTGTTTTACATGTATTTTATTTTTATATTAAAATACATGCTATTTCACAATCATTTTTTATTATTTTTTTTGCTGATACACATATTTCATTGCATTTTTAATATCATACGTATCTTATAACGTAATTATATGATATTCATTTGCCTATTTGCACATTTTTTGAATATTCGGAAATGTTTGGTTACGTATACATTTTACACATGTTATTACATATTCGTACATATACTCATTATTCCATATTTTATTACACGTTCGTACATAGTTTCACGTTTTCCACATCGATGTATTGAGGTCGATACTTTTATAAAATCGACTTTTGTTCGATGGTTTGTCCTTAAACCTTTGTTTTCCAAACTAAATAAAATATAGTTTTAAATCTTTCTTCTATTAAAAAATCAAATTTATATATCAAATCTTTTGACCCTCGGTCGGTCTTTCAGTTTGTGGTAAAATATAACCTATAAGCTGTAAATGAAAATAAACGCAAAACGTCATTTTAATATGTGATAATTGTATTACTTACTTATTACTTACTTATTATTTTCGTTAATATGGTTTTAATTATTCAAATACCGAACTTCGGTGAACTTATATTATTGTTTAAAGTGGAATTTGACATGTCGACATGTTAAAAGACAGAAGGTTATCTGACCGGATCGGTTACCGGCACTTGACAGACGTTTGTAGGAACGGCCCTAAGACAATTGCTTTTTAAATGAAACTTCTGTAGGGTTTCGGAATTTTTCATAGTGTTTGAAATATGTTAAAACATACCTGGATGCGTGTTGTTGATACGCTGTTGAGTGCAACAGAAAATCTGCGGTGTATAGCGGTATGGACAACATAAGACTGAAACAACGAATGTGTGGTGGAGGAGGGGCTTAGTTCGGATTGAGCCAACTCGAGCCGACTTCATCCGAATGAGCGTCACATATTCCAGCGTGACGGCTCAGTTTAATTCACTGCTCGCCTGGGTAGCGTGTCTGCCTCACGTTCAAGAGGTCCCGAGTTCGAATCTCGGTCAGGGTGAGTTACCTGGATAAGGTTTTCTCCGGGTTTTCCCTTATCCTGAAAGATGAATGTCGGGTAACTATAAGCTCCATGGACCCTGGACTCATATGAGTTTCATATCACCCAAGTCATTCACCGTCCGATATGACTTAACGTTGGAGGACGTAAATAAAAAACAAAATAAAAAAAAGCTACCCACAAAAAGTGCTAAACGCGGCTAGAGAAGTTTTCACTTCACATATGCTTTATTTCTGAATCTAAACTAGTTCCAACTCTGCACTGTGGTTTAAGAAAACTCATAATTGATCATTAAAATAGCAACATAGTTGCATAGGAAATGCACATTTCTCTTTTAAATAGAGGCCGTGTCCCTTAAACTAATGGTATTTTACAGTTTACCAGCCCGCATCGGTAGCGTAGATGGTAGCGTGTCTGCCTCACGTTCAGAGGCCCTGAGTTCGAAGATCGATCAGGGTCAGTTATCCGGATAAGGCTTTCCGGGGGTTTCCCTTATCCTGAAAGACGAATGTCGGGTAACTCTAAGCTCCATGGATCCCGGACGCATTGAGCATCATTTCATCCATTTCATTCATCATCCGATATGACTAAATGTTGTAGGACGTAAATTAAAAACAGAAAAAAAAAACAGTTTACCAGTTATGTAAAATTCATTCATAATGAAAGGAACTATAGAAATTACTCCTGAATGATTCAACATACATATGCCATGAGAATATCAAACATATGCTACTGTAATCAAAATCACCAAGAGCTATTTTTGAAAAAAAAAAGAACCAAAAAACACATTTTTGAAAGCAATTCCATATAGTATGAAAATGCATAGGGGAAGGATTTTGTTTTTTGTGTGTATGCTCAGGGAATTTCAAAATATATATTTTACTGAAATCTCCTGTATTTACAATATGTAGGAGGTAGATAAAATAGAAAATAACGATTAACTAAACTATTTAAAAAATTAAGTAGGCAGTCAAAGCTGGGCACTCAAGTAAGAACCTTCCATGATCGTCGTGTAGTGTATTTTACTTGCTTTCTTTGAACACCTTTGTGGACTATAAACTTTAGACCACTGTCCATAAGCAAAGTTTTAGTAAAGAGATGTGCACTATGGGTGTCTTACAAGAAGTAGGTCGGCTACTTTCCAAAATTACTGAACAAACATTGTATATGACCCATAATAACAGTGACCTTTTCCATCTCATGAAAAATTTACACTTCTAAGAAGTGACACCAGAAAGAAAATTGGTTTGATAAGTGCGTCATATGCACAGTATGCACAGTTTGAAAATCCTGGTTGCGAGGGACGCGCATGTGCACAACAAGCTTGTTTGTTGCCATGACAACCACCAGCTGCGTGACCCACATTGTCATGACGACGTGCCATGACCTACTTGTACTTCCCTCGTCCCATGCGGCACACGGAAATCCTTCCTGGCACGTGCACCAATTAAAACACCACCAGAACTGTGCATTTGGTAGGGAAGGGGAGCTAACTTATGTAAGGGCTCTTCGTTTTCTTTGTTGGTGGTGTGAAGTTCTTTGTTGAGTGCCAAGTCCAAGGGCTCTACAGTCTTTTGTCTTTGTTCGTAATGTCCTCCATAACGTTTATGACGATATTTAATTATCGTTGTTATCCTATATCAGGATATAAAACGTGAATAGTGCAGTCATTAACCCAAGACTTTTGAAACGGATATATCTCCAATTCAGTATTGTTTTGGAAAACGTTAAGTTACACTCTGGTTCTAATGAGCATCTCTCACCTGCAAGACTACAGAATTGTCTTCCATGTAAAATTTTTATACAGAGATTTTCTAAAATACATCTGGGGCCTTACTACCTGATAAGAACACCTCACGTAGATCGTTCCGCCCTTTGTCTTCTTCCGTGCCCTGAGCGGGAGGGTTGAGGGATAATTAGAATGGGTGGCGACAGGCGGGGTCCCTAACGTTTCCAGTTCAAATGTTCACTCACAAACCTCTAACTTCAACTCTTGCCTTCTCTGGTGGAGTCCACACAGAGCCAAGGAACAAACTTTGTAAAGCGCATAGCCATTGTACAGCCAGGTTAATTTTGTTAAATTACATTAACATATTAATTCATTTTATTTCCCTTCTCTCTTACTTATGACATTATTGTAGAATGGACTTAAGTTTTTTTAATTTTTTTAATCAGCGAATACTGCGGTTTAAGCCTTATGCCGGTAATTCCATACAGTTTGGGCTATGCCAAATAAAGAAAAGTTTCCTGACATTAACAAAAAGTGAGACGTGTCGGCAAAATGTCTGACTCTCCCGAAAGTCTTCGAAATTCTGAATATGTTGAACGGTGAGTAAAAAGCTCCATCGGAATGGCCAAGTCATTTTTAGATAGGTAAAGAAGATAACATTTCAAAATTCTATAACTTGTATTTGGTTCATAATTACTTGATATAAAATTACATTATTTCCACAGCGCCGGGGTGGCACAGTGGTTTCGTTCGCGGCTCCCGTGCAAAGGTTTCCAAGTTCGATTCCTGGCTCAGGGGTTGGCGATTTTAAGTGAGCCCTCTACACGCCTTCACCTCTGTCTAGCACATGTGAAGTGTCAACTATACCCAACGGGTTCGGAGTCCACGGTATAAGCTATAGGTCCTCTCGCGACACCATCACCCTATCTTGGAGTTAATGGAGGTAATGGACACCGCCGGGTACCTCCACCTGGGAAATGGGTCCAGTCATCGCGTGGTGAGGTGAAGTTACTGCGAAGGCCGAGATTGCCAGGTGGGGAGTGTTGGAAAAAACACACACGCACACGCACACGCGCACGCGCACGCACGCACGCACGCACACACACATTATTTCCACGTAATACAGAATCCTTATGAAATGATATCCTACACTCCCAGAGTAACAATATAACACCTCATTTGAAAAGATATTGAGTCCATGGGGGAAAAATATCTCAGCACAATAAGAATATGGGTATACTGAAGCGTTAAGTATAACACTGAAGTTCTATTATCGTTGCATTCTGTGTATGGGGACTCAGCACCATCATTTACCACAGTGAAATCTTGGCCAGCTGAATTTAAACGTGGCCATAAGAGCTTGGGAGATGATGAACTTTCGGAACATCCAAAACTGCAACTACCGATGAAAACATTGCCAAATTTCATCAAATGGTGATAGACGACCGCCGAATAAAGTGAGAAAGATAGCAGAGGCTATGAACATGTCAAAAGAACGTCTTTGTCACATTAAATCAACATTTAGACACGAGAAAGCTGTCCGTGCGTTGGATGTCGCCTTTGTTCACGTTAGACCAAACACGTGTTCGAATGAACATTTCCAACGCTCTCTTGGCGCATTTTAGGTGCAATAAATCTGATTTTTGGCGCCGATTAATTACTGTAGGTATATGAAACTTGGACACACCATCATACACCCGGAAAATAACAATAAAGTAAAAACAGTGGACTACAAAGGGGGAACCGGCTCAAAAAGAACAACTATTTTTTTGACTGGGAAAGTGGTGGCGACTGTTTCTTGGGATAATCTTGGAGTTATTTTAATCGATTATCTTTAGAAAGGAAAAGCTATTACAGGAGCATACTACGTGTCATTACTTGACAAGCGAAAGGCAGAACCTGAGGAAAAACGGCCATATTTTCAGAAAAAGAAAATCCTGTTTCACCAAGACAACGCACCGTCACCCACCTCAGTGGTTTCAATTGCAAAAGTCCATGAATTACGGTTTGAACTGCTTGACAATCCGCCTTACTCACCAGATCTAGCAACAAGCGTCTTATTTTTGTTCCCTCATCTGAACATTGTGCTCGGAGGACAGAGAGTTTCGTCAAATGAAGAGGCAATGACCTTCCTGGACAATTATTTTGCAGAGAAAAACGCCGAGTACTATTTGGACGGGTTACAGAGATGGGAGCATTGCTGAGAGAAGTGTGTAGTTACAAGGAGTCTATGTTGCAAAATAAAGTTAGGTATTTCTGTCACTTCCTCCCTCCCATCCCTCCCTTCCTCACTCACTCTCACTCACTCACTCACTCACTCACTCACTCACTCACTCACTCACTCACTCACTCACCCACCCACCCACTCACACATACACACACAATTTAAAAGGATTGCATTGTTCATGGTGTCTCAAAACATTTTGGATGAAAACTTGATATGGGATTTTTTTTTTCAGGTGGAATACAGTACTTTCTCCTCTAATGCACGTGGTACAGTAAGCTAAAAGGGTCCAGATATATTCTTCTTACATCTTCTTCTTCACTTCAAGGTTTAAGCTAGAGACTGTTCTGCGTTGACAGACGGCCAGATCATTTTATTGATAGTCTACCTTGATCTCTCCTTCAACCGGTTTGCATTTTAATAATATTTTGTGGTGACAAGAGCCTTATATACATATACTTTCATTTCTTCTCCATTTTCAGCTAATTAAAACATAATTAAGAAAATGTATTTTGGAAAGGATAGGGTGAGTGAGTGTGTGGTCTTTTAGGGCCCGTCGACAATGGAAAGGATAGAGCCAGACTGAAAAATTCAATGCCATAGCCAGGATTTGAACCACAGATCTTCTGGACTGCCCCCAGCCGCTCTAAATCATTGAGCTAGTATGGCCAACATGCCGATATGACATTAAGTTCTCCAACTGAATCGTATTTTTCCCGGTAAACCACTAGGAGTTCTCATAAACACATGAGACAACTACCTTAATGGCGACTTACTATACTGTAAGTACCTTAAGGCCCGGGCTTTATAGTTCGGACCACTATTAGGTACAATTAATGGAAATTAATTGTTCTTTCACAATAGCCGTGTGTATGACGCACTATGAAAGGGTAGAGCCAGTTTGGCTAGTGTGAAAGAACAATTAATTTCCATTAATTGCACCTAATAGTGGTCCGAACTATAAAGTCCGGGCCTTAAAGTACTTACAGCATAGTAAGTCGCCATTAAGGTAGTTGTCTCATGAGTTTATGAGAACTCATAGCGGTTTACCGGGAAAATACGAGTCAGTTGGAGAATTTAATGTCAAATTGGCACGTTGGCCATAGTAGCTCAATGGTTTAGAGCGGCTGGACGGAAACCAGAAGATCCGTGGTTCAAATCCCGGCTATAGCATTGAATTTTACAGTCTGGCTGTACCCTTTCATAGTGCGTCCTACACACGGCCAGTGTGAAAGAACAACTCATTTCCATTATATGTAATTTTAGTTATCACATTATATCTTCTTTTCTAAGGTGGTTCTTATGTCCTTCGAGTTTAAATATTTCACTTCAGAAGCCTATGTAATACAAGAGAAACAAACATAAGCTTATGTAATTTCAGTTGTATTTATCTTCATATCCGATTTTCGAAAGTTTTATATACGTTTCCCAAATTTATTTACTTATCTTTATATTTCTATATCCTCCTTTTATATCTAAATTTGCTCTTGGGATTGTAAAATTTGTACACCTGTTCTAAGGCTTTATTATTGATGGAATTTTTGTTCTTACTCGTTTTCTTACTTTATGCAGTTGCAGAAACAGAGCTATGTTCGCTATAAGAAATGTTATATATATATACGGTTTTCACAATAGTTATTTAATCTTGAAATGAATTGTTTTCTCCAAAACAGAATTAGAACAGAAGAAAGGTTATTCGATCTTCAGATTTAAATACAAATTAGTATTCGTTCATCCTTAATTGTTATTTTACAGATTTTCCATGAATTATAATAGGCAGTCAACATTTTATATAACAGTGAGAGTATTTTGGATGTCCTTTTCCTTTAGAAAGCAGTAATGTCCAACCTTAGCTCCTAGAACAAATGATTCTACACATCCTTAGATTGGTACATGAAATATTTCGCTTTTACTGATTCAGGTAACAGTCCTGTTTTCGACTGGTTGCTTGGCAACAGTAGATGAAGGCAAATACACCGTCCTCTTGTTCATAAAGTAGAACATCACTACCTCAGATAAAGATTTCCCTGGCAGGTTAAACTATCCGCATATCCCACTGATACCAATTAATCGGCCACACGTTCGTCGGACGAAGGTCCAAGACACATTGCTTAAACATGCAAAACAAATGTTACACCGCGCACAGTGTTCAATATACGAGGGCTGTTCAATAAAGAATGATCACAATTGTTTTTTTGACAACGTACCTCTACTCATTGTCGTAATTGTGATGGTGCTTCTCAAAATGGTCTCCCCTGAATGCGATGCACTTGTTCCAGCGTTTCTGCCACTCTTCAAAGACACGTTGGAAACAATTTTTTGAGAGATCCTTCAAAATCACCTCCGCAGCCTTCATCACTGCTTCTGATGATGGATAATGCCTCCTACGAAGGCGTATCTTCAAGTTAGGGAATAGAAAAGAGTAACATGGGGCTAAATACGGACTATAGGGAGGGTAAGGGATGCACTTCACGTTGATTTTTGCAAGATATTCAGCAACAACATTGGCAATATGCAGCGGCGCATTATCGTGGTGAAGCATCCTGCTTCATTGAAATGTGATCGTTTGTGACTGATATGGACTTGCAATGTTTTCAGGACATCCCTGTAGTATTTTGAAGTTACTGATGTGTGTGCAGGTATAATATGCTGATAAACCATTCCATGAATATCAATGACCATAACTTTCCCAGCAGGAGCCACCACTTTTGCTTTTTTGGGGGTTAGTGATAAAGGAGATTCCCACACTGAGTTTTGCTGTTTGCTCTTAGGATCAATATGATGTAGCCAAGTTTCATCAGCAGTGATTACGTTTGAAATAAACTGCGGCTTTTCCTCTAACATCAACTTTAACTGCATGTTACCTCCATTGCAGCGGTAGGCGATACTGAACATGTCTGAACTTAACTAGTTCTTACAGGCGGGAACCAGGAGTACCAACAATGAAATTACTATGACGTGTTTGTTCCACATTAAGCTAACATAACACAACAGAATTGAATTTTATAGCGAAACATTTTGACCGTAAAAAAATTATGATCATTCTTTATTGAACAGCCCTCGTACACATCTTTTCTTTCTCCAACACGTGCATGGTACCTACATTTGTACACAGTATACAGCATGCTACCCAAAATGTTTTAATAGTTTTCACTGGAAATACACATTTCGAAATCCTGAGTATAAAGACTCTTTGCCCGCCTCGGTAGTTTGGTGGTAGAGTGTCTGCCTCACGTTCAAGAGGTCCCGAGTTCGAATCTTGGTAAGGGTGAGTAACATGGATAAGGTTTTTTCGGGGTTTTCCCTTAGCCTGAAAGACGAATATCGGGTAACTGAGCTCTATGGACCCTGGGCTCAATTGAGCATCATTTCGCCCATTCCATTCACCGTCCGATATGACTTAACGTTGAAGGACGTAAAATTAAAAAAAGAAAAGCATCTTTCTATGTGTGTGTGTGTGTGTGTGTGTGTGTGTGTGTGTGTGTGTGTGTGTGTGTGTGTGTGTGTGTGTGTGTGTGTGTGTGTGTGTGTGTGTGTGTGTGTGTGTGTGTGTGTGTGTGTGTGTGTGTGTGTGTGTGTGTGTGTGTGTGTGTGTGTGTGTGTGTGTGTGTGTGTGTGTGTGTGTGTGTGTGTGTGTGTGTGTGTGTGTGTGTGTGTGTGTGTGTGTGTGTGTGTGTGTGTGTGTGTGTGTGTGTGTGTGTGTGTGTGTGTGTGTGTGTGTGTGTGTGTGTGTGTGTGTGTGTGTGTGTGTGTGTGTGTGTGTGTGTGTGTGTGTGTGTGTGTGTGTGTGTGTGTGTGTGTGTGTGTGTGTGTGTGTGTGTGTGTGTGTGTGTGTGTGTGTGTGTGTGTGTGTGTGTGTGTGTGTGTGTGTGTGTGTGTGTGTGTGTGTGTGTGTGTGTGTGTGTGTGTGTGTGTGTGTGTGTGTGTGTGTGTGTGTGTGTGTGTGTGTGTGTGTGTGTGTGTGTGTGTGTGTGTGTGTGTGTGTGTGTGTGTGTGTGTGTGTGTGTGTGTGTGTGTGTGTGTGTGTGTGTGTGTGTGTGTGTGTGTGTGTGTGTGTGTGTGTGTGTGTGTGTGTGTGTGTGTGTGTGTGTGTGTGTGTGTGTGTGTGTGTGTGTGTGTGTGTGTGTGTGTGTGTGTGTGTGTGTGTGTGTGTGTGTGTGTGTGTGTGTGTGTGTGTGTGTGTGTGTGTGTGTGTGTGTGTGTGTGTGTGTGTGTGTGTGTGTGTGTGTGTGTGTGTGTGTGGACATCATAACTCAAAAGGATGTCAGTTAAATACCAAGCCTAGCATTTAATTTCTGTCTTCTATGAATGATGATTGTTTTCATGAAGATCCTCTAACCAAAAGTACACTTTATAATTTCCTGAAAATATTGTCACCGATCGCATTGTTGTGAGAAGTGTGTAGATAATTGTATAGAGTTACAAGGAGACTATGTTGAAAAATAAAAATTTATGAAAATATCTGTTATCTTTACTAAGTCGGAAACCTTTCAGATCACCCTCGTATTTTACATTATGGCTTAGCCAGCTGAGTAAACCACCTTTATAGAAAGTATTCTCGTTGTACAGATTGATCACACTAGAAAATTTAGCGGAATTTCTCCTTTTTCCGTTATGGAAATTGAAGAAGATGAGGCTCTTAAGCCTCATTTTCATTATTTAAAAATATTACAACAAATAAATACGTGAGTATATATTTAATGCATTTATATTCATTTAAGCTATTTTTATTATGCACTAGTGTTGTGCATATAATTAATTGGTTAAAGTTTTACGTCAGGCACAGCAGCTTCTAAGTGCTGCATTTGCGTTTCGTGATTGTCTCGCCGTATATATGGATGGGCTCACGTAAACCTCTGTTTGTATATTTTCCGGTACGCTTACACGCTTTGGAATGTAGAAGTCATCCACATTTTCATTTCGGAGGCTCTAGAGCATAAACAAAGAGTTTCTAGCCTACACGTTATAAATAAATTATAAACCATACTATTCGGAAAGTATATCTGCAGCGTTGTTTACTTTGAGGCAACGCAGAAAAGAGTACAGGCTATTTGCACGTATACACGATAATAAATCTGTTTTATATAACCTTGCTCCGCTGACATATCAGTCCGCGTGCAACTACCTTCCCCCTCATCCTAACTGGCTAATATATTCGCGCCATAGGTCATAGGCGGAGCCTTCCCGTCACATTTGAACCTGCAGTAAACGTCATAATAATTGCCAGGAAGACAGATAAAATCATACAAATAAGAATATGAAGGCATGCAAAAATAATGAAGTTTATAATGAAACTGAGCAACTTGAAACTGAATCAATGAGTAATGAAACTGAAACAAGTTTATAATGAACGGCTTTCAGCCTTTCCCACTGGGATTTTTTAAAACCAGTACACATACCTTGCAAAAATGATTGTCTTTCAGTCTTAAAAGTCGTGTCACGCCATACTTCTCGTGTGTCCTTCATTCACCCAAGTCTCGTCAAGGTAGTATATTTTGCGATTTGTGTCCCGGTACAGTCTGATTGTCCTTAAATAATATCTTCGCCACACAGCAATATTGCCCCTAGAGTGGTAAGTTTTCCGGTTGTCTCAATTTCACGTCGCGATGTTCCTATACCTGTAAGTTCGGAGCACAGCTATTCGACTTCTCTCACTGACAAAGACGGATTCTTCTCTGTGAGTGCATTAAACACATGCACCACAATTCTTTTTTTCGTCGCTTTGTAAAGGTTTTCCCTGGCGATTCTTCAGCGTAAAGCTGGCGGTAGACTCTGCCATTATACATATGATAAATACACGCGCAATAAACGATCAATAAAATAATTTAGTTCTCGCAATCGGCACAACACACCTTCGAATGGCGATATATGACTAATCCAGTTCAAATTAAGGTCAGTGATAAAAGCCATATAAACAAATATGCCATCACTACCGCTAAATCACGTGTTATCGTGCCATGTGCTTGAGAGCAAAGGAACCTCCTCTTTACTTCGTTTAAGAATTAACATAGATAAATATAATAAATATAATAAATATAATACATATATTTAATTAAAACAGTTAGGAAAATATATATTTGACAATTCTGTTCCAACATATAAATAACGTTAAATAGCCATGTTAAATAACGAACTAATTTTTACCGCACAACACTCTGTACTGCAATAGCAGCCAATGAGAGGTGATAAGGTCACGTGACCATTAAGAGATACGGGGCAAGCTTATGTGAAACAAGGGTTAATCAATTTTAGTTAATTGATGGAAATTAATCATTTCTCCACACTAGCCGTACATAGGCTAAGATTTTTTATGAATAGAGTCAACATGAAAAATTCAATCCATCCATAAAAAAATCTTAGCCAATGTACGGCTAGTGTGGAGAAATTATTAATTTGCATCAATTAACTAAAATAATAAAAAGCTAAATGATGAAGCCTGGAACTCAAGTACTTACGAAAGTAAATCGCCACAAACGGTGTATCTCGGATGCGAGAGCCCCTAGTGGTCTACCGGGGAAATATACGAGTCAACTGGAGAATTTAATGCCAGGACGGCACGTTGGCCATGGTAGCTCAAAGGTTAAGAGCGACTGGACGGCAACCAGGAGATCCGTGGTTCAAATCCCGGCCATGGCATTAAATTTTTCATGTTGACTCTATCCATAAAAAATCTTAGCCAATGTACGGCTAGTGTGGAGAAATTATTAATTTGCATCAATTAACTAAAATAATAAAAAGCTAAATGATGAAGCCTGGAACTCAAGTACTTACGAAAGTAAATCGCCACAAATGGTGTATCTCGGATGCGAGAGCCCCTAGTGGTCTACCGGGGAAATATACGAGTCAACTGGAGAATTTAATGCCAGGACGGCACGTTGGCCATGGTAGCTCAAAGGTTAAGAGCGACTGGAGGGAAACCAGGAGATCAGTGGACAAATCCCGGCCATGGCATTAAATTTTTCATGTTGACTCTATCCATAAAAAATCTTAGCCTATGTACGGCTAGTGTGGAGAAATTATTAATTTGCATCAATTAACTAAAATAATAAAGAGTTAAATGATGAAGCCTGGGACTCAAGTACTTACGATAGTAAGTCGCTACAAACGGTGTATCTTGGATGCGAGAGCCCCTAGTGGTCTGCCGGGGAAATACATGATTCAACTGGAGAACTTAATATCAGTATGGCACGTTGGCCATGGTAGCTCAAAGGTTAAGAGCCACTGGACGGAAACCACGAGATCCGTGGTTCAAATCCCGACCATGGCATTGAATTTTTCATGCTGACTCTATCCATAAAGGATTAATCAAATCAGTACTATTGCTGAATTTCTCGAGTAACAGTATAAACTGCCTCTTGTAACATATATGCTAATAACCTGATTAAAGGCAAAAGGAGCATGTTGTTTCACTGTTGTTTCTTGTTTCACTGGTTTATGGGGCATTTTTTGTGTGCCAAAGAATGTGGTGATCATTGGGAAAGAAGTTGTCAAGGCAGTTTTCTTCTGTCACTTTTGGCATGGAACTTGAAACATCGAACAAGTCATGATAACAGAAGAGCATGTCCATGAAACCGAAGATGCTGTTCTTCCTGTTCTTCTGCTTTTCGAAATGCCATTTTATGGCCTCGATGGCCATGGTAAATAAACGTCTCCTAACGGTTCACGGACGGCATGGCGTCGTGAATGTAACAGGATATATGGAACACTCCTTTTAGAGGCGTGCTCTTCGTGATTTCGCTAGCTCTGATATCGTAAAGTAAAACATTATCACGATCTTATTACTTCACCCTCCCTGGAACGTCCTCTTCTGGAAATGGGAGGGGATGTTAGCAACAGTATTTGCTCATCATGCAGGCGTCGGTTTAAGATTAAGCCTCGCAATTTACAATTGAATAGAAGCAATCTTACTTTCTCTGTAGTCAGGAAGTATTGTATCAATCCAAAACTTCGCTATGGCTATTTTACATATTTTGAGATCCCAATATCCAAAGAAAATATTTCTATAAAAAGATTGTGTGTAACTATGTACGTAAATGTATATAGAAGTCCTTATGTATGTCTGAGCGACAAAACTCAGAATATCTGGTATTCCTGTTAAGCATTTTCCAAGAATGAGACTCAAAGGTTTTCAAGAAAATACAGTGCGATTCATATAAACCTGAACCATTTCAATATGCCATAACAGTTTAACCAATAATAGGACATACGTGCAGCTTTGGGAGAACATAATACACAATTGTGAGATTACATTACAATATTTACATCTCAGAGAAAATGTTGGAAGTGTCCTCTACCAGCATCTGTACATGTTTGCACTCGTCTCACCATATTCTCTGAAGTTTATCTTCGCCAATGTTACTTATTTGGGTTCGAATGGATTTCTTGAGAACATCAATTGTCCGCGGCCTATTCTTGTACACACTATTTTTTAGATACCCTCACAAGAAAAAATCCGGTGAGGTTAGGTTAGGGGATCTAGGGGGAGACAGACTTTTTGAGATTATTGGATTAGCAAAGAAACTGGTTAAAGTCTGTTTAGTTAACGCGTGTGCACGTCGGCTGCTGTCTTTTACGAACCCTTATAATCGTTTTACAACCCTGTCCTCCTTCTCGCAGTCCGTTCTGCAAGGTTGCCACCTTTCTCGATACGTCATGGGTACCGTCCGAGGTTTCGTCTAAATAAATTATCTTATGTCCATTACTGCGAAACTTCCTTAGTTTTGAGAAATATATATATCGCCAAGCTACAATTCTACTGGATTCCATAATAATCCTTAACTTATTTAAAGTGCGACATTTGAAACCCAGTTCCTTTAGGATACCGTGCTAAGTGTAGAGCCAATAAGGAAAACCACAAATGTCTTGCAAATGTGCAATCAATTCGTCTAAGCTGGGCGCTTTTTTCGATTGATCCTTTTCTATTGGTTTGAATATTTAAGCATACACTTTATGCAGGTGGTAAGCTGCTATTCGTTTTTCTCATGATGGTATAAATATTTCAAAGACAAATCATAAAAAATTCGAATATAGCTTATCGTACTGCATGTTTATCTACCTCAAAAATATGTACAAAATTGCAATGGAAGTTTGGTTAAGAATAAACTTTTGTAAGAATAGCGTGCATGGTAGTGAGTAAATGCAACAACACATCAAACGAGGTGCTGGAGTATTTATATTCGCACATTGCAGTATGTTTACACCACAGTCTGCGGTTTCCCAACCTTGGTTGTATTAACCGATCAATCAGCTTTCACTGACACTGGTCAAAATTGACGAGAGCATGTTTTCATTTACTCGGTGTGTCGAGGGTGATGTACATAACACATGTACAAGGATCGCTTCTAACAGGCACGACAAACTGGATTTCCTATATAATACAGCCGGTTTTAACCCCACGAGAGATCACGAATTTATCGATAGACTCGCGAGTGCACGAGCTAATCTATCTGATGAAGCTGCTTAACCTCTAAGGAATTTAATATTTCATGTACAAAATGTAATAAGTTTAAAGAAATAGTGATTACTTTCTTTCGATTGAAAACAAATCACATTGTGTTAGATCATATAAAATTAATAAGCAATCGAATGTGTTGAGGCCCGCCTCGGTAGCGTGGTGGTAGAGTGTCTGCCTCACGTTCAAGAGGCTCCGAGTTCGAATCTCGGTCAGGGTGAGTTACCTGGATAAGGCTTTCCGCGGTTTTCCCTTCTCCCGAAAGACGAATGTCGAATAACTCTAAGCTCTATGGACCCTGGGCTAATTTGAGCATCATTTCGTCCATTCCATTCATCGTCAGATATGACTTGACGTTGGAAGACGTAAAATTACAACAACAACAAAAAAGCGTTCAGTGCTACGGCATAAATACAAAGTTAAAAAAGGCGATACTTCCACCAGTGTAATCTTTCCTATACCCGCGATGGAGTGCCCCAGGAGGGAAGGGTGAATTGAGAGGTTACTATGGTTGACCGGACAGGGGAGAGAAGTCAGGGTCGCTAATAAATAGGGCTCGGAAGTTGATGACAGAAAAATCAAAGAAAAATGAGCAATAACAACCTCTACCACATTTGGGATGCCTGGGTTCGATTCCCATGACCAACCTACCTGACCAATGGTTTTTTTGTGGGGGGGGGGGGGTTCCCTTATCGCTAGGAAAAGGCTGGGTAGGTTAATTAAATCTTCCGAATTTCCTGTCCCACCACTTCATCTCCGTTATCATTTCATATCATCTCTCATCTGGTACTCTCTTTCAGGGTAGAAGTGTCGGCGGGTGTCTCGGCGGTGCATGACAGGATGATATGCTCTGAAGTAAACTACTTCCTCCTCCGGTTGCCGGTCTCCGCTCCTCTGCTGGGGCCATTTCGGGACCACCAGCCAGTGACCAGCCCGCCTCGATAGCGTAGGTGGTAGAATGTCTGTCTCACGTTCAAGAGGTCCCGATTTCGAATCTCGGTCAGGGTGAGTTACCTGGATAAGGTTTTTTCCGGGGTTTTCCATTATCCTCAAAGACGAATGTCGGGTAACTGTAAGCTCTATGGACCCTGGGCTCATTTGAGCATCATTTCATCCATTTCATTCACCGTCCGAAATGAGTTAACCTTGGAGGACGTAAATTTAAAAAAAAAAAGTCCAGGGACCTTTGGGGCTCAGATCGCCTGCCTGGAATCTTCAGGACTCGGCTGCTGGGCTCGTTGCCGTCCCACTGTAGGGGCGCGACTTCTTTGTCCTGGCCTGTCGTGGGAAGTCGGAAGTCGGCCGCTCTCTGTCTCTTTCGCCTCATACTTCCTTCCGGAGGTGCCCCCACTTGGGGACATAGGAACAATGGTCCCAGCATGTAAGCCTACGTACCGAATCCCCTCCGTAATGAAATCCTAATCCTAATAACAACCCCTAATTTTGGGGGAAAATGACATTAACATCTAAACAAATGACTGTAAATTCTTTGTATGTACATATCATTTTTATTACTTATTAAAAATATTATGTAATATATCCCAGATATATTTGTATACTATGAAACCATTTATGTACATGGGCCATTCAGAAATTAAGACACAAACTTGCTTGCATTTGGCGCTAACAACGGTAAACAATGTAAGATGAAAAAAAATGAAAAATATGATCATCTAACGCTTGTTAGCTGTGAGCTTTAAGACAGTAGTTTTATTTAATAAGACATTTTTAGTAAGTTTAACTGTAGGTTGTTATCTTTAGTGCTATAAATATGTTTAGTAAATATGAACAAAGATACTTAATTGAAATTCAGGTTTCAAGGGGTATCAATGCTTGATGGTGCTATACAGAATTATTGGAAGCTTGTGGTAGACGGACTTAACCATTTCGTACCGTTACTAGGTGGGCGAATGCATTTCGTAGAGGAGGGGAAGAGGTTCATAAAAACGTGGAGCTGGCAGACTGCAATCAGCAAGTGATGATGTACATGTAAATGCTATTAGAGCACTGCTGGAAGAATATCGTTGTTGGACTTGTATTGAACTAACAAGGGAAAATGAAATTACCACTTTGAGGAGCTGATTTTAGAACCAGACAGGCAATTATAACCGCAATAGAGCAGGCAGTTCAAAGATTAGCACAAGAAGACGCTGTGGATAGCATCCGTCGGCTCCCTGATGTGTGGAGACGAGTTCTTCATGTTGAAGGAGATTACTTCTAAGCACTGCAATAATTGATTGCTTCAAAATGTTTTATTTGTTGTTAATTCAAATGCAGCCACAAATTATTAAATGAACTAAGTATTGGGCGTATTTTGTGAGAAGTAAACTATCGACTGGATGGCAGATGCAGTTGTAAGAAGTGTTCCTCTCACGAGAATACGCCTATGAGGAACGCGCTGACATAACTCTAGCGTTAACTGAGAGAGATTGCTACGCTACCTTGTAACGATATGTTTTAGTTAGAACTTTAAATGGATTCAGTTTTTGCAAAATCTGAATTTTTGTCTTAGCATGAATATTATTTATTAGAGATTGATTGGTTTGGCGTTCGTCACACACCACATAGGGGGAATGCAATACCAAAACTCCGCAGGACTCCGATTGGTTGCTCACCTAGTAGCGCTCATGATCAAACACCTTCCCATTTGAAACACATAATAGCCTTCAAGTTTAGGGGACATGGGTTTGATTCCCGGATGGAAGGTGGGAATATTTTCTCAGCCAGGACATTTTCTGCAGCCTCCCTAGAGTGTGGAAGTATGAAACAGTGCGCTCTCTCTCGTCTGTGTGTGCGTGCGTGCGTGTTTGTGTGAATAAAGTGCAATAAGCAAAAGTAATATGCATCAAAATATTAACACCATGACTGTTGGTTGTGGTGGACAACACGGCGCTGGGCGGGTTTCTCCGGGATCTCCGGTTTCCCCCGCCATCTCATTCCACCGGTGCTCCATCTTCATCTCATGTATCATCAGTGTCATCGTCTGCGGTGCCGTATGTAGTAAAAGCGGGCGTTAAACACTACACATTTCACACATGGCTGTTGAACAATTGAAAGGCTGAGCGCAACAGTAGTCTAACCCTCTCCAATGTTGAGTTTGAGGTGACCCTGTCATCTATTGTCATTAACCTTGAACTACCTATAAAAATCTCTATATACTAAAAGAAATCTTTTGTGCATTGACAGCAACTTAATTTCTTACTCTCAAACTTTACTAACTAGCTGCTGTCAACTTTCCAGTACAATATCTCAACTTCCTTAAAACATGGGATAGACCACTGTTCCACTTAGCCTTTCAATTGTTCCAAAGTTCCAAATGTTCCAAAACACTGTTCCACGTGACCTTAGATGTTAAAAGTGCCATATAAATGGAGCTCAAAGTATAAAAAAAGCACTGTAGATCAGAGGTACCGGAGGCAGGAAGTCCAAATTGCTTGATTTGAAATGATAGAGGAAAGAGCCCCTTCCTTTGTGAATAATACACCACACGATTTATACATGAATCTTCAGTGGTTAGAGGAATTCGTATGAATGTTGCATATAAGCTTTTTCTTTCCTTTTTTTCCAAGAGCATGAGGAAAACGTTGGTCGAGAAAGAAATATTTGGACAGTAGTACAGAGTACCAGTCTTGCTTGACTAAGAACAATCCAAGAAGCATTTTCTCTGTGGCACGAACTCCACCACGAGGCATTCAAGCTAATGGAACTACTTTAGGGAAGAACCGGATAAACTCCGCCGCTTGATGAGCCTGCCCTTTTCCTTCTGCCTTCCTTTGTTCTTGTTTTCCTTACATTTAAACGTGAGAAAGACAAAAGTACTTTAGAAAGCTTCGGTCAACAGAAACCGAAATATATTCAAATAAGCCACGTTATGTTAAAAGTATATAGACTGCTTATTATTAATTCTTTCATTGTTGGAAATCCAGATTTGTCCCCTGTACGTGAAAAAATGTTTTTTTTTGTAAGAAAGCAGAGAAATAAAGAAATGTAAACAAATTCCTTTTTTTGTAATTTTAGGTCCTCCAACTTTAAGTCATATCGGACGGTGAATGAAATGGGTTAAATGATGCCCAAATGTGTCCGGGATCCATGAAGCGATACACCCCCACCAAATGGAAGTTATAAAAGAACTTGCTTGAAGTCTGATCGATCGTTGAACAAATTTAAAAAAAAAAATTAGTGTGCCATGGAGGAAATAAAACAAGATAAATTCATGGATATTTAATTCTCAGCAATATAAATGTAGATATATGAAATACTAAAAGAGCAGGGAATCTACTTATTGCAAAACAATATGCATACGAAACTATTACCTACCTATGTTAACAAACTCATGTAATACTTTCCTACATGTTCTTTATACTTATGGGGTACTCAACTTCACGCCAAATAGTTGTACACAGAGAGAAAATTGCTGTCACAACTCAATGACCCGATAAATTTAATTGGGAGTGTTTTTTCCAAATAGGATAACTTAGTGACCTGGGAGTGAGGAATCTGTATGTTCAACACCTTCACCTCTATTCATATTAAGGTTGTATGTATGATGTGAAGTCTATATAAGTACCTTTTAAGCTGTTAAATAATTAATGCAATTCATTCGCCATTGGAATTTGTAAAGCTACGTGTGCAACATTAGGCTGCCACCAAGAAATTTATAAATGGACACGCAACCTAACTCAGATTACTAAAAATCTAGCTGCCTGATGTGCATATCAGGGCTGCCAAATTTCTGACTTAAGTCACCAGGACAAATTACCACTCAAACTGTTTTCACAAGAGGCACTGTTTTGGCCTTCTATTATTATTATAACTCATCACGTCAGATTTAAAGTCATTATATTAAGATTAAAATTAGGTTGCAAAGAGCTCATCGATATATCTGTGTAATTAAATGTAACCTGATACTTAAGACAGCGAACATAATCGTATGTTACCTTCATATAATCATTAACCTGGATGTCTTACACCAAGGAATCATGCTGTAGATATAATAATTTATACATATTTCTGTATGACATTATTGAGCTGCGATAGTATGAAGACAAATGGCAACACGAAGCCATACTAAACTCGCCATTTGTCACTAGAATTGTTACTCTAATCTAGCCTAACAATTATTTTCACTCTTTTATAAATATACAGAGCAAACACGTCTCTTTTCGCAGCACTGTCTCATTTCTTTGCCTCTGTTGCAACTCCAACTCACGTTGCTCATGGCCTTTTAACACACACATAACGTTTTGCTATTACTCATTTATACACCGCTCTGTTTGCCGCCTCTGATTACTTTTAACAGATAACTCTGATATTCATTGGTGAACTGATACATAACCAACAAGTCAACTAACATGAAACTGCAGACTGGCTTTTGCGCCCCCCCCCCCCCTTTAAGGCCTGCCGGTCACAGCGGAATATTTGGGAAACCAAATCTCTCAATTCGAAAGAATGGAAGATGTGGAAGTTTAATTTTCTAGTGTTGCTGAAATCGAACGATCTGGAAGAGCAGCGCGGTACAGCGTAGGGCCTACTTCCAGCTCACGTCGTCGGCTGCTATCCCTGAATGTTCTTATTTTTCTTCACTTGACGGCAAACAGCAAAACGGTGTTTTTACATACACTTTACGGTAGGTATACGCTATCCGTCGTGACAATATTGACTTACGTTTTAATATGATTTTGGCATTTTTCATAAACCAAACAATTACATTTCATCTGTTTCTTCTAAGCAAATCTTCTTTCTTCAGAAATAAAACTACACAAACAAGTAATGCGAACTCCAAACACTGTAAACAAACATTTGAATTCACCGCAAAATTGTAATATTAATTCAGTGGCCCAAAAACTTAATCTAATAATTAAATGCTCGTATAGTTACAAAATTAATATACTAGGTAATGAAATATAAATGACAATGTCATGAATACAATAATATATGTGTAATATAATTAATATTCTAATCAGAGCTTGAGCTGGGGACAAAATGTTTGGCCAAAGTTTGAACACTTGTGAATACCTAGTTATGCTATTATTATAACTGAATTAGAGAAACAGGACGCCATCATAGACCTCACATTGTTGGTACTCCTAGTTCCCGTCTGTGAGAACCAGGCAAGTTCAGACATATTCAGTATCGCCTACCACTGCAGTGGAGGTAATATGCAGTTGAAGTTGATGTTAGAGGAAGATCCGGTGCTTCTTTCAAACGTAATCACTGCTGACGAAACTTGGCTACATCATTTTGATCCTGAGAGCAAACAGCAAAGCTCAGTGTGGAAATCTCCTTCAGCACCAGCCTCCCAAATGGCGAAGGTGGTTGCTTCTACTGGGAAAGCTGTGGTCATCTCATTCCTTGATATTCATGGAATGGTTTATCATCATGTCGTACCTGCACACACATCAGTAATTGGACAATACTACAGGGATGTCCTGAAAACATTTTAAGTCCATATCAGACGCAAAAGACCACATTTCCACGAAGCAGGCTGGATGCTGCACCACGATAATGCGTGGCCGCATATTGCCAATGTTGTTGCTGAATATCTTGCAAAAATTAACGTGAAGTGCGTCCCTCACCTTCCCTATAGTCCGGATTTAGCCCCATGTGACGTTTTTTGATTCCCTAACTTGAAGAAACGCCTTCGTGGGAGGCATTATCCATCATCAGAAGCAGTGGTGAAGGCTGCGGAGGCGATTATGAAGGACCCCTCAAAAATGGTTTCCAGCATGTCTTTGAAGACTGGCAGAAACGCTGGGTCAAGTGCATCGCATTCAGGGGAGACTATTTTGAGAAGGACCATCAAAATTATGAGGGTGAGTAAATGTACGTTGTCAAAAAAACTTGTGATCATTCTTTATTGAACAGCCCTCGTAGATCAGCTGGCACTGGATTCCACAAAGAAAACAATTGAAGTGATCGGCAAAAGGTAATGCAACACATAGCAATATCATCAGTTTTGTAGAATATTGAAACATTTTCCAACTAAGAAAAACAGATCTGTTTCCTGACAGAATGATATTTACTTTGCAAAATCTAGTAGATGTAGGATTTAATCGCTTATTTTCTTCTGGGAGCAAGGGAATAAGGAAATATAGTACACTTAAAGCGTCAATCAAAAACTTTTAACAGCTAGTCGGATATTTTAGCTTTGAAAATCCGTTAGCTTTCCATGGTTGACGATAATAACACATTTAAAAGAAACAAATAATAACGAATAACCATTGCAATTACAAAAATATTATTAAAAAATTAAAACCAGCAAATAATATCTCGAAAATGGTTCACTCCACGTTGTTTTTATGAGATCCACATTATTGTGTCGTAATATTTTGGCTATCGCTTAAGGTTTACCAGTTATGCAGAAATCTTCTATGATAGAATGAAGAGGAGCTCTACATATATCCCCAGATAATTCAAGAAATACCAGATTCGCTGATAATACCCAGGCCTCACAATAAAAATAAATTTAATCTTTTTTCTTTATGTCTCAACATAATCTCCAGAAAAATAATACAATTGTTGGATCCGTATTCTAATTTAATTAAACAATCTCTGTAGTGTAATTTATCATGGTCCACAAAATAACTGTTTATCACAACAATGACCTCCTCATTGCTGTGAAATCTTCGTCCTTTAAGAACTTTTTTGAGGTTTGGGAACAGGTGGTAGTCACTGGGTGCTAGATCTGGTGAAAAGGGTGGATATTCAAATAATCCGAACTTAAGTTTGTACATCTCTCCCATTGCAATGACTGAACGATGGGCCGGAGCGTTGTCATGAAGAAACAAGGATTGTTTCTTCCCCAAATGAAGTGTTTTCTTTTCACTTCATCACTCAAATGCTGCAGTAAGCTTGCGTAGTAGTCATCAGTAATAGTTCTACCCTTTTTCAAGTAATCAATAAAAACAATTCCTAGAAAACACTCGACATCATCATGTTAGCTTACAAAATTGGCTTTGCCCTTTTTGGAGTTGGTTCACCTGCGGCAATCCACTGCTTTGACTGTAATTTACTTTCTGAAGAGTAGTGATGTATACAAGTTCCATCTATGGTAATAACCTCTCTCAAACATTCACTGGGATTTCTACGATAGAACTGCATATTTTTAACAGAAGCCGTTATTCTGAGTAACTTTTGATCAGGTATTAACAAAGGCGGCACCCATCTTGCACAGACCTTGTGAAGGCCCAAAACAATACTTAAAACATTACCTGCACCTTCTTTTGATATGTTTACAGTCTATGCTATCTAAAACAAATGTAATCTGCCGTCTTAAAGTACTAAACGATGCAGTCTTTTTTTCAATGATCTCTGGAGTTGTGACTTCCAAGGGCGTCCAGAGGAAGGCTCATCATTATTTTCGTACGTCCTATTTTAAACTCTGCAATCCACATTTTAATTATTGCATATGAAGGGGCAGAGGTTTCAATGTAGTGTCCATTTCCTCCTTGATTTCTTTATGTATTAAGCATTTCAAATTGAAGTATTTTATCACTGCTTGTTACTCCAAATCCTCCATTATCGTGAAACATCTACACTGCCTTGTTTAAAATGCTCCCATTCAAAAATAAACAAGCTACTGACCTGTAACTAATACAGCCTAGTTTTGAGTTGAGCTATATGATGCTATCCGTCAAACTGACCAGTGGCGCCATCTCTATGTGAGGCCCGGGACTTATCAGCCAACCCTTATATATGTTTTCCATTTGTCGTGAAAAGATCTGAAGGACTTGGTATTTTTATCAAAATTGTTACTCGTAAGAACTATTTCAGAGAAACTCACAATGTTAGAAAAATATCAATGTAAAGGATAGTAGGAGAAATGTTTTGAAACTGTATTTGTAGCATTCTTGTATGCTTTTGAAGTTAAATATAAAGTTTGGTATTTAACCGAATTGTATCTTTTGAGTTATGCTGTTCACAAACACATGGACACACAAGGGCGTGTTTTAAAAAGCGCAAGTGATCTTTCTTTACTGAGGTGTCCTTATTACTGTATTTTCACAGAGATCTCCGTAAATAATTATTGATGTATCTGTATGTACTTGTCTACTCGCCATAGAGAAAGTAAACAGAAAATACACTCTTGCCGCCATCGGCATGACGAGCACTCATTTTGGAAGAATTTAAAAGCTGGAGATGAAAACTATTCAAATAGGCCCCAAACTTGAACTGTGCACCATGAACAGTGGTTCAGAAACCCGTCATATATAACTGTAAGAACTCCAAGGAAAATCTTTTTATTATTTTGAGGACACTATAAGTCCAAATAACGATAAGCTTTCTCTCAGCAGAACCAAGTCACTCACCTGAAATGAAGCTGGTTTGAGAACCGCATCCTGTCGCTCTAATCTGTCACTTGTTTACAATCTGGTTGTGATTATGAAACTTTACAGTAGGTAAATATGTATGCTATGACTGCAATATCGTAAATCTGGACAGTTGGGATGCTGCTCAAACAGCGAGGTTATTTTGTTCTAGATTTGTAGCTTTGAACTATCTAGCTGCGGTGGAAAATAAAATAGTAACACACCCAAGATCGGTGGAGAGATATGTAAGTTATCATTTAAGCGTGAAATCCCACAAATCCAGTTATAACTTGTGTAACTAGTTTGAACAAAGGGAGCTTAAAATCAGATTTATCTATTTAAAACTAGAGATGCTGAGGACTTTTTAAAACTCTTATTTTACTTGCGTACCATTAATTTATATACAGGAAGTTTCACATTTAAGAAAAATAATAAATTTTGCGATTTCACTGGAACTTCACGTTATAAGGTTCCAATCCACTTTAAGGCACCTGGTAACATATGAAGCTCTCACTTGAAATTTTGAGAGTTCAATTTCTTCGACCACACATTCACAACTTGAGTTTTTCTTCCACCGTTTCTTCCTCATGATTTCTCTTTACTGTGCTCTCTTCTCATCTTTTAGGTGTGCCAAATATATACTTGCTCAAAGGAAAGAGTGTACTACAGCTGTTTGTTTGACCCATCTAATTATTATTGGGACAGGTGTTCAAGCTTGGGATTTGTAGCGACTTCCGCGCTTTTCTGTGACCTACCTGCAGCCTGTAGCCTCCGCGATTCCTTTACTGCATCCTTTCCTCCTATGGAATGGTAGCTGCAATGAGTCTACTTAGGCCTTCGTTGCATAACCTATTTAAGTAGAATACGGTCGAAGGAAACATCAAGGAAAATGTTTATGGAACACCTTAAGAGAAGCAGAAGATTATGCACATTTAGAAAGTATTTCTCAGAGAATATCCGACAAAATACTTCATGAAAGAAATGTAGAAACATTTCAGTCTACGATAAAAGAATATTACTTAAGAGATCTTTGGAGGGAAATAGGACCAAGAAAAACTGAAGATACAGATTATTAGACTTGAAGACCTATTTTAAGATCACAACCGATAAATAGAAGACGCCAGTGATAGATATTGGAAAGAAGAGCATAAACAATAGAAAGAAGGAGAATCTCAGGAAAGCCAGAGGAGATATATGGAGAGTATCAGAGTGGACAGACACAACTGATTATGCAGAAAGGGAAGATGACAACCCAGATATCTGGAACTGACAAACCAACACCAGCTACTGATGCCAAACCATTTTGGAGATGGCCACAAGTAGGAGGAAGCTTTGGATACCAGTTGCAGAGTAGGGAACAGTATTTCGTAGTTTGTTATAGCAATTAAAGCTGTAGTAGAAATGTAGGTTTGATTTATATTGTTGTAAAGTAGAAGAAAGGCTGTTTTGGATTGATTAGACCAGTATATCTGTAAGCTTACTGCAATCCAATAATCTTATGAAAGAAAGGCCTCAAACATACCTTTTCGCAATACAGACACTGTTTAAGGGGAAGAGAGGAAAAAATAAGAAAATGGACACATAAGACTATGTACTAGAGATATTTTCTTGTTGAGACTTGCATAAAAGCTTTGTAATATTGTAACACTCGTTTATTTTTCATTCCTAGAACATGTTCTGCTAATTTTCTGGTTTATAATGAAGTTACACTGTGAGAAAACTGTGGGTGATAGAAAAGAATTGAGATCACATTGAAATATTTCTATTTTATGTGACAGGTTTACAATATGCATATATGTCTACTATAACAGAAACAGTTACTCATTGTGAAGTTAGTGTTCATTGACTTATCATTTCATATGTTCTGCATGGTACACTTCTTTGGCTGCATAATTAGCTTTGCTTTAAAAAAAAACACACAGTTAAGGCACCAGTCGAAATTACGTATCTTTATATTAGACGGGCAGTACCGACCTCTCAAATAATATATTTATACAGGGAGGCCTCAAATATCCTGTCAACACATTTAACACGATTCCAAGCCGCTAGGGGAATCGTATATCAACTCGCTCCATCAGCGATGCTATTGATGACGTCAAATTTTGCGCGGTAAAATTACAAATAAAAATGAACACCGTGTAGATCACACAATTTATCTCAATGTACGTTACTTGACAATTGGTGTTTGTTCAATATTCTTTGTTATTGGCTTAAACGTTCAAATATTGTCATGCTTCTTACAAGTGCAAGGTTTTTCGTCTTCCCGTGTCATCAAATAATCACTGTTTTTCAAAACCATCATACCGAACCCTCCTAGCTATTGTATCCTTACGTCTACAACGAAATGTGTAATTCAGTAATAAAATTTATCTGGATTAGCAATAAGTAAATACAGAAATGAGGTTTTATAAGAATATAATGTAGAAGAGTGAATATTGTGAAAGAGTAAAAGTTGAGATTGTTACACTTTATTTTTCTCCATGCAATTGCTTATTTGTAGCAAAAAATTTAAGTTCCCAACATACGAATAGCTGTGTTTTGTTTTCCGTGTTGTGAATGTAAACAAGCGTATGCTGCTTATTTTTAGGTTATTGTAAGGAAACGTGTATAAAGGAATAACCTTTTTATCAATACTATGTGAAACTGTAATGGGTCAGCTATCGGATTTTTGCTTTACGTACCACTGGTCAATAATGGAGGAAGCATCGCATGATATAGAAAACCTCGATATCGAGAGTTCACTTGACCGTTATGGGATCTTGAGTCAGTTTTAGAAAATGTTCACGCGTGTCTTTAAGTGAAGTCAATAACTGGAAACGAAACTCCAAAAAGCACATTGTCTGCCCGAGTATGAGACCGTCAAGATGTCAAAAGAAGGCTCAGGAAGGCACTCCAGTTCACGTAAACGCTTTACGTGAAACATTCTCCATTATTTCATACTTTGTGAAAGACATTTTGATTCAAATTTTCCAAGTGTGAAAAATTCGAATGAGAACCAAAATATAATCTTGAATTTTCTCTTAGTAGCTGTAAAGTCGGTGTTTTAACGATTTATTTATTCTGAAATATTTGCTGTTTGAATGTCCCAGTAATTTAAGTGCACTTTTAACTCCCAAGGTACCTAGTTAATTTTTTAAGTTACATTTATATGCCACCGTTAACATCTAAGGCAGGGGAAGACAGGTAGTGGCGGTGTGACCTCAGCTCCGCCAGCTCTTACCGCCAAATATGCCTCCGAACGAAAGGCAGGCTACGTGTGACGTTATCGCACTGACTTCTGCTGCCCAGGAAGAAGGAAACAGTTTGATGTGTTGGGGTTCCGACAGCGTAGGAAAGAGAGGATACGTATCGGGTATCCAATATAACCCAATATAACCTTGGAAATCTGGTTTGGGGGACATTCTGGTAAAAATCATCCAAGTCTTTATTGTGTGTATATTTTTCCTACAATAAATCGTCACATTGTAAATTTAACAGTTCTATTTGGTACGTGGCAGCTTCATTGTTGTCATCGAGTGCACTACACCTGACTGAACCCTCAGATTCTGTATTCACAGTGCCATCTATATAGGTAGCTTGGTACTACACGGCTATTGCTGACGTAACACGGACTGCAGGCCTCGCTTCCGGCTGAAATACGTCATAACTCCCTAACCTGTCTTCCTCTGATCTAAGGTGATATCGGTGAGTTTTCACCTTTGGAATACTTTTTCATGAGCAACTATGTTGTTTGGGTTACTTCACTTTTGACTATTATATTAAATTCTCACGCAACGTATTTACATTGCCCTTCATACTTCCAGATCCTTAGGGAGGATGGGGAATAATCCTGGCTAAAGAAAAATTCCCGCTTCCAGGCGGAAATCGAATCCTGCACCTCTGGCTTTGAATGTTAACATGCAAACCACTAGACCACAGAGACAATCGATAGTTCATTGGCATCTCACCTGTATATACAAAAGTATCTTAAGGTAAAGAAAAGAAGCAATATGCTTATTTTGTTGAAATTCGAGGGGGTGTCGTTAAGTTTTATCACCCTTTAAAAAATGTGATAGAGAGTTTGTGTTGATATGTACTTGTTAGTTCTTCTCTACGTAGTCATCATCCAGAGTTACACATTTTTCCCAGCGTTTCTTGATCTTGCGAAAATCTTGATTGTAGAAGTTGCAGAATTCACTTTAAGCTACTCCTCCACTTCATTAATGACGTCATTTATGTTGTCAAATTGGCAACCACGGCAACGGATTCTTCATTTCCAGGAATAAGAAAAAGTCACTTGGTGCGAGATCAGGCGAATAAGGCGGATGCTGTAAAGTTTCCCTTGTTTTGACAACTGCAACTTGAGATGAATGAGCTGGTGCATTGTCAACCAGAAGACGAACAGCTTTGGAGAGAATACAGAGTCGTTTCTTAATCAGACCTACTCGTAACTTGTCCAGAAGATTGCAGTAGTATCTCCCAGTAATAGTTTGATCCTTAGCGAGATAATATGTAAAGGATGACTCCACAGCAGTCCCAGAAAACTGAACGCATGGCCATTCCCAGCTGACTTCTGCCCATTTGCCTCTATGAGAGGGGGGGAATCGGCATGTTTCCATTCCATGCTCATGGCTTTTGTCTCTGGATTATACTGATAGATCCAAGGTTTATCCATGGTTACCAGACGATCAAAAAATTATTTTCATCCTATTCCAACAGCACCAACATCTGTCTTAAAAGGTCACGCCGTATTTGCTTTTGTTGAACCCACCCCGCAGACAACTTAGATATGTGCACTTCGTCATGAATAATCTTCTACACACTACTGTAACTAAGATGTGTCTCATTCATGATAATTTGGATAGTTGCTCGTTTGTCTTCCATTATTAAACACTCCACTTTCTTCGCTGTGACAGCTGACGGTCTACCAGCTCTTGGCTCATCTGTCAGGGACAAGTGACCAGTTTGAAAATTTCTTTTCCACCTTACATTAGTGTCATATGATGGGCAATCATTTCCATAAACAGCCGTCATCTCATCATGGATTTCTCGGACAGTTTTGCAATTCAAATGAAGGAACTTGATCACACTACGAGCCTCAATTTTCTCCAGCCTACACCTCAGTCAATTCTGGCACTCACTGTTAAAAAACGTACGACACCCCTCGTATATGCCAGTTGCTACATATAGAACTGATATTTTGCCACTAAAATGCTCTACACGATAAATTCATAAACATACTATTCATATCATCAATTCATGTTTTAAATAAGTTCGCTAAATTAGTGCAATATTATTTGTTAATTTATTAACCACTGATTATAAATATAGACAGTAAACAAACTACTAAAAACCTGAACACTTGGGTATGCAAACTGAGGGGGGGGGGAAATGTTACGATAAAACATCTTTTAAATTTAAACCAAGTTTAAATTATAATTTAAATGTTGCAAGAAAAAGAATTGCATTAAATTTTTTTATCTTCAGGATTCTCAGAACATGCGTATTTGGTGAAATATCGATATGGATGCAATGAAAAGCTCTCCAGCTACTACGTACGCGGTAGAAAACGTAAAAACTGAGAAAGTAAAAATTTAGTAGGAAAAAGTTGCACAAAGGCTGTCGCACATTCGTCACACCAGTAAGCATGAATATATAATTCGATGTAATGAGGAATGTAGTAGGTGTTCAGTTGTTTGTGACGATATTGCTCCTTGACATTCACATTCTGCAGCCCTTTGTCGGGAGAGAGAAGTTCGTCAGAATGATCTCCCGTTTCCTCTTTTTTACTTTCAATAACTCAGCGTCGCGCGGAGAAAGGCGTCATTTTTCGAAGTTTCATTTGCATAATCCCAAACAAAGCCAGGCTCTAGAAAGTGAACAAAAGCGCAGAGTACACACGCTATACACAGCTTCCCTTACTATCCTTAATATACTCCATACTGGAGCAAACTAACAACACGACAATAACATCGTTTTAAGCTTCAGCTCCTTTCATATCTTGCTGAAAATTAATTAAGATTCCTTCAGGCAGTTTTCTTTCTTTATACTTCAACCCCCATAAAAACACGAAATCCCATACGTTCCCCTTGACAAAGTCAGTTAAATCTTCATCCCCTTGCTACATAAATTAATAATGCTGCAAGGCTAAGTAGAAAGTAAATAGTTATCATGCGATCTATTTCATTAACAAACGTATGCACAAAAACAATTTGTTTACTTACTAAGGTTTCTTAAATCGAGTAAGAGGGCTTTATGGTGACCAGCAAGGCCCACATTTGGCAGGTGCTGGCTTCGACTCTCGGGTTTTTGTACTAGGTGCGTTCAAGTTATACCACCTATATTTTGCAGGACTGGCACCAGATAGGAACTACTGTTTTCTTTTTAAATACACGCGGACTCTTTGTAAATGCGTGATCAAGATGGCAGCACTGAGTAGTGCATAGAACTAGAGTAAAGACTGCTTTTGATACTTAAAATGGCGACGTTTACATTGCAGGAACAGCGTCTTATCATATGTTTTCTCCATTTTCGTGGTGTGACACCTATTGAAATTCATCGCCAGTTGAGTGAGGTATGTGGTGATGGTACCATGGATGTGCGTTCTTGGGTGCGACATTTTTTTTTTGTTTAATACAGAGGATCTACTCCCATTAGTCCTGGACCCGTAGGACCAAGGACCCGGGCCTCCTTCTACCCGGGAGCGATGGATACTTTGGGGCTCTTTCCATAGGGCAATACCTGGAGTCTAAAAATCCCCCCCCGCTGAGCACAACGTCAAGACGGGATGGAAGTGGATACGCCACTTACGCGCGTCAACCCCGCAGGGATGACTACCGATAACCTCGGTGGGGCCGAACGGTGATCTAGCACACCTTCTATTAGCTCTGCAGGCTAGTAACCGGGACTTTTTGGGCAACCCTCTACCGCCCCCCCAGCCGGCCGGAGGTACCAATTTACCCGTGGGTGTCGGGAACACTGCCCCCTCGAGTCCAACCCAATCCGAACAACTCTCCTACGGGGGGGCTCGGCATGTTCGGCCCGAGGTTCCTCTAGTTTAGGGAGAATCTAATTTAGGGAGAATCTTTTCAAACCAGGAGCTCAAAACGTCGCCATTCATTTGTTCATTATAGTTTCTCGTTGTTTTGGAGACGAACACGTGCTTGCCACTCTCGACAGTACCATCATTTCCTATGTGCAGAACTATAAGACGCTTACGCCTTCCCGTAGAATTTCTAGGTCCTGCACTTAAACCAGATTGAAGTAAACGTTTATTTCTATTTCACTATGGTGTCAGTCCATACTTTATCGTGTGCCCCTTGTTAACTCACGTCTCGTCTAAATAATAAACTCTCCGCGTTTTACGGAGTTCCTTCAATATGCGCGCGCAGCATGATTTACTTTAATTAACTAATTAATTACTAACTTAACTGTCTGTTAGTATGCTTTTTTATAGTTGAAATAGGCTTAGTACACACTTGTGCGCCTTAGCAAACCGAACTCAAGACTCCACACCTTAGTAGCAGTACTTTCTCAAGGGACTATTTACACTGCGGAAGCATCATGGAAATTGTGAAAAAGGCGGACTACGATCAACGGTCCCGTGGTTTTGTTTGCATCTACTTTATTCTCCCGCCCCAGGCAGTATAGGTTTGGGGTGCATCGCTTAACAACTGGTATAACCATTAAATTCATGATTGTGATGTTTTCTGCTTGCCACGGCTCTACCCTTAATTACGCGGCCGCATCTTTCTCCTTCTCGGAGGCTCATCCATGAATAAATATTTTTGGAACATGAGTTAACTAACATTATATCATAATATAGACACAACTATCTACCACCAATCCATATAAGTTATTTTTATATATTATTTCAATTTCCTCACTTTCGAGCATTAGCCTCCGAATACGTTAGGCGTTTACAGGGCATTTGATATATGATATGATATGTTTAATGTGCATATTCCAAAATTTTACAATTTACAACTTTTGGCTACATTTATTTGTCGTTACTTTGTTGCTACTTTGGCTTGCATGACACCCTGGTCTTTTGTTCTGCCAGGTAGCTCTTAACCTCCATACCTCCTTGATTACTTGATTAGTCCCATTCTTCCCCCTCCTCTTCCTTTCTTACATTTTTTACATTTCTGGCCCATTTTTCTTTTACCTTCTGTAAGAACTCACCAATACTTTTTACCTTCTTTTCCTCCCTGCCCATTAACATTTTTATAGCTACTATCCTCTTCTCTACTTTTTCCCATTTTTCTTCCAAAACCTTTTTTCTCCACATTGCAACGTCCTCACATTCTGTTACTGTGTTCTATGCTATCTTTTCCCCCCACACAATTCACAAATTCCCTTTCCCCTACCTCTTATCCCTCTTAGAAATATTATTCCTGTTCTCATCCATGCTAACCCTTCTCTCTCTTGCTTATTGCAGTAATCTATATATACTCCTTGTCACCAATTTCTTTTTATTTGCTTGTAAAATTGCAATGATTTTATATTTTATAGACTTTCCCATATTTCCTGTCTTTCTATATCTTCTATTCTGCATTTTACCAATTTACCCACATAGCATGTATCCCTTTCCTCTAATCTCCATATATCTCCCATTCCTATTTTTTCCATAATTCCTCCTATCTCTGCCCACCAAATATTTGAGTTCACTAATCTTTTTTGCTGTCTCATGCATAATTTCATAATTTTCCCTTCTTTGGCCAAACACATATAGCAAAATTTTATTATTCTTTCCATTCTTATTCCATTTCTTCTTGTCTTCCTAATTCTACTAAAGCTACTTCCCTAGCTGACCTTGGTAAGCCTAGTAGCTCTTTACAAAACCTTCTGTAGTTTTGATCCACCGTTTTGTTTACCTCTCAGCCCCCCACCAGATCGCCACTGCATACAACATTTTGGATTCAACTAGTGCTTCGTACATTCTTTCTAACTATTTGTTTGTCATTTATAGTTTATATTTGCATATTCTTATTTCATTCATTGCCGCCCTTCCTTTTGCTTCAGTTTTTCTCCTGTGTGATCCCCACTTTCCATTGTTATTCAACCGAACTGCTAAGTATTCCAATTCATTGACTACTTCTACCCCTTTGCCATTTAGTTCCCACGTATTTAATCAGTGGCTTGCTATATATGTGATAAGTTTTAAAACAAAAGCACGCCTAAGCTCTTTTACACTTCAAAATAAACTAAATAATTTTTCTTCTACCGTCGTTTTTACTCAACAGACATGCTTTGAGCAATTCGCCTCTGAAGATTACTTAAAATGGTAGTTTCGTTAAGTATTTCTAAAATAAACCCTTACGTATATTCATTTGTTTATTTCTTTTATATTTTAAATTTATTTTCATATAACTGATGTTAAAAGTGTTAGGTAACATTTCTCCTTTCCTCGTTATCTGGTTCTAATGGGAAATGTCATAAATGCGAGACGAAACACCTCGAGACGGGCTATCACCAACGTTAATCGTCCTAACGTGACCTCAGCAAGAGGTAATTACGGAAGGAAGTCTAAGGGAAACGTGACGTCATCACTTCGAGAGTTGGAGCAGGTGTACCTTAATCACATGTATTATTACTGGACTTCACAATCTTAGTTCGTAAAACGTGTTTTAGTGGCATAAACTACGTGATAAATGTTAAATTAGGCACAATATTTGCTCTTTCTACCACTTATGTATGATATACAGCGAAGGTATTGTATTCTACTTTTCTACTGTTAGAAAAGTTAACTGTCTTGGAAACTTGGAGACTGAACATTTCTTGTGTGTGACGAAAAACCGTTGTAGTGTGGAATAATTCCGGAAAAAATACTTAACTGTATAATTGTGAATATAAACCAAATTGACTTTAAATTCAATGTTTTCTAAGGATACCACATAATTTCGAAATGCCTAAATTTTACATTTAAAGTCTTTCATTGCTTTTTCTTAATTCATAAATGAGGACAATTGTTTCAATTAAAATAAAATTTAAAACATTTCAAAGAATAATTAAAGATATAACTTAAAATTTCTCCCAATAGCCTGTAAAGTACTCTTCATCTGAAAATGAATTTTCTCTAATTTTATACTGATGTAGGAGAAAATAATACATTAAAATGTAGGCAACATTAAAAATAAAATTGGCAAACTACGTTTTGTGTAACATTAGCTGTTTTCAAGCTATTCGTTGTCCCAAGTTGAGCTGACATACATCTTACGTGCCTTCTTTTTTCCCCACATTGGTTCCATTAGTAACAAACATATGACTCACGATATATGAGCAATTATGTTTTGTTTTCGTATTGTGGGTTTAATTAGTTTATATTTATAAAGTCAAATTATTCCTCTAAAAATTATTTTTGTGCTGACATGATTTTTTTCTACTGACTTTCAAACAAATTCTCTTCATAAAACCTTTGTGCTTTACAGAAACCCTTGTACTTATTAATTATACGTCAATCAAAATCTACATTTGCTTAAATTATCTTACTGCACTTTTTCTTGCAAGAATTGCAGGATTAAGGAAATAAAGTGGGCTTCAAGGAACAGCAAAATTGTTTCAAGGGCGAGTAGCTAAGTAAAGGCTTCGAAATTTGTTTCTCTTGCATGACTAAAAGAAGAGAGTGGCGGGGAAAAAGTGACTATCCATTTGACAAAACTAAGTACTTTAAAATTTAAACTAATAGTAAGGAAATGCTTAGCTCCACATAAACGATTGTATGTGTATGTATGTATTTATTAACTGCAATTGGGTACTACCCGGTGGCAGAGTTAAGAATACAGATCAAATTACATATACTAGATTTACAACAATAATACAGTAAACAATACAAACATGATATTATTTTACTTTAGTCACTTAAAACTTATCTAAATACTTCTCTATTTACATATTATATACCATTATAATTCAAAAGTTAAACTATAAACCATTTAGATTTTTTCTAAATTTCTTCAACGACAGGGGACAGCCCTGAAAGACTGCTACAGGCAATTCATTCCATTCTTCAATGGTTCTATTAACAAAAGAAAATTTTCCTACGTCGGTTCTGTATCTTCTACCCTTAATTTTATACCTATGATCGTTTCGTCCATAATAATCCGGATTATCTAACCTTACATTAACGTCCACCCATGCCTTTACACCAGCATTAGCTTTGAATAACGCTACCAACCTATGTTTTTTACGCCTAATTCTTAATTCCTCCCATTTAGTCTCATCTCCTTTTATAAGCCTAAAATACTTGCCTCTTTTTATGAATTTTATTGCCCTCTTCTGTATTACTTAACATTAACAAATTTACTTACTTCAGAAGCTTTCGTCAAAAATTCAAGTTGTGTTTAAATTTTTAATCTTTAAAATACCTTAAACTTCAGGTATTTTAAGCGGGGACATATGCAAATATTCAGAGTCTTACATAAATAGCCACAACATCCAAAGTTTTCAAGTTAGGGAAGTGATACTTAGTATACATATTTTTTCTATATGCAGAGATATTTACAAACTTAAGCCCATTTTTTCAAAATTCACCTATGCTATCTTTCTGAAATTTTGTATGTTATTTTAAAACACACTAGAAATAAATTTTTTGGATTTAGATTTCTTATTGAAGTTGTATAGAATTTAAAAAAAATGTTAATCATATGCATCCTTTAAAAATTAAAATAATTTCGTATACTTTGTATCATCACGTTCCATCTGGAGCTTAATATTAAATTCTAGAACCAACAAAATGTTCATTGTGGCATAAGAAAGCTGTGTGCTAAATTGCATCACTGTAGATGAAGTAGATTGGGAGAAAAATGGGTTGCAGTTGTAGAAAATGCAGTTTAAGGGGAAAGGCAATTAAAACTACAATAAGTATTATTCAGTTTGCCTTTTTATTTTAAGTCAGAACTTCCTATATCCATAGTCTGTATTCTCATTCTGGTCTTCTTCAGCCTTTCGTTTTAAATTCCTCTTCTGTCTTGCTTCTTTCTGCATTAATTCCATAGCTCTTTCTGCAGCAGCGATGCGAATGTTGTCGATACTCTGCAAAATTGTTTCACTAAACACACCATGTTGATACCCTAACTGATGCATAACTTTCTTTCTGCCAGCATTCCCATCATTAAACACTACTGTAGCATCAAATGTAGCAATTTTCACCACTATGGAAAACACAAATGACGTTTTGGGACACCTTTTCCATATCAAACTGTTGAGGCTTTCATTTTGGGTTTTGTGTCTCTCCACAGAGACAGTTTTAAGTAAGTCTGGGTGTGCTAAGAATCAGTAGGTGGGCTTTATAGATTCCAAGACAGCTGATGGAAGACTATGTGTTGCTACTATGCAACACTAGGGCATTTAATTTTTTAAAGGTACATACAGACCACGCACAGACATAATATTTTGGTTTTTGATAGCTAACACTATATACTATTTTACAAAACAATAAAATATTATATTTTTTGAACATTTTCTCGTACGGCCCCCCTTAATCAAAATCGTTAGAGCTAATTTTTTTAAAAAAAAGTGTCACTATTCCTTAAATGTGTTTCATGTAAAGGTTTATGTTAAGTTTTGTTTTTAATTGACTTTTATTTTTTGAGTTATGCGCGCGCGCGCGCGCGCGCACACACACACACACACACACACACACACACACACACACACACACACACAAGGAGACTCTTCTAATGTGTCCGTTTGGGTTCAAGGGACTAAAAAAAATATATTTCCGGTGGAATCTCAATATTAAATAATTTTATGCAATACATACTTCCCCTACTTACTATATTTAGGAGAGAAAGTAATGTAGTAACCCATGGCGCGAGAGCCCGTAGAGTGCCAAGGCCTGCCAACCCGACTGGTGCCCTCACACCCACATACTCAAGGTAGAGCTGGGCGATCATCCATCCGATTCGAGGATCTTGGCAGTCCCATCTGAAATGTTGGTTTTTGTGACCAGGGCCGCTTACCTATCCTAAGCTCCTCAGTTTCCTCACGATGCTGAGTGGGCACCGGTCCTATACCCGGGACCAAAAATCCGCACCTCCAAAGGTGGGATCGAACCCGGGCCGCTTTCCGTTGCAGGAAACCAAAGCATGATGCAGAAGGTAATATATTGCGAGGAATTTAATTTCAACAAAAGTAAGTGAATATTTATTTAAATGGTATACTAAGGGACAATGTCAATCTTAATGCAGAGGAACTTAATAACACGACATCTCTGGAAAAATACAAGTGATATCATTAAATGACGGATCTGTGAATTTTCCAAAATGCAATTATTAAGCTGTAAAAAAAGCTACCTACTTTACAATCCCAAACAAGTATCGTAATGGTTACCCACTCAGTGCGGTAAAGTTAAAATGAAATTCATGTAAATACAGAACTCAAACTTAATAGAAAAACAAAGGCGATATTTATTTGCTGTACACATTTATTGTTACATTCTCGCAATGTATCAAATGAATTTCTCGTAATGTTTTTGACAAAAATTTTATAGTAAGATCATTTACAGTAGGAATTACTGAATTATCTCCCATGATTTTCTTAGTCTCTGCAGTCTTATTTTCAAATGAAACATAACATCACTATCACAATCATTTGTTTTTGCAATAATGGACATTTATATGTTTCCCTAGTTACCACAGTTCTATACCTACACTTGGTTTCGTACATGCCCTTCTACATCCAACTATCGACTAGAAAATCAATGTAGGTATATAGCCATTGTACAAATTCCAAGTATAAAAATTCTATTATTACTTATATAAGATGTTATACGATATACATAACATCAAGTTACAATACTCAGCTGGTTACTCGACCTACGGTCTCGTCTGACAATATTCCAATCTCTTATTGTTATTTGATACTTGATGCTGATATCGTAAATAACTATCACTAGATCTTGAACTGAAATGTTTAAAGAGCCAGTTGCTATGGGATACAATTAAAATTCCGATCCTTGCATGACTAAGATAAAAAAGATGGAGTAACAGCTTTCTATTAAAAAAATAAGAATTTAAAATTCCAAAAATTAAGAAGAAATACCTCGAAAATGATTAACTTTGCAAAATAAAAAACATGCACATTCTTCTTTAAGGATATTTACATTATTTTGTAAAAGTTATCCGGAATTAAGAGAACTTTTCAGAGGCTTCTTCCAGAGAATTCAAGATATTCTTTTGATTTCATTTAAATATGTTAAAAATATGAATTTAATTAAACTCGTTAAAAAAAAGTTTTGGAAGAATAAAAATTTTTACAAAAGTTTTCTAAGTAAAGGCAGAGATTTTCTTGAAAATCTTCGTGAAACATCGTAAACTTAAATACCAACTTTGACCCGCGCTGCTGAAGGTAACCCTGTGACAGGGAGGGGTCATGTTTCAAGTTAAACAAGACAAACTTTAACAGTTATATGGAACATGTTTCGAAAATTATGATTGTTCTCAAATATGTTCTAGGTCATTCTGAATAAATTGCATTCGTTTAAGATCTTTTCATGAGAAATGGAATGCAAATTTTGAATTTTCACGGAACAGTCATTCTGAGTAACTTCTGCAGAATTGGTGAGGAGAGAGAGATAGAGGTAATATTACTACGTAAAGATGAAAACTTATTGTACTGTAGAATTAACTATTTCCGAGAAATTTTTATTATATGGGTTAACTTCTTAAATACTTGGTTTTCCTCAAATAGAAAATCATTCGGTTATTTCTCCTCCTGATTTTGTGAATAGAACGGAAAGCATTACCAAAGCAGCCGATTCTTGAAGGATGTGACCATCACTTATGACTAATGTACTCCCCTAAAAGGACATATGTGATAAAACAATTTCTGCAGATTTAGAACTCGATTAATATGTAGTAGATAGAACAATAAACTTATGTAGAAACAGTTCAAGAATAGGCAGAGAACATGTGAAGTAGGTTTAGGATTACTACGGAGGATACTCGGCACCGAAACCTGTGGTTTGTTGTACCTAAACCCCAAATGAGCTGCCGCTGGGAGGAAGGATGAGGCGAGAGGAGACACAGGGCTTCTGAGCAAAGGAGTCCTGACAGTGCAGAGGGCAGGATTCCTATTTACCACTTGGAAAAGCCCTGGCAGGCCAGTACAACTGGCATCCCATCCACCCTACATAGGGGAGGGGATCCGTCCCCTTCAGCTGCTGTGGTGCGAGCGCTGTGGACCTCTAGCACTCGTGGTGCCTCTGACATTACTAGAGGAGCCTCGGGCCGAACATTTGAGCCCCTGCCGAATGGGAGTTGTTCAGATTGGGTTGGACTCAAGGGGGCAGTGTGTTCCCAATACACGTGGGAGATCGGGTACCTATGATCACGCTTCGGCCACCCGGCGGGGGCAGAGGGTTGCTTAAGAAGTCCCGGGTACTAGCCTCCAGCGCTAGTAGTAAGTGAGCTATATCACCAGACGGCCCCACCGAGGTGATTCGGTAGTCTTCCCTGCGGGGTTGACGCGAATAAGTGGCGTATCCTCTTCCACCCGTCTTGACGTTGTCAATGGGGGCTTTTTAGACTTAAGGTATTGCCCCATGGAAAGAGCGCCAGAGTTTTCCATCGCTTCCATGTCGATAGATGCCGGAGTCTTTGGACTTTCGGGTAGACCTCGAGATGAAAAGAAAATCTCATCCACCGTAGTCCGGATATGTCCCACCAGATCGGCCTGGAGACGGGAAACTGTCCTAGCGGAAGAAAAAAGTGTTTACCAGGAACATTCATCCTACCATGCAGCACCGATACACCCACCACACCTCTACCCTCAAGTGATGAGTGGTGAGGGTGATGGTGATGATGATGAGTGATGATTGTGGATATGAAATGGAGAAGGGTAACAGGGACAGGAAATTCGGGTATGTAATTAACCTACCCAAAATTCACCTGGCGACCCTGGAATATGCCTGAAAAATACCATTGCTCAGGTTGGTCGGCCCCGGTGCTCCCTTATGCGGGCCATAGACGAACCGCCTGAGCAATCCCACTCGTTATGTGAATACAACAAACATTTTAGTGTGTAACAAATTCAGTGTTACACAAGATGACTTCCTGAACAAACCTCGTAGTACTTATGGTAGTAGTACAGCAAAGCAAGACAGCTTCGGCAGTTGTGACGTATTTTAGCCCGAAGCGAGGCCTGCAGTGCGTGTGACGTCAAGCAACAGTCATGTAGTACCAAGTTGCCTATATAAATGGCGCTGTGAATACAGTAACTGAGGATTCAGTCACGTGTAGCACACTCGATGACAACAATGTAGCTGCCACGTACCTAATGGAACTGTAGAATTTACAATGTGACGATTTATTGAAGGACAAATATACACACAAGAAAGACTTGTATGATTTGGACAAGAATGTCCCCCAAACCAGATTTCCGAGGCTGTATTCACTTGCTGCACGGACATTGTGTATGTTTGGCTCGACATATGTGCAAAATTATGAAATTAGCTAAGTCCAAGCCCCGAGGTACTTTGTCGTATTTCAGTCTAACATGCAGCCTTCGATTACAGATTTCTTAGACATTATGCCTTGACATTGATAAACTAGTTAAAGAAAAACGAACAGATAGTGTCGGAAAATGTTCACGTAATTCTGTTCTAAGTGGGTCTCCTCTTAATTTCAGAGAAAACAACTTTATGGGAATTGTTCTTTCACACTGGCTGGACGGAAACCAGAAGATCCGTGGTTCAAATCCCGGCAATGGCATTGAATTTTTCATTCTGACTCTACGTTTCCACAATTTAGCCTTCACACGGCCAGTGTGAAAGAACAATTAATTTACAATAATTGACCTAATAGTGGTTAACTATAAAGCCCGGGCCTTAAAGTACTTACATGTAGTAAGTCGCCATTAAGGTAGTTGCTTCATGTGTTTATGAGAACTCCTAAGTGTTTTACCGGGAAAATACGAGTCAGTTGGAGAATTTAATGTCATATCGGCACGTTGGCCATAGTAGCTCAATGGTAGAGCGGCTGGACGGAAACCAGAAGATGCGTGGTTCAAATCCCGGCTATGGCATTGAATTTTTCACTCTGACTCTACGTTTCCAAAATTACTTTATGTTTCATTTTAATTTATAACATGTCTGACCTTCAGATAAACTACGAGTTGAAATTTCAATTATTTTCTCATAGCACAGAGCCAAAATGTAATTGTTTATAAACTATGACCAATTGTGTAATTAAAGCACTCAGAATTAATATTACAACAACCCACGATGTAAGTTGTACATATTATTAATACCCGATACGTTCCCTGTCGCGCAGAAATCAGGGCGGTGGCGTCACATGCTAACTTGCCTTTCGTTCGGGAGCATATTTGGCGGTAGAGCTGACGGAGCTGACGTCACACCACCACTGCCTGTCTTCTCCTGTAGTAGAGGATGTATCTTCTACCCACCATAGGTATGAAGTCTAAAATGCTGGAATTTAAATCTTCAAACTTTAGCTTGCAGTTACAGCAAGTTGAGTTGATACTACCAAAGTAGAAATATATACAAATGTCTGCCATTAAAATGCTTCAAGATTAGCACACTTTATACAGAAGTTCTTTCAAAAATCTTAAACTAGTTCTAATACTATTAAATTTTGCCTTGTTTGATAATAGAAGGCAACGTTTCAAAGCTCAGCTAATATACCAACTCAGATGACTTTTAGAGCACACGCTAATGCTAATAAAGCTCATTATTCTGTGAAAAGTCAAACTTCCACGTTAGCAGCATATGCGTGTTTATTTATTCACAATCTTCACATGTAGGCACTCCAGCTAACCGCAGTAGAGTGCCATCTGTGTAGAACGGATGAAAGCACTTTCGGTATAATCACATTATTTGACCTCATGGACAACTTTCTCTATAGGGTAAACACACAATTGTACGGGCGGATAGGTGTCGTCACAGTAATGTAAACATTGTACACCATACGGGGATCGAAGGTTATCATAAGTGTACAAAATCATATCGATTTGGCCAATGAACTGACATAATCCATTCCCTTTGCGAAGTTTGGGAGCAAATGGGAAGAGTTCTCGCCTGTAGCGAATCAGATGCGTTAGAGCCTTCACTGTTGCCACCTCGTTATTCCCACCCTTTTTATATTTCCCTCTCGCACACTTGCGAGTGTTCTTGGCGCTAGACGTAAGGGAACGCAAACTGAGTTTTCCAAAGTTTTATAATAATGCAGTTATTGAAATCACAATTGCAGCATGAATATTCTTATATTACGCAAATGTTTTAAATATTTAGTTTAAAGTTAATTATAGTTTATGAATTACTTATTTTTCTAATCCAACGAAAATATCAGTGGTACATCCGTATGGCTGTGAATGTTACGTTAAGAGACAATTGGTCATTGTCATTGTCCTCAATGTCTGAGTACTGAAAATATATGATGATAGGTTTCTAAATCTCGTTACGTGCTATTTCTTTCCAAAAGTCGTCTTCTTCTAGTTTATCTGATGTCTCACGCAGTTTTACCAGTCCTGTTGCGTTCCTTGCTCATTTCTTCGTGAATAACTAATTCAAGGTCACTCACTTTAACAATAGTATTTCTGTTTGAAACATAATTGGAGCCCACCTTAACTCAATTGGAATGTTCTAGCAGTAGATAGAGGGGAGGATACACTGATACACTTTTTATGGAAGAGTAACTGAATAATGCTGCTTTGAGCTCTCTAAAATAGAGATTACGAACCATTTATAAACAAAGATATAATGTGACCAGACACGTTCTGCCAGACTAGCAAGAAGTGTATCGTTTCCTCTCATCGAATTTAACAAACACCTTGGCTTATTCAAAGTACATATTTCTTTCACCACGTCATGTAAAAAGTTTACTTTTCAGTTCTGAGTAATTTCAAACATATGTTCACCCATACATGACAACCAATAATGACATTCATTACAGTGCTTACAACGCAATACATTGTTTTAATGTAATGGTGTCTACTTTATTTATTTTTACTAGGAAAACTATCTGAGCAAAAACTATGGGGTTTTCATGGTTATGTTAGATACATTACTCTCTCCTTAAACATAGATCAGTTTTGGCAACATCTAAATTTCTGTCCTAGGGTGAAGAGTATTTATTAGAGATTGATTAGTTTTCCGCTCGGCACACACCTGTTAGGGGGAATGCAATACGACAACACAGCAGTGTTACGATTGGTTGCTCAGCTAGTAGCTCTCAAGGACAAACACCTTCCCATTTGAAACACCTAATAGTGTTTTAATCAATAAGGACAACTTATTTTAGCAAACGAGTGTCTCAAGTGTAAAGGAGTGTATCTACTACCACAAAAACTAGACGATACGGGTCATACAGTCAGTTCAGGGGCTAAGAAATTCTTTTTTCTGCAGAGAAAAATATTGAGCTGACCACAAACAAGTTTAATGTGAAATGATACTATATATCAATTGACAAATTCAGGTACTTAAAACCAACGGCACTGGTACTATGTCAGGCGTGCTATACTGAACAAGAGTATATTACCGTACTATCCAGCAGGCTAAAATCAGTGCAAAATTTAATATGAACGCTGGCCAGTACCTGCGCAGAGTGCTGTTGCCAAGCATACCAGGCGTGTACGACGTAACTACACCAATAGCATATTAAAGGTCCTCAAAACACTTATAGCTTAACTTGATTTTAACCTATGATAAATATCGGATTGGAGAGATCTTTTATTAAAAAATTTGCACAAATTAAGAACAAAGTTTCGGTCCTGAGCTTGAATAATTTCAGTCTGTTAATCGAAAAATACACGTCCACAGATCAGTACCACAACACAAAGAAAGGAAAAACGTAATCATTCAATTTGAATATTAACAATATTTCAGTGCGAGTTTGAAGCACGACTGAATATATATCCATCTACTTTAGTAATAAAATAAGATTTCACTACTCCGAAATGTCTATTATAAACCATTAAAACATTAAATTAACAGCATAATTCTTTTTGAGAGTTCATATTAGGAAAAAGAGATAGAGTCATTACCTGATTCCTTTTCAAAGTGCATGTTTATATCTGAATCAAGGGTTATGAGGAAGCAACGTGCTTTTGAGCATTCACACTTTTCATTATTGTGTGACGATGGCATTGAAGACAAAAGGGCAGAGCTAACGTTTTAAAAATCGTAGAGGCAGGAGTTTCCGATAACCTCATCAAAAGAAAAAATTCTATTTACAATATTCGAAATATATTTAAAATATTTATTCGAGTGTAATCAATGAAGAATTTCTTATCAGTTCAGATCAATAGGATGGTGCACATCACTTGGTAGCGCTGGTAGGAACAACACGCATATGATTTGCGGAGTCCTCAGTAGGGTCTGTCTTCATATCAGGTGAGTCAGCCACGCCTTATTCTTTTGGAAGGTAGGCCACCCATCAAACGACATGTGAGCCTTAGTCCAGTTTTGCGCTAACTAAGTTGTATTGTTTGATGTTCTTAGAAAGAGGAATGTGAAAAATTTAGAGGAATAGCGGTTCAGGCGACAAAACGTACTGCTGGCTAAAGTACATATCAAAAACATATTAATCCTTTACTGAGAGTGAATTCCGGTTTCCAGGCGATTTTACAAGCTTTTTATTAGAGTATGCATAAAACAGTAATTCAGTAAACGCCTCGGAAAAAACGGACCTTAATATGAGTGCAGTAACAACGTCAGCTAAAAAGAAAATGGCGAATTCTTGTACTTAGAGGAGGGGTTGGCTGCCAAAAATTAGGAAAAAATTAGAGACGCACCTCATCATCATGGACCCGTATAGACAAAACGGACATATTATTCAACAACGGATTATTTACATTATTTCTTAAACTACGTCTCGTCTTTTTTTTGTTTTTAATTTACGTCCGCCCCAACGTTAAATTATATCGGACGGTGAATGAATTGGGTGAAATGATGCTCAAATGAGTCCAGGGTCCATGGAGCTTAGAGTTACCCGAGATTCGTCTTGAAGGATAAGGGAAAACCCCGGAGAAAGCTTATCTAGGTAACTCACCCTAACCGAGATTCGAACTCGGGACCTCTTGAACGTAAGGCAGAAACTACGTGCATAAGAGCTTTTCTCACTTATGTATTAATATTAAAATACCCAGCGAATGATTAAAAGTGTCTTCAAAGGCTAAATCAAGCACGAGAACTCGCGAGGTGGCAAAGGTATAGCGCCAGACATACAAGTCGTACTACTGAACACAGAACGCTTCAGGAAAGTCTCGAAATAGCTCAATGGGTTTATGAAGTCTCCAGTGCCCTAACACCCAATGACACAGCTTCGAGTCTCAGCAGTCCCTGAGGGTGTGCATTATCCAAGAAAGTCATCAATTCGTGCTTCATTAGTGGAGTCGTTTTCCCGGAATAGAAAATGGATCATTCCAGCACGACGAAACAGACCAACTTGAAACGACATTTTTAATAGCACAGTAAGTCTATGTCTGCAAAATTGTGTTTAACTTCCCTGTTAAACTCTGATACTGTAATTTCCATGTTTTTGTGTTCAAATGTGTATAAATGATCCCTATTTCAATTGCAACTGCCTTTAGGTGTGTTTAAACATCTATCTACTTGTAGTTTAGCAAAATGCCATAAATAATATATAAACAGTTAAAAATAAAACTAATAATAGTTTTCAAATAATAATTGCAAATAGTGAATATTACACGGTAAAAGATGAGTATACTTATGCAGAGGATTCGAGCCACCGTCACAGTAGACAAATGAGGTTGCAGTTTTGCGTTCGTTTCAACTGAGCTACCTAGTAAATTGTGAAATAAATATTCCGTGTAACATAATATTCGCAGGTCTAGTGAACATTTACAGACGTGCAACGTCAGCTGTCTAATTACGAATATATTACAGACTATGCGATATCATCTATATTAGTACTAATTACATTAAGCATTTAAAATCCATGTTAAGTACGCGGGTACAACCTAGCAATGGGGTCGATGTTTTCATGTTGGTGTATAAAATGCGGATAAGTATAAAACTTGAGAATACGGGGCAGCTGACTCACCTGGTATATGCTTTTAGAATTTGTGTCTATTCTAGTAACGCACAAGAGGGTCTTGTTTATATCTGTCACAAATAGGTTTCACAACGGAAACTGCAATAAGATGAATTCAATGTTGGCACATATAATGTATTAAAAAGCTTTTATAACGTTTTATTTCTATCCTCGAAGTAGTTAATTTGCTACTTGGACGTGCGTTATAGGAACACTTCTATTAAACCAAAGCCACCTGGTTTTCGTTTCCGGGAGCTCCATAGACATCCTGATACTGAAATGCCCAAGATGTATCCTAGGGGGGGGGGGAGAGGACATAACCTCCTTGGTTGTGCAGAGCGTCCCACGTTGATCTGGACATGACCCACTATGATAAATCTACCGTGTCTATATCTAGTATCCGCACATGTTTTTTAGAATTTTTATCGCGATATGAGGACCATTTTGTAATTTATACTGATGGCTCCAAGAACTCAAATGGTGTTGGTTGTGCTTACGTGTGTGGAACCGAACCGTATACATTCGGATTCCACACTAGCACTTCCATTTTTACTGCAGAGCTTTATGCAATATACCGGGCCATTTTACACGTACGTCGACGAAAGTTGGGGGACTGCTTAATCCTGAGTGATTCCCTCAGTGCACTTCAAAGCCTACGGCAGCTGTACAACTACCAACTTATTGTGCAGCGTATACAGGATGCCCTCCACGTTTTACACGCTTCTGGCGTTAACGTGGTGTGTGCATGCATCCCTGGTCACGTAGGCTCGCGGGGGAATGAAATGGCGGATTCGGCAGCCAGGACGGCTACCATGAAGCCCAGGGTTCGAGTACCATGTGTGACATCGGAAGATTTTAGGGCCGTATTGCGGAGAGCTGTGCAAACCTGCTGGCAGGAAGAGTGGTCCGCTCACCGCAATAATAAACTTAGATCTGTCAAAGAACTTCCGATTCCCTGGGTTACCTCTTGCCGGTCATCTCGTCGCGAGGAGGTGAGTTTGGCTCGGTTAGGAATTGGGCACTGTTTCTTTACTCATAGTTTTCTTTTTAAAAAGGAGCCTGCTCCACTGTGTCCGTTTTGCAACGAAGCGTTATCTGTACGACACGTGCTGCTAGAGTGTTTTCACCTAGCTGACCTTAGGACGTCTCTGCAGCTTCCGGACAGCTTTGCAGAAATGCTAGCGGACGATAACGCAGTAGTGGAGAAGGTTTTTAGATTCTTTTCGAGTTTAGGATTTAGCGAATATAATTTATGGCTTTTTAGATTTATATTTATTTTGTTTTTATAGTTTTTTACGTGTATGTATTTTTGTAAGTCTATTTACATATTTATAGTGTTTTAGAAGAATTTATATCTGGCTTTTGCCATGACCAGTTTGTTTTATGAAGGGCGCTGATGACCTCTGCAATTGAGCGCCCTTATACTCATCATCATCATCATCATCATCATCATCATCATCATCATCATCATCATCATCATCATCATCATCATCATCATCATCATGTTTCTACCTCAAATTTCTGCATGTGTTTCTCTGTACGCTAATTTGTTCCACCAGTTAATGGTATATCATCACATCTGTTTTGGCCAATATTCTAAATAAGAATCTTAAGAACGCACTTTAAATATGTTTAAAGTATCTCTTTTTCATTTAACAGGTAAATTTGCTACTGAATTAAGTAACACAGTTCACAGCAGTAATGGCCGTTGTAGCTTTTTTTCGTATACTTTATTTAACTGATGAAACTTCTAACCTTAAGTTAACTCCAAAACCTACTGAAATCATTGATATTGATGTTATGTATAATACGGTTTTAGCTATACCTGTTTGATTATTATATAATTCACCAAAATAAACTATAGCCTTATAATATTCAAATTAGTTCACTTTATCATCACACAATTTCACCAATAACTACTTCACAAAATGATCAATGACTTTAATTGGCCTTAAATAATTTAAAAGCTTAAGAATAAAAAATGTTACGAAATTAAACTGTCAAAACTTCATGAGGAACTTAAATTACTTAATAAAAGGAAAGGAAATAATAAATAAGTCTTTCTCATATTGATTCCTAATTTCTTTCAGTCATTTTATATAGTAACCTTATAGGATATTTCAGTATATATTTACTAGGACAAGCCACAGAGTAATAACTATCTCTTGCCTTGCCTTTAAGATAAGATTTATCCTTTTTGTTTGTAGCATTAGCACTAAATATACATATAACTCTTAGCTATATTGAGTTTCACTTTCACGGTCACATTGTTCATATTTATTTTTTAGTACTAAAATAAGTGGTGAATGTATGACGATTAGAATAAGTTATCTGCCACCTCAGAATTCAAAGAAAGGGCAATGGAGATCGTAGTTACTTTACTAATCACAGAACTGTTTCGACTCATGGCAGGTTTAAATCATACATAAGCGAAAGTTCTTATTTGAATGTGAAAAACAGCCTTACTTCAGCTTCCATAATTTCAGAGATTATTCCGTTTCTTTTGCAATGTCTATTTTCAAAATCACTCGTTTCTCTGATACATACTTTTACTGAAAAAATAAACAAAATTTATATAAGAATCTTTACCTGTTTCTGTAAAATGACGACCTTCACTTATTGTTTACTATCCTAGCGCTCAAATCCAGGGGTAGTGGATTAAATTCCGAAGGTAGGATGGTAACGTTCCTTCAGCCAAGATTGAGAGCGTAACTGTATGTGTCAATTCAGTTTTATAAAGAAAACCGAAAGGAAACAAAATCGAAGAATTACCACAGCATTAACCAGTGAACACATTGTCTGTCATTAGTGATTTATTCCAAGGGCAAAAGCTCCCGATATGACTTTAGGTGCTGAAGGTGGAATATACATGACATAAAAAGTAATGAATTATACTTATGTATTTTGTTTACTCACCATTTCCAATCATATTTCCTGATATGGCTTTCCGAATGATCTTGATTCCCAATAGTAAAAGTACTAAAAGGTTCCCAGTACACAAATTCCGAAATGACAAATTAGCATTTATTTGTTTAAATTTGCTGTTTTCAAAGCATTATTTCATAATTCACATATTAAATAATTATTCCTCACTTTCCTTCAAATAACTCCTTAAGCAGAGAACTATATTCCATCGTTCAGATGTATCTCAATATATTCCAAACGACAGTATCTTTCTTGTAACTACTGAAGTATTATTGGAATTAGTAGCCTAAATCTTATAGACGTTGATAGCTCATGATCAGATGTAAGCTACTGAAAACAGTGAACAAAATCTATGATGTGCATTGACATGTACTTCTGTACTTACACAATCTATTTTTAAAATATTTATTCTTAACTATAATTCATGCTAAATGAGGTAAAATATTTTCGAAAGCGTTTTCTACACATTTCCTTGTGAGAACTGTGGGAAGATGCAAATACAATAGGCTGAAGTGATTATCAAACTTTTTAGTAGCTAATTGCTATGTAATGGCCTCGAAATTGCGTCCTTTTTGGATGACTGGTACATAAAATAACTACTTTCCATTTTAGATAAGTAAAAGAATTCGAAGACTGAAACAAATAACAATGGACAGGATTGTATAGTTTAACAAGTTCTCCATTCGTTGTGAACTAAATATAGCTTTTTAATGAAAATCGTTAGAAGCATTTATGGAAAAAACTAAAATATAAGAAATATGTCCAAGTAATTTTTAATTTGGAGAGTATGAGATTGCTTCAAAGATCTAGTCACATCTTCAAAGCTTTGGCACTTAAGTGACGTTCTGGTTTCAAGCTACTATGCTGTTCAAGGACACAAACAAACAAACACGAAGATGTTTTCCCCCAAAAAATTCTTTTGGGCTTTGGATCCTCAAAACATGTATTTTTTGATATTTTAATTTCAAATTCTTAAGTGCAAAGCCACAAAATTTTTACCAATTTCCTATGTTCGTGGAAAGAAAAAGTAAAATTTAAACTTATATAAACAAACAACCCCAAATTATAGACGTAAATACCGTGTTTATTAAGTAAGGTTCATAGGATTATTTGTTTTGCACTGGACACCGGTGATCTTATTAATTTATTTACAAACGAAATAAATGTTTATGTCGAGGAAGCTTCCCTTAACGTCATAACGACTACACGAAGAGAATAAATAAATGGTTTTAAAATTGTATTTTAACAACTTTTAGAACGCCTTTGAATTTCTAAACACGCAAATTAAATCAGACACAGTACAAGCAAACCTTTAATAAAAGAACAAGCAATGTTTTCTTGCTCTTCAGTAACAAATTTGGCCTTGTTAAATTCCTCAATTCAAGTTAATCCTTTTGTGTGTTCAGCTTTGTCGTGCTTGTCAACCTTTTACTCTCTTTAAAAGGTCCTTGCGAATGAAAAGAAAAGGGAGGACTCGGAAACTTTCAAGCATCTTCCGTCACATTACTCTCTTATATTTGAATCAACAGCATGAAGTATTTCCAAAATGGCTAAAACTACGAGAAGATAGAGAAGGCTTAAGCAGGTCACTTTATGTTGGCTTTGAAACTGTACTCTTTGCACAACGTAGCAAGAAACAATTGGACGCGAAGTAACACATACAAAGCTGCAAACAACTTTTGGGTCAACGTCAATGCACATTTTTGTAAATATAGTCACTTGAGAGATATTCCTTGTTATAATTTTGAGTTTCCAAATACACAAAATAATTTATATATTAACTGACATATTACTTTCTTTAGTTATTGCGTTAGAAATTCATTCAATGATCCAATTTTAGCAACAAATTAAGCAGAATTTTCTGGAGTTTAGATTCCTTGTCACTATATGCGCAGATGCTTATGTTTTAGTCCTAATTTCTATTGTTGGCAGCTGTTTTCCACATTTTGTTCTAGTCAACCGGAAAATGCAGTACGCATCAACGACTCTTCCTTGTGAAGCAATACAGAATTATGAATTCATTTACAGCTAATCAAAGGGCAAATCAAAGAGAATTTGGTGTTCGCAATCCTCCCAAAAGAAACACAATACTGGGTCTGGTAAACAAATTGGAGACAATTGGATCTCTGGTGAGTGAAAAAGGCAAGCATCGTTCATCTAGGCTTCCTACGGTGTTGACGTAAGAGCACGACTGGAGCAGTCACCAAAAATATCATTAAGACGGAAATTAATTGATCTTTCACACTGGCGTGTGTAGGCTAAAGTATGGAAAGATAGAGTCAGATTGAAAAATTCATACTTTAGCCCACTTTCCGTACTTTATTCTACACACGGCTAGTGTGAAAGAACAATTAATTTCCATTAATTTACCTAATAGTAGTTAACTATAAAGCCCGGGCCTTAAAGTACTTACATGTTGTAAGTCGCCATTAAAGTACAGATGTATTATTTTATCTTGACAGGAATCCTGCGTAGTAGGGATGAGAAGCAACTGTGGTAGGGATAGTGCACCTATCGCCACAATGCGTCACACGCGTAAGATTACGAGAGGGGAGTGCGGTGCATAAGGTGTCTAAAAACAAATTTAATTCTCGTAGCCAGTTTTGCAGCTCTTATAAACTAAGTTGTAATTCTTACTATGGTAGTAATCTCCACGCTTTTGTTGGATCTTAAATAGTGCATAGACAATTGGAACAAAACCCTGTTCTCCTCCAGCAGGTATGATAAACAACTGTCTGCCTTTCAATATCGCTGCAGAGTCCCTGTAACATATTTCACTCCATGCATATGGTCCAATATGTGCTGTATTTATATACGTTTCATCCATATAAAATATATAATATATATATCTCCGAATATTTCGTAAATACTTAAGCCTTTTTGCACGTATGTTGCGAAGTTCGATTAACATTTGTCTGTCACGCTTAGTGTATTTTTTTTTTTTTTTCAAATAATGCTAGCTTCAAAAGAACTCTCCTTAATGTTCAGACTGCCTTGGAAGTCAGTAGAATTTTTAGCTTCATAAGCACTTTCTTCAAAGTTGGTCTTTGTTTTTCTGTACTTTAAAAATTATTCATAGTTCGCCTAACTACTTCTGAATTAAAACATACAAATTAGATTTTGTGCATGTTCTTAATCTTTGTTTACTGGTCATAGAGAAGTACGTTGTTGCACTAGCACCAATGGCTTTTCTTTCCTTAATAACTCTCTTAAACTGCTTTCAGACACAACTGTTGCCTCAGATACCCTTCCCCAGATTTTTATAGCTGACCCAGACCATTGTTCCTTTTTAATAAATCTATGGATATTGGTTATTACTTCTCGTGTTTTAAAATGTAGCACTTTATTTCCTAATGTGCTGCTAGGGGGCGTCATTTATAAATGCTCTCTTGGAACCAGGAGACAAGCACATTTTGAAACAAGCAGTAGTGTTACCGAGTAGCTTTGCATGTGTTTAGTTGCTCGTAACTGGTAGGCAACTGACCTGCCCTTCCCTCCAGTTGCAACCGTTCTGAGGTGGACTCGTCCAGATTCCACTGCGCATCGCTCTGCACTTTTCAAGATAAAAAAAAAATACATCTGTAGTTGTCTCATGTGTTTATGAGAACTCCTAGTCAGTTGGAGAATTTAACGTCATGTCGGTGCGTTGGCCATAGTAACTCAAGGGTTAGAGCGGCTGAACGGCAACCAGAAGATCCGTGGTTCAAATATCGGCTATGGCACATTATTTTTCAGTCTGACTCTATATTTCCAATCATTAAGACGTTTCTCGCAACCTACTCAGTGCAGGTCTACGGCCATAATGTTCATCAGCTACAGGAACCACATACAGATAAAAGATGGAATTATTGCCGTTGTTTTCAGACAATCATTGTGCATAATCCTGCCATACTGCCCATCACATGGTTCACAGATGAAGTATGGTTCCATTTATCCGGTTATATGAACTCACAGAATTCAAGCCTTTGGGTCATCGAAAATCCACATGTCATCCATAAGACACCTTTACACCGGGTTAAAATCGGAGTTTAGTGCGCAATATTCGAACAGAGACAAGTGGAGCCAATTTTTTTTCAACAGACTGAGAACATTGCAGAGTTCCAACTGGGTTTCATGGAGTTTGTTGAGCAACTGGACCATGTAGAGCTAAGTCAAAAATATTTTCAGCAAGATGGCAGTACATGGCATACATCAAATAAATCAATGCAAGTAATTGCAAGTTTCCTTGAGCGGATAATTTGCAGGAAACTGTGGCCAACAAATCTTCGGATTTGACATCGTCAAACTTTTTACTATGGGGTTACTTATGCCACGAACGATGTGAAACAGAAAATCACACAGGAGATTCAAGCTATTGACAAGAGAGACCTCCAATGAGTTGTCAGTAACATGGAACGACGTGTTGAGCTGTGCTTTATCCAGATGGAGGACGTTTTCAACATTTTCTATAGAGGCAAATAATCTCGCAAAATTCGTCTATAAAAAGTTTCGGCACAAACAGAAAATAGACGGTGGATTTTGTTTCACGGTAATAAAGAGCTTGCATAAGCAGTTAACAATAGCGCGGCAAACAAAAATAGCTGATGTAAGGGACTTGCCGATCCAGATAGGGTTTCAGTGTTTGGAAGGTTCAAGTGATATCTCAATTGACAGAGAAAAGTTGTTTTTCTTTATTGTTCCGGAAATATCTCGAATTTTGGAATGAGGTATTTAAGGAAGTGCCGATTCGCAAAGAGTTAGTTGTAAACAAAGTGAGTAAGCAGAGAACAGCTGAGTGTTGATATAAACTGAAAGCTGTTTGTTATTGTCATCGATCTTGGTAGACTGATTGTGTACATAACGTAATGCTTCTGTAATCTTTGTGTATTTCTACGAAAATAAAGGATATTTGGAATATCTGCAACTCGGCCATTTAATTCTACGAACCCACAAAGTCATAATATTAATAAAATCTGGGGTCAGAGAATTTGTTCGTACACTTGAAAAATGAACAAAAAATAGAATGACCCTACAATGGCAATAGGAGAATTCAATACGTTTAAGTTATAATGAAATTTTTAGTTCTGATCACTATGTGAAGCCTCAGAAGCTACATTCTCTTTGCATAACCTTGAAATAAATAGATAACAAACGAATAAAGAATTTCCATTGAAAAAATAATAAGTCTAGGACCATCATGCCAAATTATTCTGTTTTTGTATAAATTGCGTGGATTAAGGAAGTCTAAATTTATTATGTAGTATAATTCAATCTTCTATTGCCTCACGTTCAAGAGCTCCCGAGTTTGAATCTTATAGAATCCTTATATTATAATCTATTATATCTTATAGAACTCTGTTCTATTAATTCTGGGTGCATTTTATTTATTGTCCTACGGAGGACGTTAATTTAAGAAAATCTCTTGCGTTTTTCCAGCTATGCAAAAAGTTCTGAATGAAGAGCACTTCAAAGACCACTTCCGGAAAATTGTAGTCATGAAAATATTTTAATCGTGATGTGGTATTTTAGTCGTGACGCCGTGGTGGCGTGGTTAGACCGCACGCCTCTCAACGAGGTAGCCTGGTTTCGATCCCAAGGGGCCACTTGTGGGATTTATGGTGGACTAAGTGGTGTCTGGGCGAGTTTTCTCGGGTTCTTAGGTTTTCTCTCCATTTATTACAGTAAATGATTACCTTTCCTTTCATTCATTGCAGCTACGTTTCATATCATTCACTACTTCATTCTCATACCAGTTGTCGATGGTCCTCTATCCTGAATATTTTCTCGAGTACAGAGATTCTTTCCTTCTCGACTGGCGGCTGACTTCAGGCACCTATATGTGAGTCCTGGGAGGCTTAGTCCTTCTTCACAGGAGGGTAGGAGTAGAGTTAGGATTACTACGGAGAGGATGCGGCATCGAAATCTGTGATTTAATGTACCTGTCCCAAGTGGGCATCTACGGGCGGAAGGATGAGGTGAGAGGAGATAGAGTGTAGCAGATCCAAGCGGTAATGAGACACCGAGACAACTGCTACACTTCTACTAGTTGAGAGGTGATGTGAAATGATACTAGAGATGAAATGGAAGGAGAGAAAATTGGGGGGGGGGGATGTAATTAGCCTAACCAGCATTCGTCTTGCGACCCAGGAAAACCCGGAAAAAAGTATATGGTTTAAGTAGTTCGGCTACGAGAATCGAACCGGCGCTTTTCGAATGCGGGTCACAGAAGAAGCCGCCTGAGACATCTCGGTTACTAGGAGAGTAAAAAGGAACTGAAGGGAAATTGTATTATTTTTTTTTTAAATTAAAATCGTTAGAGCTGTCTTTGGGAAAATTAAACTTTGGGGAACTGGTCATTTGGTAGGGACATCTTATGAAAATCCTCCGACAGATGTTTTAAGATGCTGGATTTAAATGCCAAATATGAAAATCAGCCGTCTTTTCGTTTTCTATTTATGCTGCTTTAAGAGAGAAACATAATGGCAATTTTTCAAAAGTTTCATTCTTCTTTCTTGATTCAGAAAGATTAATACATGCATTTCAGGTAAAATCTTGGCACCATATTTTAACGTGGAATGGAATACCTCATTGACTTGTTGTAAATATTTATTAGACAAAATAAAACTTAAAGGAAATAATCATTTCTTTCACACTAGCCGTATGTAGGGTAAGGTTTGAATGAGTAGAGCCAGACTGAAAAATTCACTGACGTGGCCGGGATTTGAACCACGGATCTCTCGCTCTCTGTGCGGTTGCTCTAAACCACTTAGCTACTATGGTCAACGTGGTTTAGAGCTCAGTGGTTTAGAGCAACCGCACGGAGAGCGGGAGATCTGCGGTTCAAACCCCGGCTATGGCATTGAATTTTTCAGTCTGGCTCTACTCTACTCTACTTAAATAGGTCAGCAGCCTTCAGTCAGTATAATTTATTATTCAGATTAAAATTGTAATTTAGTTATTTATTAGAAAATGTACATAGTAATAAGGCTGCTGTTAGGTTAGATTTAGTTGTAAGGCCACTGGAGAGAGTGGCCATTAGTTTAGTTAATTTAGGCATAAGTTCTGTCTGCAAAAAGAAACTTTTAACAATTAAATGTGTATGATTTGTAATTTTTTATGTAATAATGAACACAATAAGTCCAGGTTTAGACTCTATACACCTGAACCTAAGTTTGCAGATTAAAATGAAAATAAATTTGGCTCTACTCTTTGAAACCTTAGCCTACACACGGCTAGTGTGAAAGAAATGATTATTTCCATCAATCTACCTAAAATAAAAGCATAGTAGTTTAACTATGAAGCCAGGGACTTAAGTACTTACAGCACAGTAAATCGGCACAAAAGGTGCGTGTCTCATAGGATATGAGAACCCCTAATGGTCTACCAGTAAACATACGAGTCAGTTGGACAATTTAATGTCATGTCAGCATGTTGGCCATAGTAGCTCAGTGGTTTAGAGCAACCGCACTTAGAGCGGGAGATCCGTGGTTCAAATCCCGGCTATGGCATTGCATTTTTCAGTCTGGCTCACTCATTCATATTAAAACTTAGATTATTAGATCCAGAGTAACGCTGCAAACATTCCAAAATTATTAAACAGTTGAGTGAAGTTCTGTTATTTATTTAGGTATTTACAGACGATATGCAGCTATTTATGTAACAGCCTGTGATCGATACTCTTATTGTTTGACTATAATTAGTTGTGCATGGGATGAAGGCTAGTAGCGTCCTGTTTTCTCACGAGATATGTCCACTGCCCATCTGTCCATCCCCCTCGGAGACAATAGCACAGTCCGCTCACGGACACGCTTGGGGCAATGCATTGTGCAGCACCTGTTGCAACAATAGCGTTTTCACATTCTTGTCAACGGGCAGTCTCATAAAATCCATCTCCATTCATGCCACTTGCACATTTCAGATGTTACTTACATAGCGGTAGGTCTGAATGCATACTTATAAACCCTGGAGTACTAATGTCTTTATCCTATGCTAAATATTAGCGATGTGTATATGAACTGTCTGCCCACCACAAGAACGCAAGCACAAGCGGAATGAGGGGCAGAGGAGGTCCAACTGTTTATCTGCTCTGTGAGTGTACCTGCTTAATAAGGAATGAGAGTGCATATGAGTCACCCATGCTGCCCTCGGTAGCGTAGATGCTTGCGTGTCTGCCTCACGTTCAAGAGATCCTGAGTTCGAATCTCGGTCAGTGTGAGTTACCTGGATAATGTTTTTTCCGGAGGTTTCCTTTATCCTCAAAGACGAATGTCGGGTAACTCTAAGCTCCATGGTCCCCGGACTCAATGGAGCATCATTTCATCCGTTTTATTCATCGTCCGATATGACTAAATGTTGGAGGACGTAAATTAAAAAAAAAAAAAAAAACACCTATGCTGCCAGATCTAATACTTGCTTCAGTAACTGAACAGATAGGTACTATGCATGTGTGAGTTATGTGACAACACTGTGCATTTTAAATGATCCTGGCGTCTATATCTGAAAGGCCAGGATAAACCCAATAAAAGTGATTACGTTACACATACCTCTGCCTTGCCTTCTTGTGGTGGCCAGACAGTAGTATATGTCAATGATGGGTGTTTAATTATATTATTATTCTTTAATATCAACAGGTATTGTAGAAAATCTGTCAACATCTTTAAACAGTCCACAAGATCTGTGATACTTCAGTGAAATAAGCGGCACCAGTTTAATGGATTAGCTTACGATTACTAAATCCAGGTCCACGGCTCGACTCCTGCGTTCGAACTTCATGACACATGGTGTTCTTACATCTAGTGCGGCCTTTCGGGTCAAAATGCTGGGAATATCCTCCAAATTTCCTGTCCCTCCTTTTCACGTTATTTAAATCTTTTTTACTCGTCATCTACTTGTTTCAGGTTTCAAGTGTGAAGGACAGTTTCAACGTTACATGGTGGGGCGTGTTCCCCTGTGAAATGTGCAACCTGCAGGAGATGAGCTCCCACAGTGGAATTTCAACCTGGAAATATAGGGACTTCGCCCAAGGTATTGTCGTGCCTCCTCATCAGGTCTCTGTCCTTTCACCTTACCCATTCCTCCCACGGTTGCCCCTTTAGGGGCATTAAGCAACATATTCACTAAAACTCGAAATTTTAAGTCATCCTCCGCACGTGGTGATAGTCCATACGTCTTGCCAAATGTAGGATTTAAGCGGGGAACTACCTGGTTACAATGCTCTTTAATTCCCGGTTAGAAATTCAGAAAATGGGATAAATACCAGCTTCCACACTGCCTTATATTAAGCCGAGAGCTTTAAATGATTTCTAATAACTAAAGATAGAAAATGAAGTTCCATATTCCTAACCGAGCGTGAGTGCTCAGGTTGTTTCCTATTGAGGAGGTCGGGGTTTGATGCCCGTGTGCCACCTACCTGACCCATTGGATTTGGGGGGGGGGGGGTTCCCGGGTCACCAGGCAGATACTGGGTAGGTTAATTACATCCCCGAATTTCATGTCCCTCCATTTCATCTGCAATATCATTTCATATCTCATCTGGTGGTCTGTTTCAGGGTAGAAGTGTCAGCGGTGTCTCGGCGTTGCATGACAGGATATGGTATGGTGGGGCCGTTTTCGGACCATAGTACGCAGTGATGCCGGTTGTACTGGCTTGCCGCGGAGTTTCAAACTAGTTCCTGTAGGGGAATGGTACCTCTGACGTTACTAGAGGAACCTTGGGCCGAACATTCTAGCCCCTCCCTGAATGGGAGTTGTTCGGATTGGGTTGGAATCGAGGGCGCAGTGTGTTCCCGTTACCCACGGGAGATCGGGTACCTCCGGCCAGGCGAAAGGGGCAGAGGGTTGCCTAAAAGGTCCCCTGGATACTAGACTGCAGAGCTAGTAGAAGGTGTGCTAGATCACCAGGCGGTCCCATCGAGGTTATTCAGTATGCGGGAAGTAGCGTATCCACTTCCAACCGTCTTGACGTTGTTGTCGATGGGGTGTTTAAATCGTTGTTATCGATTTTAGACTGAAGGTATTGCCAAAGGAGATAGCCCCGGAGTTTTCCAGCACTCCTGGGTTGATAGAGGTCGGAGTCCTCGAACTTTCGGGTGGACCTCGTGACAACAGTTCCCAACCGGTAAAGTGTAAGGACCTAGCCCTCTGCACTATCATGGTTCCTTGTCGTGGCTACACTCCATCTTCTCTCGCCTCATCCTCCTCCCGCGGGTGCCCCACTTGGATACAGGTACAATAGACCAAGTTTGGACCTCCGTGCCAAATCCCCTACGTAGCTTATTCCAGTCCAGTCCAGTCCAGTCCATATTCCAAACTCTACTTACCAGTATTATGAGAAAAGTAGTTTTACATTTTGCAGGATGTCGAACTAAATGCCGAAACCTTCATGTTATACGAAATTCTCTATACATTTTATATCGTATAAACTTTTTACCTTTAAAATAATATCAGCGGGCTCCCGAATATTCTATTCGGACACTTTTCCGTGAAACATGTTTGTAAAACCCAAGATACTGTTTCTAGCAAACTCGGACCCATTTAACAACAAGAGAGTAAAGTTTAAAACAATTCTTACTTAAATATAAGACACAGAAACATGAAAAGTACGTGCTCTGCATTCATATGACTTTCTCTAACCACTATGTTTCATTGCTTTCTCTATCACTTACAACATAGTTGGTAGAGAAGGTTTGCATTCCACCCAAAAATTTGGATGCTGAAAGTTTCCAGCAAATACGTGTTTTGAAGTGTAATTAATAAAGCAAAAATATCTGCATGTACATCTGAGTGCAGAGAGTCTACTCCCATTAGCCCTGTCCCCGTAGGAACAAGACCCGGGTCTCTTACAACCAGGGAGTATCCCAAAGGGTCTCTCCGTGGGGCTTTCCATTAGGACAGTACCTAGTTTCCTAAACTGCCCCCCCCCCATCTGGTCCGAAGACCAAGACAGGACGGAAGTGGATACGCTCAAGGTGAAGACTACCGATATGACCTCGGTGGGGCATCTGCATGTACAGATCGATGTAATGATCGATCATCATGCTTCACATATCCTTGTTAACTAACTGAATGTTTATGGACCTGTAAGGAAAACCAAGCTGGCTCCTATTATCTACTGTGAAACGAGGATGACACACAATAGAGGAAAAAACTGACAAAAACAAGCAATCAAAGAGATAAGAACAATATTCATTGTGAAACAATATTGATAGTGAAAGGGTAGAGCAAGACTGAAAAATTTAATGCCATAGCCGGGATTTGAACCACGGATCTTCTGGTCTCCGTTCAGCCGCTCTAAACCATTGAGCTACTGTGGCCAACGTACCGACATGACATTAAATTCTCCAATGGACTCGTATTTTGCCCGTTAAAAAAACACGAAACCGGGAAAAAGACCTGGACCCGTAGGACAAGGACCCGGGCAAGACCTAGAGACTAACAAGCCCCCCCATCTGGTCCTATGGACTCAAGACGGGATGAAAGTGGATACGCCACTTACACGCGTCAACACTAAAGGTGAAGACTACCGAAAAACCTCGGTGGGGCCGCATTGTGATCTAGCACATCTTCTACTAGCTTTGCAGGCTAGTACCCGGAAGAATTAATGGCTTCCCTCAACCCCGTCCGAAGACGTACCCGATTCCCACGGGTTTCGGGAACACACTGCCCCCTCGAGTCCATCCCAATCCGAACAACTCCCGAAGGAGGGGCTCGGCTGTTCGGCCTGATGTTCCTCTAGTAACGTCAGAGGTACCACGAGTGCTAAGGGTCCGCAGCGCCCGCACTTTGGCAGCTGAAAGGGACGGATCCCTTCCCCTACGGGAACTGCTCTGGGACAGGAAAGGCATCTACTCATTGATTTCTTACCGCGTGGTCAAACAATGGAAGCAGATGTTTATTGCCAGACACTTAAGAAATTGCGCCGCGCAATACAGAATAAGCGCTGAGGAATGCTGTCACAAGGTGTGTTTCTTCACGACAACGCACGACCACACACTGCAAAGGCGACGAAAAGCATCCTACAGGGATTTGGCTGGGGTGTGTTTGATTAACCCCCGTACAGCCCTGATCTCGGTCCTAGCGACTTTCATCCTTTTTGCATCTCAAATCTTTCCTTGGCGAAGAGCTGAAAAAAAAATGTTTCCAACTGGTTGAAGACACAGGCGGCAAACTTCTATGAAGAAGGTATACAAAAACTTGTGCCTCGCTATGACAAATGCCTGCAAAATTTCGGCAGTTATGTGGAAAACTAGTTTAAGAGTTGTAGAATTTTTTGCAATAAATAATTTTTCTGTATCTGTACACAATTTAATTTTATTACCAAACAGAACTTACTTTCTGGACGTACCTCGTATTTGATTATATAACAATTATCTAATATAGGCCAATCTTAATGGTGCTTAAACGAAAAGCATAGAAGCTTTAAACTTTTATTATACAAATTGTTCTTACAAAAGTTTAGTTTCCTGCACTCTTAAGGTCAGTTGAGATAAATGTTTGAAAAATAATTTTACTACACAGTTCGTAGTCAAAGCCTGAGTGTAGGTCAGTGGTGTCATTGAAGGGAAACAGGGTGGTCACCGTTTCCCCCTCCTAGTTAACCTTCGCGGATGACGTAGTAAATATTGGGGTTAGGAAGAGGGTGCGGAAGATTCAGTGGCGGGTTGTTGAACTATTTATTTACATTTTTATGTGCATAATGTGTATTGTGAATTATAGTCATACAGCTACAGTTAATAATTATTAGTTCATAATGTAAGTGGAGTTCTTATTCTTCTTAGCTATTAACTTGTGAATGTTGGGCTCTGTAACGGGACATGACTATCCGCCACTTACTTGTATTTGTTTTAAAACACAAAGGTGTGTAGACGTAGCGTAATAGCCAATGCCAGTCAGCTGTTCCCCTGCACCTCCGCGCCACTAACCGAAAAACTGAAGAAGGGGAAAAGGAGGGGAGTCACACTCAGCTACACTCGATGGCACCTCTGGTGTAGGTACATCCCAGACACCTTGTTTAACTCGGATATGGGAAACAGATGAGCATAAACGAACGCAAGTTGCTGAATGAGAAGCGTTCATAACGAGGGAACAATAATGCAGTAAAACTCCGCTATAACCAATTTAACACATTACCCACTGGAACATAAACAACAATGGATAAACGTTACAGTATTACGTCTAGTTGCTCTAACAAGCAAAGAGAGCAGTATACAAAAGAAGAGCAGTAACAAGACAGTGGTCGACCTATCAGCGTTCTCAACTCAGAGCCAACGGGTTTGAGTCTCCGCTAGAGTGGTTAATCTTCCTTAAACCAGATTCATTTCCATCTACTGCGGAAACTGAATGTGGCTCCATTTAACGCGTGTTAAAACGACTAGGATCAATGTACTAAATAAATCGATCTTAACCTTCAAAAAGTTTCACACAAAGTTGTATGAATAATAGGACTGTAATTTGTTTACATAAATTGGTTTATACTTCATGTTTAAACTCTCTGTTTTGGTTCTTGTGAGATGAGCAGGAGATATTTGAAGTTATTATAATGTCGCCTTACCTGGAACTAGTGCTTCTCGTTTGCCAGTTATATAAAATAATACAAAACTGCTTCCGTAACAGCCAAACTGAACCAAAATAAGTACTTCCCGACATTTAGTTTTTCTATTATATGTAGCGCACTCTGAGGCATTATTTATAAGTACCTCATTAAATTGTATGTAATAGAACTAAAGACGAGAGGAATATATATGTAAATATAATTTGTTAAGGTTATATATTGTGACTTTGTGGGTTCGTAAATTAAAAGTCCGAGTCGCAGTTATTCCAAATGTTCTTTATTTCCGTAGAAGTATACTCTTCAATTCTCACGTAATAACATTACATCACATACACAACACAATCTACCAAGGTCGATGACAGCGTTCTGATTACATCTGTTTACAGCACTCCTGTTACGTCTGTTTACTGCTTACGACTACTCGATTACTAGCCATGGCTTCTTTTTATACTCCCATTCATGATTTTCGGAGATTTATGGAACAAACAAGATATCGAATGTTCTATAAAACAATCAAGAAGTTACGAGAATGTTCCACACGGGAAACCTTATCTGTGCCGGCAAGCACTTTATCTCGCGCTATCTTTATTTGCCCCGGCATACTCCTTATCTCCAGGCTCTTTGTGTATACAAGCCGCGTTGTATGTAATATGTGAATTTAAAATACTTTAACATATGAGTTGATAAGTGATCCACCGAGCGATTGTTTTCACTACTTGAAAGGAAAGTTATTTGGACTTTTCAAAAGAAAAATCTGACGGTGCATAACGGGGCGAAGGCTTAGGGTGGTTCAATGCACCCATCCATTACAAAGAGATATAAACGAGTAAAAGGAAGAAGGAAAAAAGCAGTGGCCAGTCTCATTGCGAAATCCAAGGTATGCGAACGTGTCAGTAGAGGAAACATTTTCATCGGGGACACTATATGTAAATATTGGAAATTAGTTGTTCTTTCACACTGGCCACGTGTACGCTAGATTGTGGAAACGTAGAGTCAGACCGAGAAATTCAACACCATAGCTGGTATTTGAATCACGGATCTTCTGGTCTCCGTCCAGCCACTCTAACATTGACCTACTATGGCCAACGTGCCGACATGACATTAAATTCTCCAACTGACTCGTGTTTTTCCCGGTAATCCACTACGAGTTCTCATAAACACATGAGACAGCTACCTTAATGGCGACTTACTACATGTAAGTACTTTAAGGCCCGGGCTTTATAGTTAATCACTATCAGGTCAATTAATGGAAATTAATTGTTCTTTCACACTAGCCGTGTGTAGGCTAAATTGTGCAAACTTAGAGTCAGACTGAAAAATTGAATACCATAGCCGGGATTTGAACCACGTATCTTCTGGTCTCCGTGGATGTAAATCTTCTGGACGTAAAAATTGGAATAAACAGTGATTAGTCTACAATTTCTTGGTATTGTCTCTCGTCACACTGCCCTGAGAGCTCCATATCCAATATGCTCTAACTAAACAATAGCAGAAGAGCAGCCGTGGACACGACCGGAGAAGAATCCCAGCATTAATGAATCAACCTATCAAACACCAACAACCACAAAAACAATCAATGAGATTTGCAAATTCCCTAAGGTTGCCGCAAAATTAACAAACGACCGGGGAAACGCTGTAACTCAAACGTATGAAACTTTTTTCTAAAAATTCTTTTCGGTTTCAGGGGTCTCAAAATATTACGCAGAAATCTTGACTTCGAACTTTGGACTTGAATACAATTACACTGATAGAAAAAAATGTTTAAATTTGCAAAATCCAACATTAAATATCGTAGGTTCGAACTCACATGTGTTACACCTTCATTTTACTCACTATGCCTTTTTTTGGGTAATTTACGTCCTCCAACGTTAAGACATATCCGACGATGAATGGAATGGATGAAATGATGCTCAATGATTCCAGGGTCCATAGAGCTTAGAGTTACCCGACATTCGTGTTTCAGGATAAGGGAAACCCCCGGAAAAAGCCTTATCCAGGTAACTCACCCTAACCGAGATACGAACTCCGGACCTCTTGAACGTGAGGCAGACACGCTACCCCCTACGTTACCGATGCGGGCTACTATGCCTTATTTTATATACTTTATACAAACTGGTCATATGAAAGTTTCTTGTTCTATTCACGTCATGATAATTGAGATGAATCTGTTTAGAAGAACATAATTAATTACTCATTTCCAGAAGGCTAAAGGGGAATTGAGAACATTAGTTCCAATTTCAACGTTTTTAAAAATCGGGTTGCTATATGTTGCCCTAGAAATTCCACACTCCTTCCAAGATGTTGCAGAAAACACCCGAGTAGCACCGATTCTGCCAGAATTATCTATGTTAAATAATCTCAAACAATTTAGTAATTTGTTCATCTTTGTGCCTATCTAATATGATTTGTCAGATAAGCAAAATCATACAGAATTCATTCCAGATAAAGAGTACTTAACCGACTGATAATTTAAGAGACACTAGTTGTCATATTAATTTCCTAAACAAGTTTTTAATAAAACATTATTACTGAATTTATTAGGAAATCAACAATATTTTCTTACGTGAAGGGTAGTTTTGTTCGGGGAATTTTCCTGAAAACCGTCACATTCTTGGAAGATGCTGTAAAATACCAAATTTGTGTTTAATCACCTTTTGTTTTTGAGCTTTTCGTTCACTCACACACACACACACATGCACGCGCACGCACACGCACACGCACACACATGCTCAAATAACCAAGCAGAGCAACTTGCAACTTGCAATTCTTGAGGCGCTGAAGAAACTAAAGGAACTAGATAATGAAGGTTACACTGATAAATGAGTTGCATTGTTCACCGATAGCAGGATAACACTGGCTCTCCTGAAAAACAACTCGACACAATTACCTGACTGAGGCAATCAAAGCTAAAATCCTCCACCTGAGAACATCAGACTGGATGCTGCATTTTGGATGGGTGAAAGCACACTCGGGCATATATGGCAATGAAATAGTAGATAGACTAGCAAAAGAGGCTGCTGGGGCAGATCGTGAAATACAATATAATAAAACACCTAAAGAAGTCCTGATAAGCATGGAGAGAGACACTGGACTGAATGCATGGCAACTACAATGGACAGCATCAAGGACAGGAGCCATCACCAAAGAATTCTTCCCATCAGTGAGAAATAGACTAAAACAAGAACTGCCCATATGCCAAGAGTTTACAGCAATTGTCACAGGACATGGAAAGCTCCGTTCATACCACCATCGATTTGCTTTACTGGATAGCCCAGTATGCAAATGTTAAGAAGAGGACCAAACAGTAGACCACATAATATTCCGATGTCCAATCATAAACAAACAAAGAACCGAAATGATCAGGAAAATAAAAAGCACACAATGCGCGTGGCTCATTACCAAAGAAGAACTTATTAACACACATCTAAAATGTTTTTTTCAAATTTGTTAAATCAATAAACTTTACAGATATAGAGTAGGCAAATGAAGCATAAAAATTCAATAAAACTGCTAATTAATTGCAACTATTTTAATGAGAATATTGTAAAATATTGTAGGATACATTTCAATACAAATACAAGATATGTAATACCATTGTAAAATCATTGTAAAAGTTGTATATAATGTAAATAAAATAAGGCATGTAGTATTCCTAAGAAATGGGGCATGCCAGGTAAAAAAAAGACACCCACACCCACCAATTACCAGGCATAGGGATTTTAAGCAATAAGTTATTTACTACAGTTAATCAGTGACGTGATGTCACGTGATATGTACGTAAAGGAAGGGAACATTTTGTTCACTGCGACACGGCACGGATGTATCATGGTTACTACTCCTCGAGGGGCAGAAATGAAGGGAGGTAGACCACAGGCCGGCAGAGAGTGGGGAAGGATTAGAACCACAGAGGTAGACACCCGACACAACACCAAAGCTCCTTTCTGCCACACAGAGAGAAGACAACCCTAGAGGCCTAGTATACAGCTGTTCAAAAGGATAGCGCACTAGGCAAGCATCCACAACATCTGTCCACAATTACCTCAATAATGCATACTGAGAACTAAACCTAAAACATGACAACGGAATGAAATGAGCAAGGGGAGGAAAGGAATCCCTAGATTCCCCAGTTATCTCTTAGCGACAAGCGAAAATCATAGAGAAACCCTAATCAAAATTACCAGTCTTTGGGAATTGAAATGGCGATCTCCTGGATGCGGTCTACAAACATTACTACATCGCGGTTTCAATATCTATATAAAGAATGTAAACAACAACGCTAAGAGACATTGTCAAAACAGTTAAAACCTGGCAAACCTTGCTTAATAGCCAGTAGTAGTTTAACGTTATTTCCTTTTGTAAAACTTGAAATTGAAGACTTGGATAAAGAATTAAGGGAGTAGATAAACTAACTTACTGACCGAAAGTTGCCATAGAAATGGGAATTTGATCTAGCGATTTAGTGCTATCTGAATAGTGCTTTGACATAAACCCTCAATAAATTAAAACTTTTATGCTTTCATTTATTAAAAGTTGTGTTTAACCTTATACTATATAAGGAATGAAAGGATTCAGGACTTCACGTTATTGCCTCCTGCGGCAAACCCGCATACCAGTGTTAAATTGATTGGGTTCTAATTGGAGCTATGAGTTCTCTTATCCTCAGGTGAATAGTTGTAGGAAATGGATTTTGATGGTTGTTGACTACTCAGTCGTAGTAATAACACTTTGTTTGTTGCAGAATTATTTGGTTTAATTCGTACTAAGTTTGCTTATCGACTTGATAAAATTCCTAACATAAATTAAATTTTACTTGAAACCCTGGATTTCTTGTTTAAAGTTCCTTCCGCGCGGTTTCTATTTCTTCTTTATACGGCGACTACATTGCTCTAATAAACTTCTATGCTACTTCCACTTACGCTGGTTGCGCTATTCTTAACTTCTCTACATTTCAGGCTTATACATCTTCGCTTCTCTTCTTAACACGCATGAACACGTCCTTCATGTCGTAGTATCACCTTTTAAATAAGTTTTTCTTACTTCACGATTCAGTTCGAACCTTATTCTGACCCCATCTCTAACTTTATCACATGACCAAACTAGCTCACCCTCCTCAAATGTTACATTATTATTGGTTTCTCATTTATTTCAAATTTTCGTATTGGTTTGCAAAACTTATCTAACTCATTGACGTTCAGCCCACCCAGAGTTGGGGAACACCTACCCTGAGTTGTTTGTAACGGTATACATCGTTATCAAATCAGCGAAGAAAATCCCTTTAGCGTTCATGTTCAACTTTATTTTGAAACCCTGTATTGTTCCAACACATTCCAGGCTGGAAGTATTCTATAGTCCTCAGACATTGAACTTTTACTAGTACAAAGAAGATAACGGTCCTCCTCTCCGAAATGTACAGATTTTTACAAGAATGTTTTGTTTTCCTTGCCTGGATGCTAGTATGTATGTTATATTAAATTATATTCTTCCCTTCTTATTCTTTAGGTCAACTGCTATTTTAATCATTACTCCATCCATTCTAATGTCATATTATCATAACAAGATTTTTATATTAGTTTAGCTAAGCATTTTTATTAATTTAGCTTCTTTTTTAATTATCTGATTTCGATTAATTCTTCGCCTCCTAATCGCTGCCTGATACTGCGGTTACACTCCCAAAGAGTACTTGTTCCTAATAGACATTAACTGTGTTTCCCCCCAGTGAATTATAGTCCCTTGTATCTAAATGAGAACATGCGAAACAGCGGGGGATGGAGTAGATGTACTTACGCAACTTTCAGTGTTAACGTAGTTGTGGATGAAGCCGATTTGGCTCAGGCACTAAATTTCGTTTCTGCAAATGAGCAAGTCACTCTTGGCCATCAAAATTTGTGACCAACAAAAATTAATCAGGACTTAAGATGTGAAATACCACTGTCATCGTGATAGTTGTTCCTCCCTTCCGTCTGATAGCTTGTTTTTCGCAAGTCAAACTCGGTTCACAGGTGTCCCTTATGACTAGGGGGTGGAATTTGCCCTATTTGCCTATTTTATTCCTCTGTTCAGAAACGTAGGCTTTTAAGTTATAAGCACGTTTCCTACAACTATTAGCCTAATTTCTTAGTTTTTAAATGCCTGTTTCATAAGTTTGTGCCTATTCTGCTTATTAGTGCCTAAAACTGTCCTTTCAGCCAATTTCTTCTGCTTGTAATTTGTGACAACAGCTTTTGCATTTGTTGGTTTCAACGTGAAGTTTTCGGGGAAGAGAAATTTCTTACTGCTGCACATTGGATATACAAAAAGTGATTTAGCCAGGTAGGTATCTGCCTTACAGACGTGTCACAATGCGCTAATGTCGTCATGTGAGTGAGTGTGTGGTGTTTTAGGGCCCGTTTTGTTTTAAAATTAATATAGACATGCTTCAACAATATAAAGATTTTTTCCTACCGGCACTACAGAAAACGTCACATGACTAAATAACCCTACACCTGTATCGAAGCTGCTGTTACGTAACTTTAACCTCAGATTTCTCAGATTCCATGTTTTCTACATTTTCCTAACTTCAAAATGCTCCACAGGATGCAGTTTTCTTTTAATCTGTATGAAATTCGACACATGCCTGTAAGGGCGACTGCATATTAAGTGTATCCATTTACATTTTTTGTTTTTGTTATTTGTATTGAAAAGGATTATAATGATTACTTCTCACTGAAAACGCTTAGGAAAATAAAATTCGTTAAGTAGGTATGATTATTTTTTCCCTTCGTTGATATGGCGAAGACAAATATTACACACAGGAACAGGTCATTAAAAGGTTAAAATGGGTGCAGAAACTTTTACCCCAAATATTAATTTTTAAAATTACAATACGTGGGAGATTTTGAAAATCACCTGTAATTTAGATATAAACTGTTAATTTCTCGGGAACTATTGTAACTAGAAAGCTGAAACTTGCTATTATTCCATTCTTGATCGACCACAAAAATAAATAGTATAAATTTGAAACAAATCTAACAAAAGCTTCAGATACTTCAATTTTCACCCTTAAGCCCCCCCTCCTATAATCCATGTTTTTGTTTTTGACATAGTTAATTACTTCACACCTTTCTGCACATTATGCTTCTTACTTAGTGAAGTGGATTTATATGTATTTTAATTATACGACAGTATTTGTTATTTTAAGTTGTTGCTGGAGACATTTATGACATTTGGGATAAATGTAGACTATTTCGCCTGGGGAACCGTTTAGTGAATTTGTTGCAGCATATGTTGCGATGATTGTCATTTAGTTATAGTGCATTTTAAGAGTCATTTTACTACAATTGTGTATTTCTAAGTGTTTACTTAGCAAATTTGTAGTCCCTGTTTAAGTGCCTTTTTGCCTGCTTATTTCACACATTTTTAGTGCCTATAAATCCGCTCCCTATTTATGACTAACTTGCGTAAATATTTCGTTTTACCAATGTACAACAGTGGTACTGAAGGAAACATGACTAAAATGTGGACCTATTTTGAAGTAAAGAGTATCAATAATAACAGTAGTGTATAAAAGTCACAGAAAAATATTTTCAGGTAGTAGTAAACCACAATATACAACAAATGCTTTCAAAATGTGCTCTTTAGACGAGTAAAATAAAAAATAAATACTCTTTTACACACATAATCCTCCTTGTTGTTGTGATAGTTACTTAATCAGGCTGCCAAAGGGCAAAAATAAGCACCGTTACAACAGGATTAAGCTGAGGCGGGGGATTCAAATTTTTTATTATTTAGTTTATGTTCTCAAATGTTAAGTCATATCGGAGGGTGAATGAAATGGGTGAAATGATGCTCCAATGAGCCCAGAAAACTTGAGACTAGTACCAAGAAATATATGTGGATGCTGTGGGAAAGAAGCATATATGCGGAAAATGTGTGAGAGATGCATGAAGATATGTATACAAGTGTATAAATTTGTTATTTTGTTCTCATGAATACCTTACGTACTTAAGGCCCGCCTCGGTAGCGTGGTGGTAGCATGTCTGCCTCACGTTCAAGAGGTCCCGAGATGATGTAAGTGTTCTTCTGTCCACGGAGTCAGATGCCTCCAACATACATGCATCCTTCAGGAGTATGGCCATGTCTCTGGCTTGGCACTTAATGCTGATAAATCACGTATATTGCCCATAGGTCCATGGAGAGAACCGCCTGCACTACCACACTTGAAGACTGTGTTGCAGATAAGAATTTTAGGTGTACTATATTCCGCCTATATAAACGAAATGCAGTCGATAAATTGGGCACCAATGGTACAGTCAATAAAAGTACACAGCAAAACTATGTATCACCAAGAACTTTGCTTATATGAAAGAATGTGGGTCATACACACTTATGTGCTTTCCCGGCTGTGGTACTTGGCGCAAATACTTCCCATACCGAAGCAACATCATCGGCAAATAACTGCAGCGGTTGGTTGGTATATATGGCAGTTAAATATTTTCAAAGTGCCTGTGACAACCCTTTATCAGCAACCGAAAGAAGATGGTATTGGTCTTTGGAATATAGAGCTAAGATGTAGAGCGCTTCTCTTCAGCCGGAATTATATACTACAGCACAAAAACTGTACTTTCTCCAGCAAGTGGATACAACATTGGGTTACTGCCGTCGGACTAGACGCCCCACTAGATGTTAGACGGATTCCAACAAACCTAGACTATATGCGAAGCTATGTGCTTGACCGAAGTTATCTTCTGACTGCAACAGACTACACCTCGAAGAAAATCTATGAGCTATTGATGCTTATCTGTAAGGCTCCTGCTATGCGCATATCCGGGAATTGGAGAGCGGACACTCACTATTCAGCTATGTTCTCTAACATCTCATCGAAACATCTGTCGGCAAGACTCCGATCCCTATGGTTTATGGTGGTACATGATATCCTGACCACCCGCAGTCGTTTACATAGATTCAAGTAAGTGTATGCAATGTGATGGAGAGGATACCATACAGCACAGACATTATGAATGTGCAGTTGTGGCGCCGATTAAGGGACGCCTTGTGAAGTATTTACCTCAACTCCGTTTGACCCAACATGACTGGTGTACCCCACACATTCTTCTCGAACCGAACTTTGTGATCACTCCGCCTGCCAGACATCGGTTTTGTGTGTGGTTACTAGCTCATACAGTGTATTATGTACTGCAATATTCGGAGTATGTAAATCCTTTTGAATATGTGAGTTATCTGAAAACAGAGCATGCTAAGCTCTTTGGAGTTAGAAAATCTGCCAAGTTTTATGAGGCATATCAATTCTTTTTTGAACAAAGGTAATTGTTTCTGTAGCTATTTAGTGTTTAGTTATTTTGTTTCATTGTCAAACAAGTTTGTTCTCTCATTTGTTCTTGTCCAAAATGCAAATATCAAAATGTGAAACAAATGTAAATATCAGAATGTGAAACAAATGTAAATATCAGAATGTGAAACAAATGTAAATATCAGGATGTGAAATAAATGTATTAAAATTAAAAAGGTTCGAATCTCAGTCAGGGTGAGTTACATGGATAAGGTTTTTTCCGGGGTTTTCCCTTATCCTGAAAGACGAATGTCAGGTAACTAAGCTCTATGGACCCTGGGCTCATTTGAGATCATTTCACCCATTCCATAAATCTTCCGATATGACTTAAAGTTGGAGGACATAAATTACAACAAAAAAAAAACGTACTTAAATTTAATATTGCAGCATTTCTCTTTTCAATTCAATTCTGCGTTACGCCAATCCTATCATCCTCCATTTGCGCTCGGAGTAAAAATGAAAACGGAAGTATTCAGAAAATTATTAATGGAAAAACTTAGCATTTAACATAATCTAAAATGTCCGGGTTTCATTAGAATGTAAAAGCTTTCATATGTTCGTGAGAGATAAGGCTTTTGTGAAAGATTTTCAAAATAATGACCCGATTCATCCGTTCTTACCTTATCGAGTTAAAACTTAATATAACCTCTATGGAAAAGCAATACTTACAAGTTTTCCGTTAGTCAGAACATGACGCCGTGATATCTGAAAACGATAAGCAAAATCAGAATTCACTACATGCGTTTATACACAGAAACCTACTAATAGGAACTTAATTCAGAGTATTTATGAAGTGGTATGGAGTACAGGTGCTTAAAATTCAATATAGATATATAGAAAAAGTGGTATCTTCCTATCATCAGTTATATGCTTTGCAGCCAGCTGTGTATTCATTGAAAAATACCTGAAACTAATGTGGCAGGTTCTCTCAAATTCCCAATACAGATATACTCTCTAAGTGAGTATAAATGATTCAATCCTGGTAATGAATAAAGCTAAACTAGTTGAGTGAGTAAATTAATTTACTGAAAGCAAGTTACTTAGTAGTTAGTAATTAGTTACATGCGTTCTCTAAGTTAAATTTACAGTAAATGCATATTCTACCAGCAACTATGAATGATTCACGCTTGGTAAAGAGCAGAGTAAAAAACGAGGTTTTACATTCACTGAATTTCTCTAATCATTACAACTTATTACTTTGTGACTTGTACAAACTATATGAATCGAATGTCAAATGTTTAAAAAGTGGATGCTATATATTATGCTTGAAAGTGCATTCCTTTACCATTATATTGTGAGAAACGACCGAACAGCTTCAACACTTTAAAAAACATTAACAAATTACTGAAACATTCATACAAAAAATGATTCCCTTGTAAACATCTGATGCCACACAGAAGTTAATGGATATAAATTGTGCGTTTTGAATTGTGTGGTACGTTTTTGTCACCTCTTATGTATCGTTTATTCAAAATTATATATAGTTCAGTTCCTTCAGCATAAAGAGAAAATTACGGTCTATTCTCAAAACATTCAAGACTATATAGATAATGTTAGTCTTTCATTAGTTTAACTACTTTTTTCTTTTCGTACTTTATTTTATATTTTTTGTGGTTTGAATTATTAGTAAAGTTTTGTAATATTGTGACTTTGCGGGTTCGCGAAATGAAAAGTCCAATTGCACCACTCAAAAATGTTCTTTATTTCCACCGACTTACAGTTGAACACGTGCCAATTACACAGAATTACGTAATGCACACAATTAAGATTCATCAGTTCGTCCGTTACAGTTCCACTGCACACTCACAGTTACGTACACTCTTCTGATGCACGTACACAGTCTTCACGTCCGTTCACTAGCACGGCGCTCCTATGCTGCTCGTCAAGCACTGTCTCAAATCACTCACTGCAGCCCTTTTTATAGGAATATCGCTGTTTTCTCGAAGTCTCTCGTTTCAGTGAATCACCGCGAAGGTTCCAGACGGCAGGGGAAGGGGAAAGAGGCGGCCAGCGACAAGTGACACTTCCCTAATCATCCCCTCAGTTAGTGACTGAGATAAATAGGTGGGTGTGGCCCGGATGCCTGTGGTCCCTTACACAGCTGTCGTTGGTCGTGCTTTCCAATAATTGGGTGACAATATCTAATGTGGTTAATTTACAATCATTCTTTGTTTTCGGTTCTTCTTTTCTTGAGGCGACTCAATATAAACATGTTATATATTCTTTAAAAATGTTTTATTTTGGGCAATATTTATGATCAGTCCTTATTAAAATTTTCCAACGACTTTGACCTAAAATATAACAACACTTCAACAAGTCATTAAGCTTTGCATACGAAAGGTAAGCTTCTAAAAGTGTAGTAGAGAAACCTTATGTGAAGCTGATGTAAGATGTAAGTGCAGATTCTTGTATTGGTAATACAGTACAGTGCAGTGCAGTGTAGGTACTTCACTTATAGACTAATTATTCTAATATTTAAGAGTAATATGTTTTTAGGTTGTTCGGTAACTCAACTACGCGTAGCACACACAGGTACGGGCAAGCCGTTAGGAGTAAAGCAGAGCGAGTTTTCAACAAGATTAATGATCCCAGAATATCCAGTTCAGGCACTCGTTCAGGTATTGAAGATGCGAACACATGGAAGCGAAGCAAATAGTCTGCACTGACAGGCGTTGTTTATTTCGTGGCGATGTTGTGACCATGCAGGAACCATTAGCTAGTAAATTATTCGTATTAAGGTAAGAGTTTTGAATTATCGTCTGCGATTATACCCCATTATAAACTATATATTTTGTTTGTCATGCACAAATATAATAAATATGTTGTATTTTAATAAAACTCTTTAGGAAATGTTGACAAACTTGATAACATCAACACTTTTTCCAGTAAAAAGTAGTTCGGGTTGAGGGAATTTTCTTGAAAATGCTAGTGTGTTTTTGGAAGATATGAATCTAAAATATTGTGGCTTTGTGGGCTCGTAGAATTAAAAGTCCGAGTTGTAGAAATTTAAAACTTTCTTTATTTGCGTAGAAATACACTCACAGTAGCCAGTTACAGTGGAATTACGTCACATACACATTTACAATCTATCAAGGTCGATGACCACAACAGCGTTCTGATGACGTCTGTTTACAACATCAGCTCTCGTTACAACAACACTTTACAGCTGTTTACTTCTGTTACGACTGACCCTTGGCAAGTCATCGCTTCCTTAAATACCTCATCTGATAATTCCAGACTGTTCCAGAACAATCAACAAACCGAATAATCTCTATCAATCAAGATGTCACCAGAAATTTGCATTTATCTCAATTTGTTTATTTCGGCAGACCTTTATCTGCCTGCTATCTTCATCAGTTCCTTTGTGTAAACAAGCCGCGTTATCGCTCCGAGCGAACCTTTTATGCGCGTCGCCGCGACAAAATCAACTTTTATATTTATCTGAATTTTTGTTTTCCAATCATTCTGTTTACACACATACACGGTTTTTTGTTTTTAAAAAAGGAATATTCTTTTCTTCTTAGCCTAGTGTGGTTAAACATATGTGTTTCTGGTAAAATCTGAGCATTCTGGTTGGAATGCTATACTTCCATCATTTGCTACATATATGGCAGGGAACTTAAAGATCAGCGATCACGACTGTCTCATGTTCAAAGCGTTCCAAGTTCGAATCTTAGTCAGGTTATGTGAACCGGATAAGGTTTACCTTGGGCTTTCCCTTATCCTGAAATATGAATGTCAGGTAGCTCTAAGCTTCTTGGACCCTGGGCTCATTTGAGCATCATTTTACCCATTTCTTCATCGTCCGATATGACTTAACTTTGGAGGACGTAACTAAAATGATCATGACAACGTTGCACAAAACTGTTTGCCATAAAATGAATAAAAATAACAATAATTCCTTAGAATTTGCGTTTAACTTTGATGCTATCACTTGAGAGCCTGTAATGCAACAACATCGTTCTCCTTGGTCTAGGAATAACATTGCTTGCTTCACGAGTTAGTGGGTTCGAACCTTGCGGAGGGCTCGGATTTTTAAGGTGTACAAACTGGCTTCCTTTGAAAGAGAATCAAAGCCGATGGTGCTCTGTTGTAGAGCTACTAACTAAACCACCAGGCTGCTAGAGACCTCTGACCAAAACTAAGCAGTATTTCACTACAAAATGGGACACTACAGAGCGTCCATAAATAAAAGCCCAATTAAAATTTGCACCATCCTTTTAGAACACTTTCTTTTATAGAAAATCATGTCACTATATCAAGCCATACCATATTGTCACTATTGCGCATGCGCGGAGGCGAGTGTCAACAAGATACTCCTACATTGACATCTAGTAGATGAGTGAAGTTTTGACAAGGGTTTCGTAAATAAATGTATCGTAAATTTATATTGAGGAATTAATCCTTAAATTGCATAAACAGCGAGTACCACCTGCAGGTACAGCGAAATGTTACAACTGCTTGGCAAAAATTACTTATTGGCGATATGACCTCGGATAAAGCTATCTTGTACAAGCAAGTTATGAGAACTCGGTGCTCTTTGAAATTTTAAAATCCGGGAGCAGGTCACCACACTTGAACATGGGCCTTCAAAGGTTAAAGCATCACAGACATAAATTGAGTAAAACAAATGAAGACTCAAGGAGATCAAGAAAATTGGCTTCTTTTATTTCCTAAATTCTTAATAATCAAACCCGAACAGACGAGCCTTAATATGACAGTCAATAGTCAAAATTATAAAATTTCCCACGGAAAGGGACTATGCCTACCTGTATTTTTAACAAACTTTTTTTTTTTTTTTAAAAAAAAGCAGGTGGTATGGCAACCAACGCGCAGGCATAAACGATGTATTTCCTGGCTTCGACGTGACGCCTGCCATAAGAAAAGACAAAACTGTACAAAATGCGATGATTTCTATAAAGCATAAAATATGAAATAATTCCTTTTGCTAAGATAGCTATTTATTGTTTTTATTTTGTCAGTAATTTCTAATTCTTTTAAATGCTGTCAACGTCTGTTTTGTTGATTTATCATGGAAATGTTTATGGGATTTCAAGGCCAGTATATTCGAATCAAATTTTTTTGCAAACTTTATATTTGTATGATGTTATTTCCAGTCATTTATTTTTATTAACTAGAAACCAATGGAAAAATAGGCTTCTCTGAGAATAGTTTACATAAGGCATGCCAAAATAAAGAATCAGGAAATCTAACGAAATGTTTCATGTAATTATCACGCAGTAATACCCGTGGCTCGCAATGGGGAGGTCCTGAGAGGTCCCGGGAAGTATAGGTCATTCTTACCTTAATACTGTGACGAAAAGAAAGCCTTAAGCTTTGCTAAACTCACTTTATTTACTGCTAAAGCTGTTAATCCAACGCAACTTATGTTAACTTTTAGAAATGTACAAAGCAAACACGTGTGTTTTCATAGCGGTAACACTTCTTATACCTCTATTGTACATCCAACACGCGCTGTTCGTAGCCTCTCGACGCCCACTTAACTCGTTAGAGTGACACTGATACCTTTGCACTGCTAGTAGTGTTTGCCGACTTAGTCTTAGATGACCTCAAACCTCCCTACATATCTTGGGGCCAGAGGTCATGGTAGAAATGCTTCTCCAAGCTTCGGGATACCAAAGTAATTGACATTACCTGGCATAGGTTCGTAGCAGCAACATTAAATGGCCACAATTTTTCCCGAATTGTGACGTCAGCAGTGGCAGTTATTGAACAACATATTCTGTTTCTTGCTAGGCAATTGGCAAGATCAGTGGAATCGGACGACTCGCACTTAATTAGTCGGCGTCAGATTTTCGCTGCCTTGTGACTATATTTCATGGTTCTCCTTGGTGCTAGACGAATACTAGGTACTTTTTCTTGTACCACGATTTTCTTGCCTCATTTCTTTTTCATTCCATTTTCTTTTCGTGTTTTAAGTGTGCTAAGTTTCAGGGTGTGAGGTAGTGTCAGATGATACTGATGTTAGATCCAATGAAAGAATATTTCCTGTGCACACTAGATGGCTGCTTGTTTGAATAGGTCGTTCATCGCCTTTCTAGGCAGCTCCAGTAATGGGATGGGTTTTTGTTCTGGAAATATTATAAATTTCCGCGGTATCTGTAGTCTGTTTCTTTGCAGCCTGTAACGTACTGATCCTTCATTTCGTCAATTTCTCTAGGGACTGTATAGGTGTAATAAATCTCCGCTACCATAGTGCACGAGGTATCCCTCTCTGTCGTTTACCACATATAAAGTCTAGTCGCTGGAGAAAATGAATGTAACAAAAGATTTTTTAGAAATATATTTATCAGAATCTATTGAACATTTTAATAATGTAGGACACGCATACCGAAAAGTAATATTTTGGGCTGTTAACCTTCCGTTAGGTTTAAAGCCTTGTGTTAAACAGCCAAAATTATTTATTAGGTATTGAAATCCGGAGGTTACTAAATCCATTTTCTAAGGAATGATTTTGCCTTATCTGTATCTCCCCTGACGGTAAAGTTTTGACCCGCGACACCCCCTGCCCCCGCTTTAGTGCCGAGATTTCTCTCTCTAAGAGCCCGTGTATTAAGTTTATAGTTCCATACTCAATAACAGTTGGGTAATAACAAGCGTGGCTTTATTGCAGCCATTGTTGATACTGATACATTAAAGTGAGGATACATTATAAAGTAATAAGGGTTTAACAGTCAAGATTATAAACAGCATTCATATTGTCATGCAAAGACAAACGTGTTGAGGCCGTTGTACTTATAATATTCTTATTAATTTATTTAATAAAATATTAAAATGTAAACCATTTACAAAGATTGCATGACAAATTTAATTCTTGGTGACTACATTGAGACGAACTGACTCGGACGATAGTACTCGCAATTCCGGGATCGATTCTCGTGTTTACGTCTTAATCCGGATCTGGTCGCCCTTCAACTCTGCCTCTTCATCCTTCACTCACCCAGGGTTAGCCGGTAGGATGACCTGCGTGCGGTGGTTCTCGAAACTCCTCTTACCGATGCCAGTTAGAAACATTCAGGTATTTTTCCTAGTAAAATTCTGCACACATTAAGATGTGTTAATATTTTCTCCAACGCAGTTTACGCTATTGAAATTTGCATCCATGTACCTAACAATTACTGATACAGATCTCCTTGGCTTACGAATAGTAGAGATTTTAAATTTATTTTCAAGTGCTTTATGGGAATTTCAGGGTTATTTTCTAACCTGCAATCAATGGTAGTAGAAAGTACTTTTATGTAAATTCTGGAATTAATATATTCTGCAGCTTGGATCTCGATGCATGTAGCCCTTAGCGCCATCAAAATTAACCCCTGTAGCATTAACGAAGTGAAATATTTGGATGGTCTGCTAGACATATTGAAATGCTCAGATGTCCCCCGCATGTTTCAACGCACCGGTCCCAAAAGGTCTGCTAAACTTCAGACATTTTGTAAGTTTTACTGATGGAAGAACTTACTTTCGTACTTTACACGAACTGAGTAACCAGCGGTCTTTACGAGGATCGCTGAATAACTCTTGTGTATTACTTGCTGTTTAATTCCGTAAGTTTAGTCCAAACAGGATTAAAAATTTCTATTTTCTGCATCTATTTTAATGTTGTGAATTATAATACATTAACATATATAGATTCGATATCTGTGCTTCTGCTTGAGGCAGACACACTTGAGCCTTATTTTATCTACTTCAGGTATATACCAGCAACAGAACAACGAGCTCGTTATCAGCTTCCTTCGTCATCCATTAGAAACAACCGTAAATTTACTCAAAATCTCTATTATCGTGCTGCTTCAAATGTTACCTTGACATAATCTTTGTTAATAGAAACCTCTCAGATAACGCACTGATTACTCCACGTGGACATAACGTACTCGTATATCTGTTATTTATGATTCCTACGCATTCTTTGGATGAAGTGTCACCCAATTATCGGAAAGCCCGACCAACGACAGCTGAGAAGGTACCAGAGGCATCCGGACCACACCCACCCATTAATCTCAGTCACTAACTGAGGGAATGATTACGGAAGTGTCACTTGTCGCTGGCCGCCTCTTTCCCCTTCCCCTGCCGTCTGGAACCTTCGCGGTGATTCACTGAAACGAGGGACTTCTAGAAAACAGTGATATTCCTATAAAAAGGATTGCAATGAGTGAGTTCGGTCAGTTCTAGGCGAGCTGTGAGGAGCGCCCAGTGAGGGGACGGACTGCGTACGTGCGTCGGAGGAGTTTACGTAATTGCGAGTGAAAGTGGAACTGTAACGGACGAACTGGTGAGTCGTAATTGTGTGCATTACGTAATTCTACGTAATTGGCAAGTGTTCAACTGTAAGTCAGTGGAAATAAAGAACATTTTTGAGTGGTGCAATTGAACTTTCATTTCACGAACACACAAACTCACAGAAGTGATGCGTTCACTGGTGCTTACCACACGTCCGAGAAGCGCGCTAGTACTCCTCTCACTTCTTCGAGAACAATAATCACTGCGTTATTTGAGAGGTTTCTATCGACAAAGATAAAGCCATGGAAACGTTCTGAGCAGCAAGGTAATACTCACCGAACACCCCAGTGACGTAAATCGGCGACTGCTCATTATCAGCCATCGGAAACCACGGTAAATTTACTCGAAGTCTCGATTGAGATCGAGATTCAACCATCCATTCCATCTGTCACTTATAGAACTCTACGTTGCAAGAATTAATAGAAATTAATTCAGTATGTATGAATATATAGGTATACGGCTGAATTTTTAGTTCTTACCAATTTTACACATTTTCAGTTGCAAGATTATTCTGGATTGGTTTTACAGCTTATAGCACAGGTTTTGTTCCAGTTCGCCACATTGTGTTATATACAGAGATTGTTTGTTCTCTCTCTTCCTCAATTTTTCTCCCTTCCCTCTCCCCCTCTCTCTCAGGCTATGCCAGATATTTGCTGATAGCACAAATTATGCAAGGGTTGGAACATCGGCAATAAGTAAATTAATTTATTTATTAAAGAAATGGTCTATAAATGACTACGGCTTTATCCATATCATAGGGTGAAATAATGCTCAAATGAGCCGAGGGGGTGGCCGCGCCGTGGCTCAGTGGTTAGACCTCATGGCTGTCACCAAGGCGGCCCGGGTTCGTTCCCAGGCGACCGCAAAGTGATATTTGGGGTGGACAACGGGCGCTGGGGCGGGTTTTCTCCGGGATCTCCGGTTTCCCCCACCATCTCATTCCACCGGTGCTCCATCTTCATCTCATGTATCACCAGTGTCATCACCTGCGCCTATGGTAAAAACCCGAGAGGCCCGTGTTCTGGTCCTATGGGTCCAGGACTGACGGGAGTAGATCCTCGCACTTATTGTCGTCGCCTGCGGTGCCGTATGTAGTAAAAGCGGGCGTTAAACACTACACATTTCATTTCAATTTGAGCCGAGGGTCCATAGAGTTTAGACTTACGTGAAATTCGTTTTTCAGAAAAAGGGAAAACTCCGAAGAAAAAAAAACCTTATCCATGTAACTCACACTAACCGAGATTCCAACTCGGAACCTCTTAAACTGGGGTAGACACACTACGATCTACGCTACCGAGGCAGGCCTTTATCCATAGCCATAGTGAATTCATTATAACAAACGTAAACAAATTGCACATAATTACAATCCCCCATCTAATATCATCATCATTTATATTAAAATCTGTTCAGTTTTATTTCACAGGAGCTGAAATACTTTGCATTGATGCAGCTTCATTTTTTAAAGAAATTTATTTAAGGTCGCTTCAACTTGCTAGGTCATATCGCGACGATATTAACAATATAGTACAATTAGTAACATAAATACACTGGTTTATAATCAAACATATAAAATTACACATTATTAATCAGAAAAAATTACATTAAATACAGATAACTGAAAACAAAGACAAGAACATACTCCTAGATTAACAACAGCATTTTCGAAGAAAAGAATTATCATTACTTGTACACCATTGTGTTTATTATGGATTACAACTGAACGAGTATATTGTACATCATTTATATGAATTTTCAAATGCCAATATCCTTTAGGTAAGTAAAAAGCGTGCGGCGTAGTTTGAAACTGTTTAGGAGTGTGGAGATGTCCTGTGGGATACCATTTTGTTTTGTATTTATTACATTCTATGAGAAGGTGGTAGATGGTAAGGTCTTTATGACATACCTTACACGTAGGCTGCGGCTGTCCTGAGAGGAGATATGAATGAGTGAAGCTGGAGTGACCAATCCATAGACGGGTGAGGATTACCTGTTACTTGCTATGAGTGACTTGGTTTGGTGGAGAGCGGTGGTTCCTTTTCGTACTTGGTGTACTTTTCCTGATTGTTGTTGATTCCATTCAGATTTCCAGTTTTGTACTGGTACATTGAAGACATGATTTATAACATCTGATTATGAAATTTGGACGTTCCTTTGTTAGGTTATCACCATAATATAGACTTCATATTGTACCTGTACAAGAGACTCGTCTATTTTTGGAGATATTTGCAGAATAGAACAATGTGCAAAGGTACTGTTGATAACCACTGCAGGAGAAAAGGACGCGAAAAGTATAAATAGAAATATATTTTGAGTTAATGAGGTGTCCTGACATCACTTTTGCACAAATTTAAACATACATTAACTTCTTATTTTTATAGTTATTTGCAGAAGCACGCAAGTAGAAATTTGGTTACTATTTATTCAGTATTTGCTGTGCAACCAGAATTTACAGTCATGTACAGCCATGAGCGAGGTTTGCTCAGTTTCCTAATAGGATCCAGGGCCCTTAAAATATTATATTTTGTTTAATCTGCAGAAAACCATTAAATAACAAAGTCCTAACTACCCGCTCAGCACGTGACTTACCTAAGAGCTTTACAGAGATTTTTAAAACACTGCTGATGCATTAAAGCTCTTAGAAAGCGGTTCCTTTCCCAAATATGGCTTTCTTGGGATTCAGGAAATTTGTGGGATTTAATGACAAGGAAGGTTTAGGTGAAATACGATACAAATCTTTCTGTTCCTATAACATAGGCAGATATTGGCTAATAAGGAGCATTTGCAATGGAATCTCCCAAATACTAATTGCAGACAGCAAACATTGTTAACTTAATGTAAAACAAACACGCCGTAGTAGTTTCATTGTTGGTAATCCTGGTTCCTGCTTGTGAGAACCAGGCAAGTTCAGACATGTTCAGTATCGCCTACAGCTGCAATGAAGGTAACATACAGTTAAAGTTGACGTTAGAGGAAGATCCGGAGTTTCTTTCAAACATAATCAACTCTGATGAAACTTGGCTACATCATTTTGATCCTGAGAGCAAACAGCAAAGTTCAGTGTGGAAATCTCCTTCATCATCAACCCCCCAAAACAGCAAAAGTGGTTGCTTCTGCTGGGGAAGTTATGGTCATCTCATTCTTTGATATTCATGGAATGGTTTATCAGCCTGTTATACCTGCACACACATCAGTAACTGGACAATACTACAGGGATGTCCTGAAAACATTGCAAGTCCATATCAGGTGCAAAAGATCGCATTTCCGTGAAGCAGGCTCGATACTGCACCACGATAATATACGGCCGCTTATTGCCAATGTTGTTGCTGAATATCTTACAAGAATGAACGTGAAGTAAGTCCCTCACCCTCTCTAGCCCCATGTGACTTTTTTCTATTCTCTAACTTGAAGAAACGCCTTCGTGGGAGACATTATCCATCATCAGAAGTAGTGGAGAAGGCTGCGGAAGCGATTTTGAAGGATCTCTCAAAAACTAGTATCCAGCATGTCTTTGAAGAGTGGCAGAAACGCTGGGACAAGTACATCACATTCAAGGGATACTATTTTGAGAATATCCATGAAAATGATGAGGATCAGTAAAGCTACGTTGTCAAAAAATGTGATCATTCTTAATAAAACAGCCCTCGTATTATTCCTACTCTCATCCATGCTATGCCTTCTCTTCCAATTTTTAGCCATTAAATATAAAGCCTTTCTCTGCTCCAAATTAGCTAAATTGTATCAACAATTCAATACTTTAAAAAAAAAATTATAACTGAAAACATCAGCTTAAAACACGTTTTTAGAAAGTAGTTTAAAACTTATACACATAAAAATAGTAATTCATTACACAACGTGTACGTAATTTAAAATGAGCTCCACATGTATAAAAATAAACCAGTGAGATGCTATAAGCATCAACCCTTGGGATAATTAATTAGTAGTTGCTAACAAATCTGTACATAACTGGTACAAAGCGAGGCTATTGTTAACCTAATTAGTAATTAAATAAGGCAAAATCTGAAACAAGCATCATGCCCTTGTGGCTAAAAGTGAAAAGTAGGTTCGTTGCTTCAGGCAGTCGAAATAATGAGCTTCTGCGGCGAGCATACATTCCAACTCTTTATGGATACAAATTTATAATTGACTGATGACGTATGTAAGTTTCTTCGTAACTTGTTAAGAATTGAAAAGAGATTTATGAAAGGATATCAGGATTTATATAAAAATGCATTACCAGCAGGTTCTGCTTATGAGACCAGCTTTTTACCGATAACTCGACTTTTGTCATATCCCAAGTTTACTAAAATAGACATTCATTTTTAAAGGTTTGTTTTAAACAAAGGAGACTTCATCTGTAGTTTATTCGTTGCGATAAATCCTAGGTTAGGACAACATTTTTTTTGTCTTTTTTTTGTCCGGAGAATGTAGAATGTAAATTTTGTACAAGTGTGCTATCAGTAATTAAATAACTGCTTCACTCCATTATAGATATTTCAATATAACCCTTGGACTAATTCTTAGCAGATATGCTCTGGTTCCTGAGATAGCCAGTTCAAACCCAGTAGAGGTCGATGGACCTTTTCGGCCTCAAAACTTAAGCCTGTTTTATGCATATAGAAGAATGGGATGTTGTGAACCTCAGCAATTAAATAACATCTACAGATAAAATGCAATTTATTTCCAGCACAAGTGATAAGTCATACATGCACATATTTATGATTATTCAACAATCATCACAAATTACATAAAGTATATTGTGACTGCGTGGAAATCCGGTTTCCAGAAATCTAAAACAACTTTTCCTACAGTAAAAGGAAGTGAAATTGACAATCAGCTGTCTTCAAGGATGACTCGGTGTTTTGCTGCACGAAAACACATGAATGAAATCACTGCGGTACACTTCAATCGTCGACTGTCACAATAACCAGCAAACAACTGCCGCTCTAACACCTTGTGGGGTGTTTATACCTCCCTAGCCATTGTTTCCAGAAAGCCGCAAACCTTCCGAGAACTATAGCGGCCGCAACAAAGGGCAGAACGTTCCGGATCCTCTCTCTATCTCTTTCTCTCCTGCCCACGCGTTAGGCTGCGTGCCATCAGCACAACAATGCCACACGATGACAATATGTACCACAGGTTTAACAAAGCCCACCTCTTGGAGTGTAGTAGCGTGTCTGTCTCACATTCAAGAAGCCCCAAGTACCAAACAACATTAGGACGGATTATCCGAATCAAGATTTTCTCGGAGTTTTCCCTTATCCTGAAAAAAAAAAAAAGAATTTTTGTAGCTGTATGAATCCGAGGCTCGTTTGAGCATAAATTCACCCATTTCATTCATTTTCCATATGACTAACCAGGTTAAAAAACGTTTACCCTTAAAAAGAAAGGACCTGATGTGTTACATTTGCTTTAGCTTCTCTACACATTCTTCCAAACTATCATACTAACCTTATGCCTCTTATTTCATTTATAGAGGTGGTTTTATTATACGTTTCTTTAACGTAAGTGGAAATAGAGACATACAGTAGGTTTAACCGGCAGTCGTAGCGTTACTTTTGATGGGTCTGACACCCCATTCTCTTTGCTTCAATAATAAAGCATGACGCGACAGCCCATAGAGGGCCAAGGCCTGCCAACCTCACTGCCGGCCTCACGCTCACATACGCAAAGTAGAGTTGGGCGATCATCCAACCGATACGGGGAGGAGATGTGGTCAGCATCTCGGCATTTCACAGCCGGAACGTTGGTTTCCGTGACCAGGGTCGCTTATCCAGTGTAAGCTCCTCACTTTCCTCATGATGCTGAGTGGGCATAGTTCCCATACACGGGAGTTAAATCTGCTCCACCAGGAGTGAGATCGAACCTGGGTCGCATTCCGTAACAGAAAACCAAATCGTATCTTAGCCCACTACGCCACGGCACAGGACACTATATTTGCTTTGCCATAAGAAAAAAGACTTCTCATCTGAGAAAGTGCAAGTGTTAGAAGATTCCAGCCAAAAGCAAAGATGTTTATTACCACATCTTATATCTATCTGATATAAGTTGTATTCTACGAGATCTGCACTTTTTTGTGTAGTAATATTTTGTCTATCTTTTACAGTTTACTATTTAGTGAAAGTCATTGAGATTGAAAGACCTACGAGCCTATCACCTGCTACATGTTTCGATAGTTTGGACAACAAAGTTGAAGTCTTAACTAAATTAACTAAAGAACAACCTACAATAAACGTTTCGTCTATGTTTAAATGTAAGCGAAATCGATTTCTGGTGACTGTCCTTTCCGAGTGTCATTTGTTTTTAAATCAAGGATTGCAATATCACTTGCACTGACATGTCATTTTGGAATTCATAGGGAACATGCCCTTTGCCATCCAACGTTGTCGTATCGGGCGATGAATGAAATGGCTGAAATGATGCTTACTGATAATGAAACCTTATCTAGATAACTAACCACGATTGAGATTCGAACTCCGGACCTCTTTAATGAGAGCTGCAGAGTTCAGGGATCTGTTCGACTATTCTAGCATGATTCCTCCGTTGTTGTGGGTTTCGATGCCCTAAAGTTGCGGCAACATATATAGCAAGATTCGTGCTGGTATCTCGTTTCCCGTCGTTGGTCTTACTTCGTCGATCTTACCTTCATCCAAAATATTATGACTTGATGAAGAAGATGTTCCCCAAAGTTATCAGGAAAATCCTTAATTATGCCTCGGCTAGCTTTTAATATTCTTCTGTTATATTCTTACTTACGAGCAATGAAACCTCTAAGTTACAAGGAAGTGAGTGAAGAAATCATTAAGACCTTTAGTTTGAATTTCTATAAGAAATCAAGATTTTGTTTATTTCTTTTAACACCAAATCTATTACCATTCTTAGCTCAAAACTTTACACTGTGGTCGGAATCAATATAATACTTCAAATTGAACTAACACTTAAATATTTTCGAGCGTCCGATCTCTTCGGCTTTCCAGAAAGAAAAACGAATTTTCTGTCGGTTTGTACACCAAGATTATTTAATCCTTCGTTACTATCGCCACACATATATTAGTTTTATATGATTGGCCGATTTATTACTACGTCAGTACATTACGTAATGCAATTATTACTACTGCCAATCAAAAAATTACATATATTTTTACAAAATTTTGTTTGTTTTCATTTATAAATATAAAACTTTTTCAAACTCTTTCTAAATATAATTCGACTGTTACACCATGTAATGTTCGAAAAATTGGGTTTGGTCTAAGATACATTTGGCCTATAGAAGTTAACTCTAAGCTTCCAATACTTTAATGTTTAATGATAACTGACATCAAAGGAGTGTAATATATTTCATCACTATCATCAGTTTTAAAAAATGCACAAGTATTTATTTACACAATTTACTTAGGTGAAGCAAAACAACGAGGTGTAACAGAACGCATGTGAGGTCACTTACTCCATTTGCTGTCAGTCATTCAGATAGAGGAAGCGTTTAATAACTGACAGGAAGCAGATCCTGTTCGCTAGCGTGGTGTTTCGAATACAAGATCCAATATCAACCTGCGTTCATGTAAGTGATATGAGATCAAGGGAAAACGCTATACCATTCTTGTCGCACGCTCTGATAGTTGCAATTACTTAGATTTGAATCCTCGCTATAGTTCCAGTTTTATATTATTCAGGAGTTCTATTCCTAAAGTAATTTTGCATATTTTATGAATTTGATATGTTTTAACCACAGGGTAATCCTTCTTAAAACATAAATGAACCACCTTGATTTAATGCTTCATACGAGGGTCGGCTCATAAGTCCCGGGCCTCAAAATAAAAATAAAAGTTTTTATTTCTCAACATAATCTCCAGAAAGGCTAATTCATTTGTTATATCGGTGTTATGATTTACTTAAACCATCTCTGTATTGCGATTTATTATTGTTCTCAAAATAGCTGTTTATCGCAAGAATGACCTTCTCATTGTTGTGAAATATTGCTCCACCAAGAAATTTGTTGAGGTTTGGGACAAGTTGTAAGTAGTCACTGGGTGCTACATTTGCCAATAGGGTGGATGTTCAAGCAATTCGAATTTTAATTCGCGTCTTTTCCCTATTGCAATGACTAAACGATAGACCGGAACATCGTCAGGAAACAAGGTTTTTATTTCTTGGCGAAATGAAGTTCTTTTTCTTTTCACCTCATCACTGAAACGCAGCTATTTTTGGAGCAATTGGAGGTGTTAATGCGTGCAGTAGGCTTACACAGTAGTTACCAATGATACCTTTACCCTTTCCAAGTAATAAAAATAATTCCCTGTGCATTCCAGAAAACACACGCCTTGACTCCTTGCTAGTTGACAGAATTGACTTTGCCCTCTTTGCAGTAGGTTCACCTAGTACAATCAGCTGTTTTGACTATGATTTACTTTCTGGAGTGTAGTGATGTATTCAAGTTACATCCATGGTAATAAGCCGTCTCAAAAATTCACTTTGAATTTTACGGTAGAGCTCCAAATTCTTAACAGAAACAATTTTTCTTTGAAACTTTTGATCAGTTGTCAACAAACGTGGCACCCATCTTGCACAGACATTATGAAAGTCCACAACATTTATTAAAATATTACCTTGAAAGGTATGAAAGGTAATGTCTCTGTTAGCAATTTTCCGAAGCGGTTGAATTAATACAACCAGGAAAAATACTAGTAATAATATATAATCATACTGTAAAGTAGGACAGCATATTTATTTAGCTATCCAAGCTGAAGTTCAACGAGGTAAAGAAATTCAATTCCTGCAGCTTCTATGGATAAACAAGAGAACTTTATTCAAAGAACTAGTAGAAAATCCTAAAATTTTACGGGTTAATGATACTTTCAGTATTACAGCACACCATATACGAGGAATAGAAGCAACTGATGTGATGTGATACTGTGTGAATGTAACGTGGGGGAGCACTTCGTTCATTGCAACCCAGCATAGACCAATTGAAGACTACCACTCTCAGAGAAGAAATACGGAACAGGGAAACAAATGCCGGCAGAAAGTAGGGACAGAGCAGAGCCGCAAACACGTGCTAAAGTTGCACCTGACGTATCACCAGTTTCTCGCCACCACTCATACCCGATTTCACAAACAGAAGTTAAAATCGACGTTAACAAATGTAACGTAACATTTGTCACAGCTGTTAAATTTCTTGAATTTCTCTAACCTGTTTTCTGAAAATGTTAACAAACCTGTGTTAACGCCGAGAAACTTGTGAATATCACAGCTATAGAAGGCTATGGATGAGTCGCATTATTTTCTCAACGTACTGCGATGCGCTTTTGTTTTCATTTTCGTTTGCACAAGCTGAAAAATGGCGGATGAACAAACTAATAAATAAAGCCGTGAGACAAATTTCTCATCGATGGAGAAAGAATTGTTAATTGAATTAGAGTCGAAGTGTAAGGATATCGTGGAAAATTGAGGACAGATGCAGTGAATGTAAAAGAGAAAGATGTCACGGGGAAAATATTGGAAACGAATTTAATTTAAATGCATGTGTCACTACTGCAAGCACCAAACAACTTGTCAGTATTACGTAAATTTAAAACGAGGTGCGAAGGGCAAGTGACTTGAACGTTTCAAGACGGTAGGTGGACAGTGTATTATCCACATAATTCAATGAATTACAAAATCGCAAAGTTATTAATACTTGAAACAAATGCGAGATCGGCATATTCCTTTCGATGCATGTTCTAACTCAGTATTACGTAAATTTAACACGAGGTGCGAAGAAGGACAAGTAACTTGAACGTTTCAAGACGGCAGGTGGACAGTGTATTATCCACATAATTCAGTGAATTATAACATCGCAAGGTTATTAATACTTGAAACAAAGGCGAGATTTGCATATTCCATTCGATATATGTTCTAACTCAGTGTTACCTAAACTTAAAACGAGAAGCGAAGAAGGGCAAGTGACTTGAACGTTTCAAGACGAGAGGTGGACAGTGTATTATCCACATAATTCAGTAAATTATAAAATCGCAAGGTTATTAATACTTGAAACAAAGGCGAGATTTGCATATTCCATTCGATATATGTTCTAACTCAGTATTACCTAAACTTAAAACGAGGAGCGAAGAAGGGCAAGTGACTTGAACGTTTCAAGACGGCAGGTGGACAGTGTATTATCCACATAATTCAGTGAATAATAAAATCGCAAGGTTATTGATACTTGAAACAAAGGCGAGATCGCCATATTCCTTTCGATGCATATTCTAACCTCTCTTGTACTTCCACAGTAACCTTCATAGCAACTTGTTTCGACAGTCTATACCTCCGTAAAAATTGTCTTCTGATATCTCCTCAAAATAATTTCTCCTCATCGGCCGTACTCTATTGCGTATGGCATTTAGACGGTCTTAAATATAGCAAATCGAGATCAACAGCTGAGTTCATGCTCGCCATCTTGACTATTTACAATTGTTAAGGACTTAACATCAGAAATTTGGCTTGTTAGTTAACAAGAGATGTAACAGGAGCGTTACGCTAACACTTGTTGGTGAAATTTCAATGCTTGTTTTAACTATTTCTAAACTCATGTTGGTGAAATCGGGCATCAGAGAAATAGCGACGAAACGGCCCTAACAACCTGAGGACCGATACACATTTGCTTAAGCGGAGATAGCAAAGAAGGTTTACAAAACGCACATCCGTAACATCTGCCCGCATCTGCCTAAACGCCTGCAATAACAACGAAACCTTAACAACAATGTTCAGTCGAACAGAACTGAACACGCAACCCCATCCCGCTCGGCATGAAAGTAGCAGAAACGACATTGTTATGAGGAAATCAAACATGAAATATATATAATCTGTGAAAATATGAGGTGTGTAGTAATGATTGCAAGGTTTTGAAATTCTGTTTCTTCTATATAATATATATATATATATATATATATATATATATATATATCTTGAATCACGACTTAAATTGATGAGTAGGCGAAGATATTAAATTCGACTTGAGCAGATTTTGTTTTGTTTTCAAGACATGATAACAAAATAAGAGAACTTGGCAAATTATGCTCAATTAAATTGAGTCATAGAATTAGCTAAGCGTAATTCAGTGGTTACAATCCAGCTTGCCTGTAGGCGAAAGCCCTTTTTAGTATAAACCGTCTTAGCAGTTTCACAATCAGATCCCAAAAGACGCGGTGTGTTTGTAAAGGAAACAGCATCGACTGCGGATGTCAGACGAGAATGTGGAAAGAGCCAGTGAGGTCGACTGACAGTCCTCGTGTCTGACTTTGTCTCTTTTTTCTTTTGAGACACATAAAATATAGTGTATACGTGCTACTGCTACCTACGGAACGATATGGAAGATCAAACGTGCTGGCGTCACTGTGGCAAGTTGTAGACCTTTATTGAAAACATAGCTTTTTAATGGTAGACCTCCCTCAATTTCAATTATGAATCAAAATTATAATTGTAAACGATATAAGTTTAAAATTATTACAGCCATACGTGTATATCTTGCACCTATATTGTCATTTCGTTATGTCCGGATCGTAGAAAGGAGAGATAAGTTTTAATTTTAGAAACAAAACACACACACAAGATGTAACGCCTTGTAGCGTGGTGGCAGCGTATTCAAGCAGTTGCTGGTTATCTCCGCATAACTTTATCCTGAAGGATATCGAGTAAGTCTAACTCTATGGACTCTGTGCTCATTTGAGCACCATTTCACCAATTTCATTTATCGTCCAATATGAGTTTATGTTGAAGGACTTAAATTTAAAAATTAAAAAAAAGCATAATTCATGAAATAAATGAAGCGTTGTTGACAATATACACGACCTCTCTTACTGGAAAAGTATAGAACTGATTACTTCTATGAAATGACGATCACTGGACATATATGTTGAAGAGATTTGGATCATAATATATTGTAATTATGATTCCTCAGCAGTCTGCCAACAAATGATGGATATTGTGAGTTAGTGGGCTCGTAGAATTAAAAGTCCGAGTTTCAGATATTTCAAATGTTCTTTATTTCCGTAGAAATAGACTCTGACCAATTATAACGTAACAGCATTACGACATATACACACAGTCTACCAAGGTCGATGACAAAATAGCGTTCTGATTACATCACTTTACAACATCAACTCAACTCTACAGCCGTTTTATGCCTACGACTGACTATTGGCGCGTCGTTGTCTTCTTACATACCTCATTGATAAGTTCGATTCTGTTCTGTAACAATCACGAAGTATTTCTGGAATAAACAAGACATTGAGCGTTCTACCACCTTCCAGAAGCGTAACTTAATCTATGCCGGCAAGTTCTTTATCTCAGCTATCTTTATTTGCCGGCTCTTTGTTTACACTAGCCGCGCTGTCGTAGATAATGGCTTCACGACAATATTACATTTCGTTGTATAAGTCACGTTTATTAGGTTGTCTCATAAGTAATGTTGGTTTATTGATTTTTGTGTTCTGGAAAACTTACTGGGTTTCTTTGGTTTGGCAATACTATTCACAGGATGCTATGACTAGTACTGTGTGCATTGCGAGCATGTATCAATCTTCAGTTGTTAATAAACAATCACAACATGGAGATAACAAAGTTTGAACTTAGAGTTTTAAAACACTACTGGAAACAAGATAATAAAACCGTTGCCGCAGCTCGAAGAATACGTGAAGTGGAAGGAGGTGTTTAATGTGTAGTGTTCAACGCCCGCTTTTACTACATACGGCGCCGCAGGCGGTGACACAGATGATACATGAGATGAAGATGGAGCACCGGTGGGATGAGATGGCGGGGGAAACCGGAGGTCCCGGAGAAAACCCGCCCCAACGCCGTGTTGTCCACCACAAATCTCACTTTGCGGTCGCCTGGGATCGAACCCGGGCCGCCTTGGTGAGAGCCAAGTGGTCTAACCACTGAGCCACAGCGCGGCCTGTGAAGTGGAAGGAGAAGGTGTCGTCAGAGAGCGTGTGGCACAACAATGGTTCCAACGTTTCAACAATGGAGATGAAAACACTAAAGATTCACCACGTTCTGAAGACATGAAGTATGGAATATTTAGGATACACGCCAAGTTTTGCAAGAAAATCCACAAAAAGTTATCCGTAGGCTTTCAGAAGAACTTGGTGCATTAAGGGTACGGCACATCGCCATATTAAGGCACTTGGAAAATTATACAGAAGCTGTAGTTCTGTACCTCATGAACTGACACCTCAATAGGCTGAACATAGGGTGCATGTCCGTCGTCAGCTTCTCCGTAATCAAATGGATGATAGATTTATCCAAAGAACTGTCACTTGTGTAAAAAAATGGGTATATTATCGAAACTCTGATACCTCGAAATAGTGGCTTGATCCCCGCCAGCCTACCAGAGTCATCGTTAAAAAATCAGTTCAGTCCAACGTAATTTTGTGTGTCTGGTGGAATTTTGAAGATATGATTCTCTGGGAGTTTGTTCCAAATGGACTGATTGATTGAGTTCATGAAATTTTGAGACGGAGATTCTCAGCATTACTTAACCGAAATTAGTTAACGAAGTTCAATTGCAACAGTACAATGCAACACCCTATACTACAGGAACAATCATGGAAAAAAAGCAGGAATTCGGAGGAATCGAGCTACTATCACACCCAGCATACAGCCATAATCTCACAGCAACACATTATCATATTTTTTTAGATCCATGGCCCATTTTCTATGTGGAAGAAATTTTGACAACATTGAAGCACTGTAAGTGGACGTCACCAAATTCTTCGCATCAAAAACCAGAGACTGATACCATCGTGGGATAATGAACCTCCCTAAACGATGGCCCAAGACCATAGAATCTAATAGTCTATACCTTAAAAATTAGTTAATTGCTTGCCAGAAAAAAATTTAACGACTGTTTTTCTTGAAAGAGTAGAGAAAGAGTATTATATTTTACAACCTTATGTAATTGCAATAGATTTGCATATTCAAAACAAAGTTTTTCAATTCTCATTACTACTTTGACCCATTATGAACATAGTCTAGTTTTTAAAATTGTCCCTTATTTACAAAAATATTTATTTTTCTTTCAACCTAGTATCACTTCTTTATACATTAACATAGAGAACAGGGGTGCTCAAACCTAGAGAACATGCATTTTTTTGTAATTTACGTCCTCCAACTTTTTAAGTCATATCGGACGGTGAATGAATTGGGTGAAATGATGCTCAAATGAGTCCAGGGTCCATGGAGCCTACAGTTACCCAAAATTCGTCTTGAAGGATAAGGTAAAACCCCGTAAAAAGCCTTATCCAGGTAACCCACCGTGACCGAGATTCGAACTCGGGACCTCTTGAACCTTAGGCAGATACGCTATCATCTACGCTACCGAGGCGGGCAAGAGCACGTGCTTGCTTCCCCTAAACAAGTTATTTCTCCTCCGTCAGCGACCAACACGACAGACACGCCTACTAGACAGAGGCAGATGAATGTGTACGTAAGAAAGACACCGCATTGCCATCACTGAAACTTGGTAACCACGTATAAGTAGAGTAATTCTATCGCAGGGGGTGGAAAGTGGTGATTTCAACTTCTCCTTTCTTGCTTGAGTTGAGCACCACTAATATAGAATGTAAGAATGTGCTGATAATTTGTTCCTGTTTATTTATGTCAATTTGCATACACCACGAATGAATGCACTTGGGTAACTTTTCACTATTAGGAAATCCTCTAGACTGATTCCGTTTTTCAAGACTAGAATCATAACCAGACATACAACACTGTAATATGCTACAAAAACTCCTTGCGCCACATCCCTTGTTGCCCAAGGCCTACCCACACAACCACTCCACTCTACTCCCTACACAAGAGTGGTAGCCGAGTGCAGCGATGTGGTTAGCATGCCGCCGGCCTCCGATCGTCACTTCTGAAACAAGCACCTCCTCAAAGTGTCTTCCAGGGCTTCACGAAGCTCCACTGGAGCTCCTAGCAGGTCTAAGACATTCCTATCATGATATTTTGAATTGAATCTCTATTTAACAGAGAGCCCTACCTCCATGTGTTCAAAACGAAATACAATTAATGTTAAATATAAAATATCTTGGTTGAATACCTTTCTTTGATATTTCGAACCGAGTCCCTCTTCCAGTGGTATCTCTACCTATATCTGTTCAAAATTAAATACAATTAAAGACAAAATTAAATATAAAATATCTTGGTTGAATACCTTTCTCGCCTCAATTGAATCGTCCACACTACGACAGATGACTAAGCCTGACTATAGTAAACAAGCGAGACACTCTACTCTAAGCAAAAACTTTATATAAACTAAGGTTTCATCGAAAATATACATTTTTAAACCAATAAACAGGATTAAAAAGAACTTATCTGTACGCTCATGTAAACACGCGCGTAAGAGTTTATGCAAAGTGCATTTATCTACTCAGAAACAAATGGTGATGTAAGTACTTAAGTTCCTCTTCTAAGGATGGCAGTACATTTTAATAAGATATCCTCTCTTGAATCCCATCTAATATTTTACATGGAAAATAGCTTGCTAATTTTGATTTTTTTAAAAATGGCTCCAATAATTTTTGTTAAATATACCTGATTAACATATTTATTTTATGAATACAAATTATTATACTTTCTGCAAATAATCCGTGAAGTAATTTTAATCAACTTAATTTATATAGCTTTAAAATCATGATAAATGGTGAAAAGGAACTAATATCTTACGGTCACGCCATGGCTCTCACCAAGGTTCGATCCCAGGCGGGGAGTTGTTTGGATTGGGTTGGACTCGAGGGGGCAGTGATTCCCGATACCCACGGGAAACTGGGTTACTCCGGCCAGGCTACGGTAACCCTGAGGGGGCAGAGGGTTGCCTAAAAGGTCCCCGGTACTAGCCTGTAGAGCTAGTAGAAGCTGTGCCAGATCCCCAGACGGTCCCACCGAGATTTTAGGTAGTCTTCCCTGCGGGGTTGACGTGCGTAAGTGGTGTATCCATTTCCATCCCGTCTTGACGTAGTCGATGAGCGGGCTTTTTAAGAAATCAGGTATTGTCCTCTAGAAAGAGCTCCGGAGTTATCCATCGCTCCAGACTTTCGGGTAGATCCTCTGAACATAACTGTCTGTTAGCAACTGCGGTGTCGTATGTAGTAAACGCGGACGTTAATCACTACTTTTTTCCAATGTCTTACACAGAGATACATGATTTTTCTATTCATTCTTCAAGATACTGTTCTTAAACGGGATGGCTCAGGCGATTTCATCTGTGGCCCGCATTCGGGAGGCCTGGGTTCGATTCCCGTAATCCAACTGCCTGACCCTTGGATTTTTTTTCGGGAGGTCGCCAGGTAAATACTGGGTAATTTAATTACATCCCCCGAATTTCCTGTTTCTTTATTTCATCTCCATTATAATTTCACATCATTTCTATTCTAGTGGTCTCTTTCAGGGTAGAAGTGTCGGCGGGAGTCTCGGCGGTGCATGGCAGGAATGATATGCTCTGAGTGAATCAATTGCTCCTCCGGTAGGAGGTTGCAAGTCTCCGAACCCTGGTTTCGTGCTGGGACAGTTTTCGAACAAGTGGGATCTCCGTTGTCCTGACCTGCCGGGGGAAGTTTCAATATAAGTAGGGACCCTGCCCTCTGCAATATCGTGACCTTTTGGGACTACCACCCTGTGTCTCCTCTCACCTAATCCTTTCTCCTCGGGTACGTCCAACTTGGAGACATAGGTACAATAAAGGCCACGCCGTGGCTCAGTGGTTAGACCGCTTGACTCTCACCAAGGTGGCCCGGGTTCGATCCCAGGCGACCGCAAAGTGAGATTTGTGGTGGACCACACGGCGTTGGGACGGGTTTTCTCCGGGACCTCCGGTTTCCCCTGCCATCTCATTCCACCGGTGCTCCAAATTCATCTCATGCATCATCAGTGTCACCGCCTGCGGTGCCGTATGTAGTAAAAGCGGGCGTTAAACACTACACATTACACATAGGTACAATAAACCAAATGTGGTTTCCGTGCCGATTCCCTTCCGAATTAATCCAGTTTCTATTCTTATAGAAGCATGCTTCTCCTTTTAGTTCCTGTTAATCGAAGATTACATTTTCACAAATTTTTTATTGCGTATTTATTTGTAAATACAATGGCAGTAGGGATTACAGTAGCTTTAAACGATAGTCAAGTGTTTTAAGAGCTGATCTTTTTGCATGATCAAGTGAAGGAAAAACAATGTCTTCCAATTTGGAGAAACTATAGGTATTTGAACATTTAAAAGGATTATATATAGGAAACCACTTCAAAATAGGTGTTGGGCACAATTGTACCTTCAAACGGTTATATTGATTTATGTAATAAAATTGTGCGTATCTTTTACAGTTTATGCAACTCATTCACAGTGAAGACGATTATCAAGGCTGTTCTCAGAAAATCAAACATATACATTTAATTTATCACAAAAATATTTTAAATTTGCGATATTTTAAACCAAATTGTAGCTTTTTTTTCTTTTTGAGAGAGAGTAAAAATATCGAAGTATTTTTCATATGAAGAGTACTTTGAGATGGAGGCATTTTTTTTAGACATTTTCCTGTTATACTTGAAAGATGCTGAGCGTTACTTTTAGACCATTATATTTAGTTATGTTGTTCAGACACGAACAAACACAAAGAAGTGTTTCTAATCATGTGTTCATGGACTGAGGGAGTTCAAATCATAATACATTTTGGGGAATACCTTAGGACCGATTTTGTGAATGTAGTACAAATTTCTACTTGGTTGTAAGTATGTGTAACGAGAGTAAACAATTATCAAATAATAACACGAAACCAGAATAAGGAGAAATAATTAAGAATGGCTTACGTAAAGACAGGAGAGCGAGCGAGCGTAATCTCTGATAGTGAAGAAGAAATAATAATCTATGGGAATTAATATTTGGTAGAGAGAACAGTGTGTTACTTCGCTTAACCAGCACCCATACTTTTATGTTGGCAGTGCTTATCAAATGAATGGGGCTATCTCGCTACGTTAATTCCGATAACCTGCGGTTGCCGAGGTACATCGCGATTCTCGCCGTGCACGTGAGTGAAGGACGGACGCAGGGAGAGAGAGGGACAGCAAGACCGCATGTATTGCTGCCTGCCGGATCAATAAGCGGTTGGCCCGGGTTCTGAGCCGTGGCGAGGCTGGCGCGCTCTACAACCCAGCCCAGTTACTCGTCATTCTGCGTTCTTTGCACTTCCCACGCAACGAGACATACAAACGGCTCTCGTCACACAGAGGGGACATCGTCACCAAACAATTGGATATTTGTGGAACAATGATTGCTATACTTACACGTAACAATTTGTAAAGAAAACCTTGCTTAAGTAAACACTTGGTAACAATATTTCTAATTAACTATTTTGCTAAGTATAGTTCTCAGGTTACCAGCCTTGCGATATTTATAAAGCTGCTCAAGCTTTCGGCCATGCTTACTCTATGGCCTTCTTCAGGAAGGCCTTAGAGTAATAGATTTATTTTGCTGTCGGTATAAGACAGCACCATAAGGCGATAGTCAGAATTTTTAAATGTTATGTCAATATAAAAAATAGAATAACCACACAAAAAGCCATTTGATATAAGTTGTGTGCCTTCACAAGATCTCATTTCTTGTGCAGTAAGATTCTATAGTTCTGCTATTCATTCAAAATGAAGTTCTCTTCACAGTCTATTCTATATGTGCACATTATCATTGTTATTATCTCGAACACACAAAATAAATCGCTAAGAACAGTTGTGAAGAAAAAAATAACGAACAGTTTTCTGTTTAAAGCTAAGGAAGGTGTAGTGGAAAGCATTAAAAATCTTGTATTCTTACAAGTTCCTGATTTTCGTATTTATCCAAGGTTTTGTTTATTTTTTTTAATTATACTGCTCTATTTTTCCTGTACATTCATACACACCGAGGCAGTGTTTCAAATTTCATAAAATGTCAGTCTTGGGAAGGAAACTAAATACTGAAAAAAAAAAAAAAAAACCTAGACCACTATGTTTTATTGGTTAATGTTTGCAAAGAAACAGTGTTATAATTACGCGGTCAACGTCATGCTGCTAAACAAGGAAGACATGCCAATTGGATCCGAACGAGATGGAGCGCTGCGGTAATTGTTCCGACTAGCATTCTGTAGATCCCAAGTTCGATCACCTCTTACCACCTACTCTGACCCGTAGAATTTTTATGCTCTTCCGGGTCAGTAGGTGAACGCTGGGATAGTTCCCCACCATACATACATAAATTTCTTGCACCCATATATTCCTTCACTGTCATTTGTTTCATGAGTATATGACAGGTGAGGTATTCGTCGGTTTATGTGTGCTGTGTAGAAGTCTTTGCCCCCAATTGTGTTGGTTCGAGCGTTTAGGGTAAAACTGTACCTTATCTCTTCAACCGACCAGTCGTTACACGATAACTGAGGCCGACACCTCCATCACAACTACAACATATGAACTTTGGGTTTACCTTTCAATTTGAAATTAGGACATCTCCCAACAAGCGGAAAGGCTTTCGGAAAAACTTTTTATACGTTAAAAAGCTACCTATAGGTATACTATTTTTTCTCCCTTTCTCGTCAATGCTGACTTAGGAGGTGTTTGGGTTCCCTCAGAGTGAGGGAGACGAAGCATCTGACCTGAGATGAAATCAGGATTGAGGGGTCGGCCCAACGCCCGAGATGAAAGAAAGAATGAGCAATTGTTGGAAAGTTGGTGGAGGAAACCCGAGAACCCGGAGGAAACAAACCCCAGCGCCATGTTGCCTACCAGAAATTTCACTTTGCGATCGCCTGGGATCGAACCCGGGACGTCTAGGTGAGAGCCAAGCGGTCTAATATACTTCTTCACTCCATTGTTTGGGCATATCACCCGTTCCAGCTTCATAGATCTCTCCAGCGTTTCCTGGGTCGTCCTCTGCCTCCCCTTCCTTTTGGATTATAGTTTAATACTGCATTTGGATATCTTCCATCCTCCATTCTTAATATATGTTCATGCCATATTGCCTTCGTTCTGATATTTTGTCATGGATTGGTTCGATTTCTAATTCCTTTCTAATATCCTCATTTCTTATTTTGTCCAATATTGTACAAACTTGAACACTTCTTAAAAATTTCATTTCTGCAGTCTGTATTTTATTTAAATCCTTTTGTGTTGGCACTCAGGTTTCGCTTGCATATAGTAAAGTTGGAATAGCCATTACCTTATTCATTTTCATTTTTGTATCCTTTCTCACTCTTTTTTTTAAAAGTTCTTTGGATTGTCCCACATATTGCTCGGAATTTGTTCACTTTTTCTTCTATATCAGCATTGTTTCTGACCCTTATGCTACATCTTAAATATTTAAAATATTTACTATTATATATATACTAATAAAAATAGAGCCTATTGAACTGAGGTACCTCCCTTGTTAGAGAACCACTTGTGATCCGCGGATGAAGCAGATGCAATTTGGCTTTGAAGGCAATTCATTTAACTAAAAAGGGTTAGATATTGTAGATTCATGAACATAATTAGTACTATATTTTACTCAGATGCCTAACTCTGATTAAAGACATTGGCGAGGCCTTCTCTACTAACAAAAATAAATTCTTTAAATATTATGCTACTCATATAGATGATATTTTACAATTCACATTAATTATACTTTTACTTAATAATTATTTAGATAAATCAAGTAGTGCTTACAGCATCCGGAAAATGTACTCCGAAGGAAACTAAAGAAAACGGGAGGATTTAAGAAACGCTGACTTACAAACATGTCCTTAGATGCCGCTTAGAGTGGAATATTTTGAAAGCGGCTAATACTACAAAAATGTCCAATTGAGTAGCTACCAAATAGTATTTTAATGATTTATAAAGTTTTTTATGTTATAGTTTTTGCTGGTATTTTACTGTTCATAATTGAATCAAGTAAGGTGGACTTCATAGGTTATTCATATAAAATACATTTAATTACTCATTGAAATATCAGAAATACAGGATTTCAATCAAGACATTTTAAAAAAAGCATTTTTATATGAAAACAGTGGCCTAAGAGTGGAAAGAGTAGAAAATTTCCTATAAATTCTCGGGTGGCGGAGTACTTTTTTCTCAGAGACTCTAAAAAGTGGATTTTTGTGAAATTTCAATTTAAAATTTATGGTTGAAATGCAACACATCTAGAAATTGAAAATCTGATGTGTTCCATTGAGTTAACTTTCTCCACTCCATTCTTGTAAACATTTTTCTTACATAAAGTCATTTTCCGATGTAGCTACTTGTTACTTAGGATAAATGTCCATTACGCTTTAAACATTTCGTTGTAGGTCCAAGAAGCTTAAATTAAAATAATAGTCCAATAGTTAAAAGCAGGCTACTTTATATTAGCTCTGAAATGCTCTGCTCTTTGCAAAACCATCAGAAAAATATGGTGAATTACTACTTAAAAAGGGTATAAACTTCAAAGCTAACAATATATATTCCTGCAGCAGATAATGCCACAAAAATTACTTTTGAATTACAAGGTGGGAGGATATTGACACATGCAAATCACTATACTAGTAACTCTTTTGGTAATACTTTCTGTAATGTATAGTACTTCTTTTGTTTTGTTGAATAGTGAGAAATGTGTTTCGCCATAAAAAATTTGTGTATCTTTTGCCGTTTACCAATTATACACATGGCATTTAGGACAAAAAGGGCTTCGTAGGCTATACACAGAAATTCAAGATTACACAAGATTAATTACACAAGATTATACGCCAGATTTTCAGGGTTTTGATGAAAATGGTCTGCTTTACATATGTAAAACAAACGTACTGGTTTCGAAAACGATAATTTTTCGCGTAACAGTACCATTTTTATGAAACTCGATACTTTTTATATATTGGACACTATATAATTGCAGTATTTCCAAAATTTATTTCGTGATTACTGAGAAAATCTTAAGCGACAGAAAAAAATAGAAAGCACCATTGAGTTTGGCACATTCAGTTTGGTTACTATGACCCATCAGATAGAAAATTATGTACTATATATTTATTTTATACATAATGCACATGATCTTAAACCATAAACAGTTTAAAAAATTATTTTATAAATTGTGAGAAAACCTTACGTGACAGAAAAATATGGGAATCACTGTTCAAGTTTTATTTCACAGGAAAGAGTTGTCGATACTTAATCATTGTTGTGCTGTTTAAATCAAAATATGTTGAAATACTTTTGAGATATTAAACATAATAAACTGTTCTCCATGAAGGCTAATTTGAGGTGGGAGGAGTTTCTTCAAAATGCTTGTCAAATACTTGGAATTAAATTGAACGGTGCTTTCTAATTTTTCTGTCACTTATGGTTTTCTCATGAATGACAAAATAAATTTTGGAAATACTGCAATTATGTACAGTGTCCAATCTTTCGATTGAATTCTAATATAATGTGGAATCCTTTAAAATACTACAATTAAACGTCACATATGGTATTTATTCAACATTTCCAGAGTTATTCCAAAAACTCTTTTTTTGCACTTGGTGCTTCAAAACATGCATTTCTAATGAAATACTGATATCAACTTTTGGCTGATTAAGGAATGTATAAACGAAACAAATTACCCTTTTTTTCAACCTGTACATACTTTGCAGGTTCTGTTACATTATTTTACAGACAATATATCAGGACGTCTTAGAGCTCTATATATTTCAACTTTATTTCCATTTAAAGGTAGAAGACAAGGAGATATGCAGTTGTTGCTACGATGTAATCAGTTGGAGGCAGGGCAGTCACGTAACAGCACTACAGATGGTCATATGCGGCTACTGAGTTGGCAAAATAAATCGGACTCCAGTGATTTGTATTCCGTTGTGGGAGGGAAGGAACACGAAAATAACTCTTTAAAATACGATGAGTGGAATCTGTGTTTACTGGAGGTATAATGCTCCAGCCCAGGAGGCTGTTACTCTCATAGTCTCTTGGAATGGCTCACTGAGGAGTAAATATTTGAGCATTTCCTACCACAGCAGAATACCCTTGCCCCGAAGGCAATTCCCTCCCATTCCAGCTAAACAACTCTCCTTACTGCACTACCTTGCCCTTAACCATTTCATTTTCTTTTAAATATGAACATTTAAAAAAAGGTTCTGATGTGATGCATTCACCTGACAACAAACTGTCCTTACAAAAACTTGTTCTATAGACTTCCTGCTACTCGACTTAAAACATTCATGACAATTTACGCGTTTTGTTGTAGATATACGTATAGTGCCGCACTCACATGACTTTCTGTACTTATAAACGTATCTACTTCATGTTACTCGAGATTAACATCTGCCAAAATTGTTTAATTTGGTGAGATGAGGATATTATGCAATACCATTTACATTACTAAAAATAACTTAACTGGTATTTAAATAAAACTTGCTAAATCACCATGAGTACAAACTACACCTAATTGCGATCAACTGTTACTTGTAAAAAATGCTATTCATTCTGTTACTATAAAAACAATGAGTTTAAAAACTGTTCCAAATGTGGTTAATATGAAATAGTCGGCTATTGTAGAATAGGTGGTTTAAAACATTGCAAAATTAATAACCATTTTTTGTTGTTGTAATTTATGTACTCCAACGTTAAGTCATATCTGACGATGAATGGAATGGGTGAAATGATGCTCAAGTGAACCTGGGGTCCATAGAGCTTAGAGTTACCCGACATTCGTCTTTAGAATAAGGAAACCCCGCGGAAAAAGCGTTATCCAGGTAACTCACCTTGACCGAGATTCGAACTCGGGACCTCTTGAACGTGAGGCAGACACGCTACCATCTACGCTACCGAGGCGGGCCAATTACATTTTATGAAACATGTTTGGTTTAAAACAGACAAAGCAATAGACCTAGACCATACACAAAGTCTAGGGTATGAGGACAAATAGCTTTTGTTTTCATTGTAATGAATTTACATTTTTAAAGTTTACTTTGGGGTTAAATTAGGCTATATTTATATAAATAATAGTTATTTAGCCGCTAATAATAAACTCAAAACCCATTTTAACTTTATTTTTATTCAGTTTATCTTGTACGTTTATATGCAGTATTACGCTTTTACGTCGGGTATTAAGAAACACCTGGTATTCCATAATATCCGACACTGCATCTGGACAATAAACCTTTCACGTAATGGAAAAAACATTGCTAGGTAAAAATCGACCATAAACTACAATTCTTTACGCTAAATATCAATGTTCAAGTCACATGCCTTCTAGTGACTTAAAATGCTTGAAAATTTGTCTGCAAGAGCTTTTAAATATTTCAAAAAACAAAAATTAAGACCTGAAGCTTTCCTGGTGACGAATATGCTTACTTTCTTCTCGGGCAGCCAGCCAGGTGAAAAGATGATAAGATATCAACGTTTCGGGAGTGTGCATCTCTCCCATCATCAGGATATTTATAAAATGTTATAACCACAAATGAAATACTGGATATAACACAAGTATAAACAAAGACAAAACACTATCAAAATTCACGTTACTGAACAAAAGACTGTTTTCTGTAAATTAAATGCCAGATCAGGAGATGGCGTGAGTGTAGAAAATTGTGTCACAGAAACGTAACTAGTTAACTTGATTATCAAGCTGTAATGATCTTTGCTTCTTAAATCGACGGATTTCCATTTTTAAGGTCAGTTTCCAAGAGGAGCTGAACTAAAATCCATCATCACGATTAAGTGTGCTTCTTAAAGAGGAAATCGCCAAAGCCTCCTTAATTCTCTGTTGCATTTCGCCAAGATGATCCTCTCCCGAAAATTGGCTCTATGGTCGTTATCAAAGCAATGCTCTGCCAGTCCAGACTTCTCAGGTTACGTTAAACGAGTGCTCCGTTCATGTTCGGTTATTCTGGTAGCGATGGTCCTTCCGGTTTGTCCTATATACGGTGTCCCACATTCACAGGAAATGCGGTACACTCCCGGAACTTGGAAGTTCAGTTTGTCTTTCATTGTTCTCAACAGATGTTTAATCTTCGAAGGTGACTTGTGGATGGTCCTGATGATATATTTGGCGAGAATTCTGCTGATTCTGCCGGATAAATTTTAAGAAATAACAGGTATTCCATAATACCCGACACTGCATCTGGACAATGAACCATTCATTGTCAGGTAAAAACCGACCTTAAAATACAATTCTTTGCGCTAAATATCAATGTCCAAGTCACATGTGTTTTAGTGAGTTAAAATGCTTGCAAATTTATCTGCAAAAACTTTCAAATATTACAAAACACACTTTATTCGTAGCAGGTGAAATGACAACAAGCTATCAATTCAGCTTATACTTTTGCGTCGGGTAATAAAAAATCCGGAAAAAGTTCCATGAAACTGGAAGTGTTAAAAACAAGACAAAGTATGGAAGGCCAAACCGAGTCGCAGATGGTAATATAGCTCTTAATTTTTTATTATTAGCGGAAGAAAGCCCATATTTATCTACTCCCCAGCATGCAATGGACTACAATGGCAGTCGAAAGTCCATATGCAACTTCATGAAAGCAGTTAAATGGCACCCATACAAGGTAAAATTTGCCACAGTGACTCAGTGAAAAAAAAAAAAAAAGAAATGTGTAGCGTTTAACGCCCGCTTTTACTACATACGGCACCGCAGGCGATGACACTGATGATACATGAGATGAAGATGGAGTACCGGTGGAATGAGACGACGGAGGAAACCGGAGATCCCGAAGCAAACCCGCCCCAGCGCACTGTTCTGCACCACAAATCTCACTCTGCGGTCGCCTGGGATGGAACCCGGGCCGCCTTGGTGATAGCCAAGAGGTCTAAACACTGAGCCACGGCGCGGCCTAGTGACTCAGTGAAGATGACTTCGACATACTCAGCTTGTTCAGTTAAAAGGAGCATGTATCTTTATGTTCACAGACCTGAGGACCAAAACAATGAAAAAACAAATTGTCATTAAAAACGTCACGTCCTATTCAGTCATAATAATATGAAAACATGTTGATATCTTACGGCTTTTCTAAAAATATAACTTCACAAACTATAACAACAAAATTCCAAGCATTGTTCCATACTGTTTACTCACTCTGTATACATATAGTAGCTCCATTCATGCATGTACTTTAATCTTGTATAATTCCGGTAACTTGATTGATAATTTCCCGAGAGGGCTAAATTGTCCTTTTTCCTATTTATTTCACATCACTTTATTTACATGATCATATTTCGACGGATATGTTAAGAGAGACTTGTGGATTGATGTGTGATGGACAGTGTACGTCTCATTCCTGAAGCACTCCATATTATTTCATCACGTGTCCGCAGAACGGCTGTAACTATTTCTATGACGACTAGATGGCAGCTTTGATACGTGTCCACGTGCATCTTATTCCACTATTTTGGCTTCTACAAGTACGAGAACAGGACGTATTTGATATTAGGATACCGCTTCTGATTTCAATATCTGTATTTGCATTTGCTGTAACAACGTCACTTTCATTATTAGGTAGTTTTAGACTTAAAGTGGAACTAGAACCGTTATACTAATCTTGGAAATTGAAAGAAATTAGGAAGAAAGGAGAGACATACTAATTAAAATTCCAATTGATCCCTCAATAAGACATTAACCAGAATTTGTTCTTGCTAATTAAACAGTTTGTCATTAATAATTATCAGAATAGCATTATAAAATAAATATTTCGTTTGTTAGCGACTCAAATCAGAGCCGCTGGTATTCCAGAATTTTGTTCCGTTGTTCTATAAATCGCCTGTAGTGTACAGATATGAGTTGTAGTTTTAAGCTCATTTAAAAACCATCGATCTGGGCCGCATAGGACTTTGGTATCAGTATATACCGGCGTCCACCCAACTAAGCTATCTAGACCAGCATAGCATTATAAGGATAATAAGTATATTTTATGTAGAGTTTATACTATCATGTTCGTATAATAATAAAAATAATGATAAAGAAATTTAACCAGAATAAAATCTTAGCTCTTTCTTGGTAATTTTTTTTCAATGTAATATTTTTTTTTTCAAACAGCCTTTGCGCCACTGAATCCACATCCGATAGTGAAATTATTTTAAAATTACTTTGCTTCAGGAACACTAAAAGCTACTTAAATACTCTCATTTGATGCCACAGCTATCACACTTCACTCAACCCTATAGATTAGGGGTCAAGTCGCTTGGATTATATTGAACTATAAAACTTCGGGTTGCTTACACCAATCATGGCATTTATTAAAATAATTATTTTAGACTCCCGTCGTATTTTCGTTTTCTTCACTTTGGTATCTTCAAATTTGCTTAAATAACTAAATCAAAAACATTGGTTGCTATACGACAGTATTTAAAAATTCGATATCGACATTCCACCTAAAATACATTTACGTTTTACAGAAGGCCCTATATAAACAAACAGGCGTGTGTGAACAGCAAGATTAACGGCTGAAATTCGAAGAGATACCAACTTGAATCTAAGTTCAGGTTTTTTTATTTATTCGGAACGAAGACTGCAAGGGAAGTACTCCGATCCTTTGAATAAAACATATCAATTTTATGGGTTTTGTCTAGTAAAATATGCATCCAATTTTCAGCGAATGTGCTGTGAAGTTGTCTACATTCTTTACGATGTTTTAACAATTGGTAAACAATAACAAACAATATATATATTGTAAAACACAGTTATAATTTATATCCCTTATTATTATCATTGTTTATATTTTATTGATTTTGCATATTTGTTGAACTTGATTTGAATTTACCATAAACGTTTACTTACTTGCGGTAAACAGAGGAAGTATTCTCTTCTAATGAAAGTTCTATATCGAGATTTTATCCAAATACACGTTTTGAGATAACAAAAGGTTTTTTTTTTTAAAAAATCCATGCTTTTGCGTGTGTCGAGAGCACATAATTGGTATTTAAGTTCAATGTCTTCCAAGAATTCGACTCAAAGAGTTCCAAACTATCTCTTGCACGGAAAGCTCTCGGACATTTTAAACTTCTGAAAAATTTGTCTAACGATTTTGATTAAATTACGAAATGTTTAAGAAATGTTTGACAAATGACGTCCTGAATTTTCCGCTAATAATCTCTAAGTTCCTCTTCTCAATGATCTAATAGGTAGACAAATTCTTACTTGTGGACTTAACCATTTCGGAGATATTTCTTGTTATATGATTGCATTTTTTAAAAATATTTATACTTTTCTACAATCTGGAGTTAGTATTTTATTTACTACTTGATGAGCCTTATCTTCCTGCATGATGCTTTCCCACACATCTGTGTCTTCAACTTTACCTTTCCACCCTCAAATTCCTAGCTTGTTTAAACCTTCTGTATGCAATAAAATGCTCTATGGACCCTGGGCTCATTTGAGCATAATTTCACCGATTCCATTCATCGAACGATATGAATTAACGCTGGAGAACGTAAAGTACAAAAAAATTGCAGTAAAACTATGACAACAGATATTTATCTCAATTAGCACAAATAAATATAAGATTATGGCGTTTAAAGTACTGTTTCTTGAAAATAGTAATGTAAGATCAAGTTTTTAAAATGTTTTCTTTGAAGGTATGGTGTTTCTAAACAAATAATGCCAACAAAATCTACATATCGTAAATGTTGGTACGAAGCCATCCATTCTGTACGTACTAGGTACAAGAAATAAATTGTAAAATCTTGTACCTGTGTCTTACACAACACAATTCCTGATTGTTATTGCTGATGTTAATGGCTTATGTGCAAGGTAATCTGTAGTGAAGCTCACGTGTTTACATAGTTCGTTACTTCCCCTAAAAGAAAGCTTTGATGTCTTCTTTCCGTCAGAAAATCGAAATCCCTTTACATCTTTACACGGTTAAACTGGCATTAGATAAGAATAAAGAACACACAGAAAATCTCTCACAGAATCACAAACAGGTTAAACATAACATGAATTCTCCTTTATTTTTAGGGCAGTTTTCTTATAACTAGCTTCAAAATAAGATCATTTGCAACAACGTGGTGATATCCTTAATGTGGTGCATTGAACTAATTAATTGTGTGAGACTGTTAAATTCACATTTACGGAATACCAGTTCAGCTCATTTTCTGAAAATTTAGTAAGGATTTAGGAATAGCTCTGTGAATCTTCAAACTTTGAGAAGAGCTAATAACCTTTGAACTACTTGAGAATATTGATCCAGGTACTAAATGTTTCGGAAAAGTGTCACTGTCAAGAATAATGAGAGACTTTGCTCTTTCTCTGGATATGGAGTGGAATAATTGCAGCAGTCGACTCTGGTATCTTACGAACGCTTCACGTGACAGACAGCTTCTGTAGAGCAACAGCTCTGAAATACATCTAACGTTACGTTCCTTGACTAAGACGTACTTAGTGGGAAGTGAAGCTATAACATTTGCTTAAAATTGAAGTACGATGTGAAAAACTGCAATCTTTCATTGCTTTTACTTTAGAATACTACTGCCAGAACTTGCAACTCCTAGAATACTTCTAGATACATAGGTATCTTCTTTTTATGTTGTTTTTCACTTTCAGAATTGTACTTTACCGTATGCACTTTAGACAATATTTGTATGGTATCCAAAGTCTCTTTTAACCATTGCCATCATTTGTTTCACAATTTTCTCTTCCACTATTGGGTCCATGTGATGGAAGTATCCCGATCGTCTATGGAATATATTTTAAATGGAGTTCTTATATGTTGCCTGGATATTTTATCCCATATCGTGTACCCATTAGCAGTGCTAAGAAATGCTGTTCTGCTGCTTTGATTCTTTGCTGATTTTTGACTGTTTTAAACATATATTAAGACAGATTGAATATTTATTTACACAGAGTGATTTATATAGAACTAACACATCTATTTATTTAATTATTATGTTGGAAATACATTCAATGGCCTAATTTTAGCACAAAGTTGAGCAGAATGTTCTGGAGTTTCGATTCCTTATCACTAGATGCTTTATTCCTTATTGCGATTGTTGGCAGGTGTTTTCCACATTTTGATCTAGTCAACGTGTAAATGCAGTACACATTAAATCACGACTCCCCCTTGTGAAGCAATACAGGATTACGAGTTCAATTACAGCCACTCAAACGACATACCACAGAGAATTTGGCGTTCGCAATCCTCCCCCCACCCAACACACACACACACACACACACACACACACACACACACACACACACACACACACACACACACACACACACACACACACACACACACACACACACACACACACACACAATACTGGGACTAGTAAAAATTGGAGAAAACTAGATCTTTGGTGAGTGAAAAAGGCAAGCACCGTTCATCTAGGCTTCCCACGATTGTTGTTGAGCAGTCACCCAAAAATCTTAAGACGTTTGTCGCAGGAGACTGGGTACATCTACTCAATGTGTCAGAAAGCTGCGAATAGTGTAGGCATATAAGGTTACGGTTTTTCATCAGCTAAAGGAACCAGATAGGGATAAAAAATTGAATTATTGTCGTTGGTTTCAGACATACATTGTGCAAAATCCTGTCATATTGTCCATCACATGGTTCGCAGATGAAGCGTGGTTCCATTTATTCGATTATGTGAACTCACAGAACTCACGCCATTGGGCTATCGAAAATCCACGTCATCCATGAAGTACATATGCACCTAGTTAAAATCGGAGATTGGTGCACCATATCCTCACAGAGAAGAGTGGGGCCAACTTTTTTAACCAGACTGTGAACACTGCAGAATAGCGACTGATTTTCATGAAGTTTGTTGAGCAACCGCACGATGTGGAGCTGAGTCAAGGATGTTTCAACAAGATGGTGCTACATGCCATACATAAAATGAATCCATGGAACTAATTGAAGGTTTCTTTGACGACCGGATAATTTCCAGGAACCTGTGGCCGCCGAGAGCTCCGGATGACATCGCCGGACTCCTTTCTATAGGGTTACTTAACAGACAGGGTTCACGCCACACTTCCCCAGACATCTGCAGCACATCACAGGAGATTCAAGCTATTGACAACAGAGTACTCTAACGAGTGGCTAGTAACATGGACAACGTGTTGAGTTGTGCCTTATGCAGGATGTATGACATTTACAACATTTTCTATAGAGGTAATTAATCTCCCAAAATTCTTCTACATTTTAGGTATAATTAGTTGTTGCTAGCACAATTTACAATTTGAAACAATTAATGAAAGAAATGTGTCCAATATAAATCATTGTAAAATTCAGCTCTTGTTTATTGTTTGCTTTATTTTTTATATTTCGATGGATAGTACCACATATTTTTCAAAATCTGGATAATTTTTTATTTAGCTTTCAATTAAGATATTTTTGTCAATAATAAAATTAATATTATTAATTTTCTCTAACTGCATGTGAAGTAGTCTTCACAGGGAATGAGCTCTTATAAATGTAAAGTATTAAAGATGAGAACATTTTCTCGCATGAAAAGATTAGAGCTCATTATAAATACGACTGATATGACAAACTATATAGCATTAGTTGTTTTGTAAATACTCATTGTTGCTTTAGTTTTCTATTAAGTATTTTATAGTGTAGGTTAATTAATAACAATTTACAGCTTAGAGTATATGCATAGATGTATTTTATTTTGCGCGTCTTGCATGCAACAAAGTCGAAATTCCAAACTATTTCTAGTCAAAAATGCATCGCGAATATGGCGTGTGAATACAAGAATCACTTCTTAATGAACAGTATTATATATAGGATGCAAATAAAGTCACTACACGTAGAGATTTGATAGAGTAACTCAGATTTCCTCAGATACTTTCTCTCCTATTACATTATAGGCACATATAGGAATAGTACAAAGTGCATTAAAAGAGAAATACAATTCAGAAGTACGTCATTTGATATTTATTTTAGATTCAGAAACATATGAACATTTCCTTCGTTCTTTATATCACTAATTTTTGTTTCATTATTGTAGAACATGACTCAGTACAAGTGTGTAACAAATGACGAGGAAATGAAAAATGAATTACTCACATATCTATTATAGGAAAGATATGAAAATTATAATGAACGTTAGCACAAAGAAACGAATAGTAAATAAAAATTATTGTAACCGGTTTGCAAGTCTTGTGGTTTAATTAACAGAGAGCGTTAGAGGAAAGCTGATTCTCTATTTTAAAACCCAGTGTCAAGCTTGATGATTTATTTATATGCTAACGATTCATTAAGAGGTAACATAGGCATACCATGACACTCCCAATCTTCTCCTGAGACAGTCGCTTGCACAATAAATACAGCAATATTAACGTGAACATACTTTCTCTATGTTCTTACTGCTACACTCGAGATAACCTTCTGCAGTATTGTAGATAGAGTAAAACTTAGATAACAGCATTAATAGGGAGGGACGTAAAGTATAGTAAAATTAAGTAGAAAGATTGGCACTGCAGCACCACGTGGTCTATTGTCCAGACTGAAACTCCGGGGGGGAAAGTATGAAGCGAGGAATAGAGAGGGTTGATACCAAAATTAAGAATTGCAATGTATAAAGAATCATGATGGATGTCAAAGGAATGTTGGTTCTTTGTTACAACACGTGCAAGGGCAGTTGAGTCGCATAGCAGTTTGGGTGAATAAGTTGTTTTAACAAAAGAAACGTAAGAAACAGTGCCCTTAGCAGATTTCTAAAGGATAGCCATTGACTTGCTGAATAGGGTCATTCTTCGGATCCTTTATAATGGCGACAAAGTAGTCACAAAGAGAATCCTTGTGTGAAAAGAGGGTTTCCAAAAAGTGAAAGTTACATATACACCCACACGCGCAGCTGTGGACAACAGTCTTCGGCGTGGAGCCGATTAGAGCACTTCGTGGCTGGAAAGCCATTGAAACAGTCTGAGGCGTGAGGGCGATTGGGGCAGTCCTCTTGTTCTGTCTTGGGCCAGGCATACTAGAAATGAGAGAATATATTTGTCGGTTCATATATACGTGAGGTACGGATAAAGTTTATCGAGTAATAAACATTCTGCCGTCAGTAACTCTAAACAGGGATATTGGTAACCCTTGGTCGGCAACTTCAATTTCAATGTTCTAAAAAAAGAAGCAGTAAATAAATAAGTTTGAAAGGGGCATTCCAGTGTCATTAAAATATCCTTCTCACACACATCCACGCATACTCTGTGAGTAACCTCATTGTTTTACCCTGAGCTAAACAAAATTGCTTCAAACGGTAGCCTCAACGTAGAACTCTTTTGTTCGCCAATCATAATTTGTTTCAGGGTTCAGAACCGAGATGCCAGACTCCAACCCTAAGTTTTCCGGGTAATATCCCAACGCAGGCGAGCGACCGTCTACACTAACGTCTTTCTACAAGAAGAGATCTTGCTGGAGGTCGTTCACAAAGGATCTCTGAGGAATCAAAGCAAAATGCTGCCATATGCCTCATCACACGGTCCACTCGCCTGATTCTTTGAACTTATAAGATGACAGAAATTAAATAAGAAGTGGAGGACCAGAAATTAATGTTTGCCTAGCGACCTTGTTTCTGAAGGCTGGCTGGTCCAGTCCATTGGAAATAGAACTCGGGAACTACAGACTCGAGCCTGCTATTGAAAGAAAAGTATTCTAAACAAATTGAGACTCAAGAATCCTCCTTAGTTATCCGCTGTAGTTGGTCTGCCGACCTTTCTCGTCGTCTTTGACTGCCTGATCTGCGTTCTTCGACATGGACTCTTGTTTGTTTCTCAGGGTGTAGAGTCGAGACAAAACAACTCAACAGAACATACCATAGTATAAAAAATGTGCTTATTTCTTTGATAATCTTCGTAAACTTCGGTACAATCGAGGTTGTGTAGAGTCGAGACAAAACAACTCAACAGAACATACCATAGTATAAAAAATGTGCTTATTTCTTTGATAATCTTCGTAAACTTCGGTACAATCGAGGTTGTAATCTTGATCTACTATGGCCGCGTACAATAAGTAGTAACATCGTGTGATACATGGTGACGCCGAGAATTTGTACGGTGTAGAGTCCGTATGAAGGAGAAGTAGGGTAAGGGCACCATATTTCTGATACCATTTTTATTTTTGGGTATTCTAAATGTTATATATAGTACATCATAGACACGAAATATGTGACAACGTTCTTTATTCATATTAGCTTACAGTCCCTTAGTAAAAAATATCTTATAAAGTAAGTTCACATAAGACATAATGAAAACCATTAAAGAGCATTTGGATTGGGTTACAAAAATGGTGTCTAATTTCGGATACTTGATAAACCAGTTGAGAGTGTCTTTTCATAAAATCCCTGGGACATATTTTTTTTTTTCAGCCATACCGCTACTCGAATCAAATGCTTTACATTGTTGATCAAAGCTAGCTGGAATGCATTTTTCTAATTTCTTTCTTTCTAAGTCCAAAATAGTGATCATCCATAACCGTGCAGTATGAAGTCAGTTCGGTTTCCAGCTTCTCACTAAGTGCGCACTTATTTTCAGATTTTTGTAGTCAACAAACTGTCAATATCTTTCCGTTTGTAGTTTACGTAATTCTTTAGTGTGGAGCGAGGTACGCCGTACCATTTGGAAGCTTTTAAAAATCCCATTTTCTTCTCCTTGACGGCCTTTACTGCTTCTCTCATTGCTCCTTGTGACCACCTTCTTCTGCGCCCTGGTGCCATCTGATGAACAGAAAATCTTTTAGATCAGTAAAAAGTTGTTTATTCCTAAATTCGGATATCCCAGATTACGATACCCTGTGGTATCCGAAATAAATAATTCCTCCATATTGGATAAATAACAGCTTGAATTAAACAAAAGTAATTTCAAATGCTAATGCATATAAGAAAACTATCATATAGTAACATATTGCAGGCAGTAATTACGTGATTTAGGACCTCACCTTAAGCTCAAGAAATCTCTCAGAAAAGTGGTCTTCAAACACTCTGATCTGAACAAAACAACTTACGAATGCACCTGGTACTTCTTCCTTATTGTTCATATGATTTACGAGAGAGTGCAGTAGCTCACGGAGCAGAAAATCTACCATCCCAAATTAGGCACCTATCCGAAATATGGCGCCCTTACCCTATAGGCCACGCAATGTAATATTTAAATAAAAGCTTTGATGCCAGTCTCTTACCTATTTTCACTGGCTTTCTATGGCAGTGATGTCACTGCGATGACTTCTCCCTCTTAAGTATCATTAGATTATTATTTCATATATCGCCTTTCAGGAAGTCTCCAACAAATTAAATGCTATATTTCTAGAAAGGTTTTGACTAAACAATGAGTTAAACAATTTTGTTATAATTATATTTTACTTCTTCTACACCTGACATATCTTCATTTGTTAACTATCACTGTCATCCTCGTCACTGTTTCCATCCCACTGTCTTCAGTTATAATTGTTTCAATCTTTTTCTTCCAATAATGCACCTTTTCTTAATATTCCTTTTTATTTCGTCCTCATTATGGTATACCTCTTCCCATTCTATTTGTCTAATTTACTGAAATCATTGCCGGCACAACATTTCGTCTTTCATTTCACACGCCCGCCTCGGTAGCGTAGATGGTAGCATGCCTGCCTCACGTCCAAGAGGTCCCGAGTTCGAATCTCGGTCAGGGTGAGTTACCTGGATAAGGGTTTTTCCGGCGTTTTCACTTATCCTTATGGACCCCGGACGCATTGAGCATCATTTCACCAATTTCATTCATCGTCCGATATGACTAAATTTTGGAGGACATTAATAACAAAAAATAATTTTACAGGTTACATTTCTGCAACCTATTGTTAGACATCTGTCCATATTAATTATATAGGATTCATATCCAGATGTTACGGAGGAAGTCTTAAGGTTGCATGGGGGGGGGGCAGATTGTAACGATTGGAATTTACCCAAGTCTACGATGGAGAATAAGATGCTAAGGCTTGCAATATAAAATTCATAACAATAACAAAAATACCTGAAATTACTAAAAAATACACAATTTTTAAAACATTTTATGTACATACTAACGTTCAATTGAACATGGCCATTCATACAGGTTGTTTCAAAGCGACACCAAACGATTATAGCCGTTTCGTAGTTTATAACTTAACTAATCCGAATTTCTGTGTCATAGCTTCGAAGTTCTGTTAGGTATAATTTTATGTAGCAAGAAATATTACATAATTTTGTGATTAGACAGGGCAGGAACAACTGGTGTCCTAACCTCTAAAGTTGTTATTGGGATGCACCGACAACGAAAACAAAAACTTTACCCCTTGCTCTTTATCAATGACCCTAGCCTACCTTTCAGGTAATGGGGCAAAGGACAGTTATTTGTGCAAAAGTCGACTAAAAACTCCGATGGTTGCAAGGTTGCTCTTCAGTGTAAAACTACACATTCCGTCCTAACAGGGAGGATTTTGCGCGTACTTATATAGCACATCCAAGCAATAGGGAGCGGTATACCAGCGCCAAAATCCATCGTTTGATGGATGAAAGAGCTGAAGGAATTTCAACGAACGCACGATTAATTTAGTTTCATTAAAAATATGAATTGTAAAAATAGTTACATCAATGATAATATTTGTTTGTTTAAATTCAGAGCATTTTGTTGTCATCTTAAATTTAAAATACTTTCAACCACTTACTGTAAATATCAACAGCTTCCTTTTCAATTGCAAATGCTTTATTTAGTATTATCAAACACGTGAAATGAAATGCTCGTCTCATTGCATAAGCTATTTAGTTTTGGTTAATTTATCTACAATTTTCTGTTCTGTTTATCATTTAATGCTTCCATCCTCAACCTCACTAACATAACTTCCCTCTAGAAGGAATAAGTTGCATATGTCCATCAGCTTATGTGGCATCATGGACTACTATAACGGGATTTGGGAACACGTTAAACACTCATGAGCAATAATTAAGCAATAGCTTTTTTATTGCGGTTTCATAGCCCACGAAATTCTTAATAGTAGCAAGCTTCTGAGGAGTATGCCGGTATGTTTAGAAACAGCTACAGCTCGCGGCACGGCGTGTGGCCTATACCTGCGAACTCCGATAGCGTGAGGCACGCGTCATTGTTCCTGTCACTGCCTAATCCACACTCATTCTGGGGCATTTTTATGCGGCTCTGTTGGCGGTCACATAGAAGCTCAACAACTACTTTCATATGTTCGTTCCGTGTCGTTTTGAAACACCTGTATATAACAGTAGTTCCTGTTTCAACGACATTATCAGTTACAGCATTATTTTAGTACCGCCGATGTACCGGAGTTTCATCACAGAGCACTTCTTTAACAGTCCAATAAATCTGCCGCTTTTGAGCACACTTAAAATTCATTGGTCTGGTCCGGGTTTGAACCCACAATTGGGTAAGGAATTGCTGGGTGAAAACTACAATAAGAAATCCTGGATGCGATGTTTTCAAAGTTATTTGAGCCACTGGTCTGTTGACCTCTCATCCCTCGAATGGATACCAGTTTAGGATTTTCTCCTTCGGCAAAATTGCACAAAGCAGCATGTATCAAACCATCGATCTGTGTAGCAGCAGACAAACACGCTAATCACGATTTGGCCAGAGGCTTAATGAATTTAATTACCTGGGAGAGTTCATTATGAGTGGATCAAATACAGTGTTGATACTCATTATAACTGTTCTTACAGCATTTGTGCAATGAAGCAGTAGTTCAGAGCCTTCAAATATAAATGCTCTAGAGCAAATTGTTGTGTATGTATGGGGAAGCCCATTTTGCTCAGAAACACTACGACAGTTTGTTCAGAACAAACCCTAGTTGACAACTAGCAAAGTGTCACTAAATATTGTCATAGTGTGCAATTGTTGGATCAAATCTGATACTTATAAACAAACCATAAATATCAGGTTATTTTTTCAAAACTTCACAATGAAAGCTGCGATCATACACCCTCCCAAATCTGATTTTCTCACTGCATTACAAATCATTCTTATATAACATTACTCTTTTAGCTGCTGCACGTTGATCAAGACAATGATTTATAGAAATAGTTCCGTAAAACTTAATGCAGCAAGAACGTAAGTTTTAATTAGTATTTAAAACAAACAACTAGGGTACCTAAATTAAACAAAATTAATAATAAATGAATACTTGAGGTTATAAAATACGAAAAAAAAATGGTTATGAAAATAAGAAAAATTAATATCAGCTATTGGTTTTAAAAAGCAATCACTACCAGCAATCACTAGAATATTTAATCTAAACAATAAAAAAAACTCGAATGCGATTTAGTTGAATACTTCAAGATTTAAAGAAAATGTAGAAATATTTTAACTTGTAAATACAACCCGAGGTTCTAATTATAAAACTTCCTTCACAGACTTTCAAGAAAATAATTCCATTACAAACTACCTTTAGCATAGAATAAGCGCTGATTTCTTAAATAGCTCTGGGGATATCTTGTGATATCCCCTCTAACAGACATCGTAGCCCGTACTCTTTTAAAGGGATTTACGAGTCTCGTAGTATATGACTGCTGAAGTCAGTCCCAGGGACAACACGCAGGGATAGTCCGGTTTGCAGCATTACAACTACTGCTCGCCCCGCAGGTAGATCTTCCTTTTAGGGAATGCAAGGTGTTTGACATTGTGTTAATATCATCACTTTCACAACAATTATTGGACAACCTCCATTGTATAAATCAAAAGTTTTGAGTATTATCAACAACCATTAAACAGCTTGAAGAATGTATCTTCGAGCTGTCTAAAAGCATTCAAGGAGGTGTATGCAATAATTAACCATATGCAGAGTGCACCACCTACCAAACGAACAAAAAATAAACTTTCAAGTATTCAACACAAAAATACTGTATTTTAAGTGCTGAGTAATATAAGAAATAAACTAAGTCTCGGACAAACACATGAAAGTGATTTGTACTACTCATATGCACCATTAACGTCATGTGACATTGAACCAATTTTCTCCCAATATTTTTATATTGTCCAGTGAGAGGCACAGAAAATTCACATTCGACAATTTGCGAATGTACATGGTTTTTCACTGTAATTCCTGCAACGAAAGCAATGAGGAGAATGGTATGTTGTAACGTACCTTATACTTTGTATCCGTACCGGAGTGTACACACACAGCGCTTCGGTATACTTGTTGACACGGACGTTTGTTGATGTCGCGTCGGACCTGTGCGCGTACATTGACTGCTAAGGTGTACGGGATCCAATGTCTGGTCCTCTATGTTGATTCGTGTAACAACTACTTTATCTCGCTCTGCACCTTGTCCCGTCATGTGACGTAGAAAATACCGTCTCTAGATTTCAAACGTATTTAAGTTAAAATAGAAGCTTTCGTTTAGATAAATTGACAGTGCACCTTGTAATTCAGTAAATAAGTTTATCCTGCTCATTCATTTATCTACTCTCAGCATTTAAGTATTTATATACCTGGTGCAATCAACTTTTGAATAAACGGTATTTGATACAGAAGATTCTCTAAAATTAATAAACCTGCAAGATAATCACATCCAATTTACTATGGATGTAGAAAGAGACAACACCCTACCCTTTTTGGACCTCAAGATAACTAGAAATCGTCATGGTGTAGATTTTGGAATATACAGGAAGCCCACACACATAGATAATTACATAAAGAAAAATGAATACAACCCAGTTTCACATCAACAAGCTGCCTTTAGAAGTCTAATTCACCGGCTATACAACCTCCCACTGAGTAAGGATGAGTTTCTGAAAGAACAGCACATAAAAGACAGAGCGGTATTAAATGGATTCAACCCAGCCATCATAAGGAACATGATGAAGAGGAAAGAAAAACTGAAGATAAGATCAAAAAATACCACTCTCACACCACTTAATAACACAAATTGGCAATATAGAAAATTCACCTACCATCCATGGGCTTTTAAAAAATTTGAACGAATCTTCAAAAGACTAAATTTAAAACTAGCACCCCAAAACAAATTCAGTCTGAGGAACCTGCTAAATAAACCACTGAAAAATACAATCCCCAACAATTTGAAATCAGGAATTTATCAGATTAATTGTGAAACCTGTGAAAAAAGCTACATAGGAAAAACTAAGAGAAACTTGTTAACCAGGCAGAAAGAACACCAGAGGAACATTAAGTTGAAACAAACAGAAAAATCTGCAGTTTCACACCATTTTTGGACAGAAAACCACAACATTGGCCACAACATTAAGCTGTTAAAATCTTTAAGTACACCCATAGAATTGGATATTTGGGAAAAAATATTCATAAACTAAAACCGTGATAAAGTTATAAATTTTGAAATCCCGGCATTAAATGAAGTATTAAAACTTAGTGCCCCTAACACCAGATGGCAGAGTGATCGGAGCTCCGTAGTAGTGGAAGAAGAGGAAGGTTCATTTAGTCACCAAACAGCTGAGGATGAGATCGAATGATCTTGAAAACGTTTCAATTATACAACAACAAGTAAGTGAAGACTGAGTGTAAACATAGTGACTCATCAATTCAAACTTAAATATGAAGAATACTTCAATGTTAATAATGCTTCTGCTTTTAATATTTATTTGATACACTGTTTATACTTTGTTCTTATGCCTGGAAAATGGTTATATTACTTCAAAGACGCTATGTCAGGCAATTTATTTTGCATACCAGACATGCCATGGAAGGAAAATATATTTCGTGTCCTACTGTGCCCAGATGTTTACATGCTGAGGCAAGACGAAGTACAGTCGCCCTCTCATGTCCTCTCAGAACTGCACAACGAAGTTATATTGGAACCCTGGGTCGAGGCCTGGTAAGGAGTAATTGGACCTTTTTCTGCAAAGATTTACCTTACCTAACTTGAAGTAGCTAAAAGAATATGTTTTACGATAGCTATTTCTTAAAGCTTTGCAAAACTAAACAACAATAACGTGATAAATCTGTCACATTAACAATTTTTAAATAATTATTTTGGGTTCAAATCACTTAAAAAAAACGTATTTCGAATTTTCGAGTCGAATTTTTGGGAAGAATGTTGGTCCACGTAAATGGTAAAGTAATTTAAGGTAATTTCAATTTTATGAGCTACAAGTTATATACTGTCACCGTGTGGCATAGCTGTGCTGCTGCGACAGGCCGGAGCTGGACGCTTGCCAAGAGAGAGAGAAAGAGACAGAGAGAGATTCGGGAACGTTCTGTCCATTGTTGCGGCCGCTAAAGTTCTTGGAAGGTCTTCGGCTTTCTAGAAACAATGGCTGCGGAGATATAAATACTGGCGAGTGTTAGAGCGGCAGTTGTTTGTTGGTTATTGCGAAAGTCGACGATTGAAGTGTACCGCAGTGATTTCTTTCATTTGTTTTTGTGCAGCAAAACACCCAAGTCAGCCTCGAATCAATTTCAATTCCTTTTACTGCAGCAGAAGTTCTAAATTTCTGCAAACCAGATTTCCTAATGTATGAAACACTCGCATTCACAATACTAACAGTTTAATACTTGATAATCCTTTATTAATCAGTTACACAAGTTAGATGTAGGTAAAATTAACAGGAAAAAAGAATAAATATAAAGAGAGATCTGTGAACACACTTAACATTTTAACTTTTTATGCAGCTTATGTACTCGAGATGTGCAAAAACGAAGGCCAGAAGTAAATAAAGAATGGCTTAAATCCCTCTTGCTTTTGGAAAGAGGATGAATGATTTGTTTGGGTAAAGAGTTTTTAGCAATAAAGAAGCATCCGGTATTACCTCCCTTTCTAGCCTAAAATAATCCTGCACCTCCACAAAGAGTGGGTGTGTTTCCCATTCAAGGGATTAAGTTAGAGCTTTTAAATACACGTGATTAAGTTGGTAGTCAGTTTGGGATGTTAAAAAGTATGTATTATAAAATATTTCAAACAACGTACTGTTTGTTTGAAAAGACATTCAGCTTATTTACTGCTGAACAACTTAGTTTTAATGTTTGCCTCTTCTCCCATTTGTATAACTAGGCATTAACGAATGAGTTTGTTTATGGTAAAAGGGTATATAACTACGCTTTCCCATCTTCCTGGGTGATTGTCATCTGTCGTTTCATTTCTTCCACAGAGATCATATCTGTGTGCTTTGGTCTGTGCTACTAATCTACCTAGGGAACTATCATGCTCACACCTGTACGGGCTAGAGAGTTTGATGGCATCAACTCTGCTCTATGTGGAGCCTACGTGCCTAAAATTGGGTGCAGAGTATAGCTGGAAGTGCAAAAAAATGAGTTCAGAATACGTATGGACATTTAAACATAACACATTATTGTATGGGAGGGATTCCTGACGGCCAGCGGTCAGGAAGGCTGACTCCTACACCCGGCACACTGCTGACTAGGGATGTCCAGCAGCTACTTGCAAGTGATCGCATGTTACACTTCCCAGCTTCAGTTTTGGGCGTTACTGTTCTACTCCACAGCAGATTTTTAGTGCACATGGTTTATGTGCAGCAGGAATTATACCATAAAATTTTCAGGTGTGTGGCGGTGTGAGTACAGTGGTAATTCCTTTGTGAGTGATTAGTTTCTTTCACTCTGTAATCGGAATTTGTTTTGTATTTTGAGAGCTTTAATCGCATCTGAGTTTTCAATTTATACAAAGTGGTCATTTATGGGGCCTGATGGCCTACAGTAATCACTTGGTCTCAGAATACTGCTAGTCTCTCAGAGCACCGATGCTTCCACAATGCATTTCACTTCAGCGGAGGTGCGCGCCAGAGTATATGACAGCTAATGAGCAGCTGTTAACATGGGAACTCTTTTTTTACGTCCTCCAACGTTAAGTCATATCGGACGAACACATGGGAACAGAGTAAATTTTTATTGGAACTGAACCTGAACCTGGAGTTGTCATCAGTAACAGCTAACCCGGCTATCAGTCATTGATCGCTTAAAAGGCACTGGAACTTATCTATACGTTTGAGTCATTCCAAAGTCTCATATAGAAATTGGACAGAAGACGGTTTTCATGGGCAACAATCAAGCGGGTTTGCTTAGACGGAAGGGTGATAGATTTGTGTTAAGTAATGAACAAGAATAAGAATATAGCACAGGTTTTGAAGTGCGAATCATAATTAATTTGCTTAGAAATTAATTTTGGACGTTATCCAAAGAAGGTAGAACAAATGATTGAAACATCGGAAATGAAGTTTTTAAGAAAAAAAATGTAGCAGAATATAATTTACTAGATAAGCAAAGAAGTGAGGATATTCGAAAATAATTTAGTATTTTGAACGTAAAATAGAATAAAACAACATAGAAATAACTGGAAGGAATATGTAGACAGAATAAATGATGGTCCCATTCCAAAATTGGTTTTAGATAACAAACCATTAGGTATAATAGATATTGGTAGACCAAGAAAAAGATGGATACAGCACTTCTAACTTAAAATTTATGAATGCGGAACGTGCCTTGATGGCTTAAATCGTGAAAAGTAGTTGCTATTGTTGATAATGGCAATGATGATGATGATGATGATGATGATGATGATGATGATGATGATGATGATAGAAATTAGTCACTCTTTCATAGTAGCCCTGTCTAGAGCAAGACTAGGAAACGTAAGGCCAGAGTGGAAATTGCAATGCCATACCCAGGATTTGAACCACGGATCTCCCGGTCTCCGTCCGATTGCTCTAACCACTGAATTACCATGGCAACGCGCCAGTAAGACAAATTCTCATTTTTATCTGGTAAACCACTAGGAGACCTCATATGCACAACTATATGAGATGAAATGGTGACCTTAATGACGACATACTATTCTGTAAGTACTGTTAAGTCTCATAGTTTAGACCACCCACTATTAGGTCAATTACATTGCTTAAACTACAGTGCTCGTAAGCGATGGATCTTTAGAAGATATCTGATGGTTGGGTGCCTTCTATATCTCATCTGTGTACCATTTTGTTTCTCAGGTGTTTATAGAGGTATGTGTACAGAAACTTCACGAGCAGTTGGTAGCCTCGACACGTGTACACAGAGACCTTAGCGTGCAGCAACTGTATCTCTACTTACACATGTGGCCATTGAGATATTAAGTTATCGCCCACTTTACCTGCTTTCATTATCTGTGGATAGATGGCAGGGTGTTCGTTTATTATTTTTTTAATTTTGGTATTTATATTTTTCAGATAGAATTTGGGGATTAGGTTTAAGCTACCGGTACGGTATATACCTTGGTGATTGAGGAAACCACCATTGGTCTACGGATTTGAAGGCCTTAATCTCCCGAAATAGGCTATAGACGTTATCGCAGATATATGTCTGTCACGATGAAAACATGGGAGTGGCACTACACTAGCCTTAACCAAATTTACACCCACTTAAGCTTTTGCCTGGAATATCTTTTTACAATCTCCCTTTTTCCTATTAAATATTTCAACCAGTAGTGCACGAGAGCCGTTGCACACGATTCTGCAGCGTTGAGGAGCGTCAATGCTACCTCCCTTCCACCCACTACCTAATTTTCACTAACACACTGCAACACTCGCATCCCACCACTTCGTGGTTACGCCCCATCTAGGGCAGATACAGAACTAACCTACCTTGGGCTCTTCCTCACTCCGCCATCAGCCGAAGAAAACGGAGTGAAACGCAGGCCACAGCGTGGCAGATAGGCAACAGAGACGCGCTGCGAGTTCCTCATCGTGACAACAGGATACAGTGTGCATCTACCAACAGTCTGAAAGTGGTATGAAAGAAAGCACCCTAAGTGACAAGAGGGAATTACGATAAACTCAAGTCAGAACATGCGGTACACGGAGATTGAACCAGCGACCTGCGAATGCAAGTCGAACACGTTACTTCGCTTTTGTTATCAACTAAGTTCTTGACTGTATACTAGTCATTAGACCACAAGGCATTCAAATCTATTTCTATAGCATAATACATACACAGTTGCGACTACAGAAAGCTGAGATAAGAATTTCTCCATTCGCATCACTGAGTTCGCAGGTTATTATGATTTAATATCCATTTGCAAGTATAAAACATTAGTACTTCAGTCGTCCAGAAGTTGTTGTAATGTCTTCCCTTCATAGAGTCCATAAAAACTACAAGAAGAGGCATTTGGTCAAATATTTGGATAAATACTGTTAAGGATATTGATCCAATATAATTCTATTTTCTAGGTAATTTTCATTGATATCATAACAAATCCAAGATGAAGATGTTAACACACGCGCTATGAAGCAGTGGCTAACCAGTTGCACAGCACGATCATTTTATTTACCAAGGGAAGTTCTGCTTGCGTAGAACGTCATGACGTTCCCACACTGATGAAGCAAGAGGTATGTAATAGAAATAAGAAAATCGGTCAATTATCCACTTGCTGTAAGTGTGATAAGCACAATGCTTTGCATATGACATTACCTAGGGTACTACTTCCAATCACTTTCACGTTTCTTTTCATTTCTCCTTTGTTTCGTATACAGAGCTTCAAGACGTTTTACACAATCTGTATGCAGAACCACGCTATCAGTTCCTTGGGCACAGGTATGTCCAGTAAACTGTTCTCCAACAATCTTCATATTCACAGTAGAGCAGTCAAGTTTATGAATTTTACTTGTTCGTTTCTCGTGGCACATAAAACATCATTTCCCGAGCGTGGATCAGCGATGTACATCCCATGGGCTTTCTCGCTAGAAATGGCATTTATCCATTAGAGAGTTCACATAATAACATTGTCAAGAATAGTGTTTTGGTACGTTAAGGCAAATGAATGGCAGTACCATATGGCATATTACTGCGTTTTCAAATCTGTTTCTACCTTCCATTAGGCTGAAAGCTTCTCTTACTTTATTATGTTACACAAATTCCATTTTGTAACCTTATATTCTGCCATCGCATCTAAAAAATGTGCGTTCCAAAATAATCATACAAATTGTGTATACAATTTCGTTCGGGATAATGTACAAAAGAGAAAAAAGAGTAGCTCACGTATCATGTATGCAACATTTAATTAAAGGCACTTTACAAATGGTACCAAATAGAATAAACTCTTTAAACTCGTAAATTGCACAGTGTCTGTAAAGTAAATATATCTACTAATTTGTAACACAAATTAAGTTTACTTTACCTACTTTAATGCTATACACAATGGTTGCATCTAGAACTACGTTTTGTTTTAATGAAACACAAAGTAACAGACTAATTAGTGGCTAAACTTCATAACAACCGAAATCTCTAATGGAAAACTAAAGACACTTTAGAGCAACTTAATGCATTAAATACGTAATATAAAATCTCAAACATAAAAAGTGTTCCACTAATTATACTATTACAATTATTGTTTCGTTTTGTTGACAAACTGGAAGAGCTTTCATACATAGCCTCGTTCGGTATTATATTCCAACATTTAATTTAAGAAAACATTCTCATTTCTATCACTTGAAGCAATATCGGAATGTATCGTTAACTTAGACTGTACATAAGGCAATAATAACGTTACTGAAGCAGAGTATCCCTAGTAAGTCTGGCCACACTTGACGTTCCCACAGTAAATGATACACATACTCGTTTGTTATAGCAAACGGAATGAACTGAACGAGATAGCGTTCGAGTTTCGCTATGATTAACTTGCCCGTATGTACGAGTTCTTGTGTATTCGGAGGCATAAATGGTACAAACTCTAAACCTCGTTCGATGGACATTTTTAATCCATAGTTCTGGTAAACGTTTCCGTCCAGTCGCTCTTACCCATTGAGCTACCATGGCCAACGTGCCGTCCTGATATTAAATTCTCCAATTGACTCATCCTGGCCATGGCATTAAATTTTTCAGGTTGACTCTACCTAAAACCTTAGCCTATATTCGGCTAGTGTGAAGAAATGATTAATTTCCATCAGTTAACTTATATACGTTTATTAGATAATAGTTACGTTAGCCCCTCTTACGGCTTGACGACTCGTTGGTTAGGCTCTGGTCTACTGATCCTACGGTTATGGGTTCAAATACGGTTCAGATCGATGGTCTCCAAATGTGTCTAGGTGATAGACACATTGCCATACTGCCATGTGAAACAACTCGGAAGAAACTTCCAGCAGAGCAACGACATTAATATGTTTTTGGCAATTGACAGACAGAACTATCGTATTGTTATTCTTATTTTTCTCACCATTTGAATTCTAGTTGTCATGTTCCCGAAAAATCACAGAAAGTCATACAAAGTTCAAACTTGGTGTTAAAGTTTCAACGGAAAGACATGTTTTTGAGGGCTCCAAGACAAAATATGTTTACAAAAAGGTCCGTGTGAGTGTGAGTTGTGCAATTCAAATCTGAAATGTCAGATAATTCCCAAACATGTATTTAGTTTTGCCTCCTAAAGATGGAACATGCTAATTTTCAAGGATATTCTATCTCAAACTACTCTTTACATCGAAAATTTTTCATTACCTTGATATCCTTAAAAATTTCTCCAAAGATTTCCATCAGTATGCCACGTATTTATACAGCAAATTTACAACTTAACATTTTTCGAACAATCTGTGAACACGTTATCATTTGGAAGTCATTTCGTACAACATGTTCTACTGATCTACATAGGCTACATAAGAGGTAGACAGAAAAGTACTATGTCAGTAATATAAAGCATAACTGTTTGAAATAATAATGTGTTTGAATGTTTCAATACTTGTCATATTTTAAGAGCTGTTACCATTTAATTGCTTCTAGCAATGGCATGCAATTCCTAGGTCAGCGTATACCTCTTTTTGTACATTAAACTATCACTTCGGTATGTTTGTCTTCAACTTTTAAAACGACCCTATGAGGCTTTGATATTGGCGGCAGTAGGCTGAGTAAATCCCACTTTACTGTGGAAATATCCAACATGATATACACTACTTCCACAGGTACAGGCCAGCCCACATCACATTCAGGTAGGAGGGATACTGTGACCTAACGCAGCTACTTTTCTCTATGGACCCTGGGCAAATTTGAGCATCATTTCACCCATTTCATTCAATATACGATATTATTTAACATCTACATTCCTCTCGAAATAGAAGCATATTGCAGTGCTCAAGTCTTTAAAAGTTATGTTTTTAAATACAAGCCATGCATTAAATGAAAAACAACAAATTGACTTCCTTAAATCTTAAACATATGAACCTTAAAATATATCGTGCTTTTATAAAATTGAACGTATAAACAGAACTGTTTAAAAACTTGCAGGAAAAAAGAAATAAAATACTTCGTACTTGCAGCTTTAACAATAAATTATACCTTGTTGCTTCAGTTGAGGTTTGTCTAATAATAATTGTAGAGAGGATTATTAGGGAATCTTTACCTATTTGTATCATTTTGCAGAAAATATAAATTAAATTGGTCATTTATTAAAGCAATAGACCTAATGTTATTAAATATTCACTAACTATACTAATAATCATTTTTACAAGGTGTATATAAATGAATAATGGGGTTATAGCACGGGACGACCAAGATTAGGTGAAGAGACTGTTGAGCGAGTGAGAGAGTCGTTCACTCGTATCCCAAAGAAATCAGTCTGGAAAGCTAGTCGTGAATTACAAGTTCCTATGTGGACTATTTGGAAAGTTGTAAGAAAACGCTTACAGCTACGTCCTTGCCGTTTACAGCTATTACAGGCTCTAAAGCTGACAGACCACGGATTACGTGCCAACTTCGCAAACGGCATGTTTCATGACGATGACGATTTTATGGATGGTCTTGTCTTCAGTGATGAATCGATCTTTCACCTTAGTGGACATGCTAATACTCATAATATCTCATATCTGGGGCTCAGAAAATCCTCATGAGATGGTACAAATGCAACGAGATTCGCCTAAAGTGAATGCTTTTTGTGCCGTATCCCGGCGAAATGTTTATGGGCCTTTCTTTTTTGGTGAACTACTGTAACCGGCACTACTTACCTTGATACACTAGAGCAATGGCTCTTCCCTCATTTGGAAGGAAATGAGCCAGAGAACTTCATTTTCCAGCAAGATGGTGCGCCACCTCAGTGGCATAACGAAGTATGCGATTGGTTGAACGTCACTGTACCCGAGCTCTGGATAGGCCGTAAGGGCCACAGTGACAGGGCTTGCTGTGCATGACCTCCACGTTCTCCTGACCTAGCGCCATGCGAATTTTACCTTTGGGCCTTATCAAGGATCGTGTGTACGTGCCTCCACTACCACCTGACCTTCTGAATTAAGAAACCGGACTGAAGCAGCTGTTGCTACAATTACTGTACACACACTTATCAACGTTTGGGAAGAACTCGTTATAGACTTGATGTGTGCCGTTTGACAAAGGGTAGTCACATTAAACTGATTATGCAGTAGCGGAGAGATGACTACCCGGATGTCTGGAACTGATGAGCCAGCTCCATCTATTGATGCCAGTTCCTTTAGGAGATGGATACCAGTAGGAGGAAGCTTTGAATAACAATTGCAGAAGAGGAAATTTTAAAACTGTAGGAAGCAGTCTTTCGTAGCTTGTTATAAGAATTAAAGCTGTAGTAGAAATGTAGATTTGATTTATATTGTTTAAGTAGAAGTAAAGTGGAAAAAGACTGTTTTAGATAGATTATATTTGTAAGGTTAATGGAATCCAGTAATCGCTAGGCTTAGTTAGTTCGTTAAGGTAAAAAGTAGATTATATCTGCAAAATTTTTAAATTGTTGTGTGAAATCTGATTCAGAAGTTAATAAAGTTAAAAATGAAGTTTGCATAATAAGGCCTGGTATAGATTCCAGAAACCGGGGTATTAGATATGCACATTTTATTTGATTTGATTTTTATTTTTTAGCTATATTGAACATGTATAAGGTTCTTGGTAAAACTGAGTTGCTTTTCATTTGACATATCATTTATAACTGTAAGTTGAATATAATAATTATTATAAAGAGTTAAAACTCCGATATTCATTTATATATATATATGTATATATATATATATATCTCCTGTATAAAACGTAAGTTAATGTATTCCTATCGCCATTCATTTTTTTTTTCTATTTTCACTTACACACACAAATATAGGATTACCCTCTTAAAATTTACACAATGAAACAAGAAGTAATATTTAAAAGCAACCTTCACCGGTATAAAGGCATTATTCATTAAAGTATATAATATGTGTCATTTAAGAAATAAGCATATAGTTTCAGCACAAACCTGTCTTTCTCCTTGACTTCCTGTATTATTTATGAGGCAATTGATACCGTGAATAATCACATTAACAATGGCGTTTGTTGTACCGCGGTAGGTAAATTACATCCGAGAAATTGTAACTTGTACTTTGCGCTTGAAATACAACGAAATTCACTTGCACATCCAGAGGTTCAAGGTCGAAAATCACGTTGCGTTCAGTTGCGGTTTAATTGATACACTACGGTGAGACCTAAGCTGTTTATAATATGTTCACTATTATTAAGTGGGTTGGAAATAATGAGGTTTCCAGTATAAGAAACAAAAATAAATCAAGCTTTTCTCTTTCCTGTGTTATTTATCTACTAGAATGTACGTAGTATGTAAAGGGTGTTTCAACAAGAGAGTTCAATCTTTGAACTTAAATAAAACACGTTATATCAGTCGTAGAGGTTTACTTATTTTATTTTGGAACATAGGGGCATTACGTGTGGAAGAGAATATCAGTTAAGTGACCACCCTCGACTTTGTTGGGTTTAGCGCATGAGGTAGGCGTTTCTGCCAGTCTTCAAAGACATGTTGGAAACCATTTTCTGAGAGCTCCTTCAAAATAACCTCCGCAGCCTTCACCACTGCTTCTGATGATGGATAATGCCTCCCACGTAGGTGTTTCTTCAAGTTAGGGAATAGAAAAAAGTCACATGGGGCTAAATCCGGACCATAGGGAGGGTGAGGGATGCACTTCACGTTAATTTTTGCAAGATATTCAACAACTTTGGCAACATGCGGCCGCGCATTATCGTGGTGCAGCATCCTGCCTGCTTCACGGAAATGTGGCCTTTCGCACCTAATATGGACTTGCAATGTTTTCAGGATATCCCTGTAGTATTGTCCAGTTAGTGATGTGTGTGCAGGTACAACATGCTGATAAACCATTCCATGAATATCAAAGAATGAGATGACCATAACCCTTCGAGCAGAAGTAACCACTTTTGCTTTTTGGGGGGTTGGTGATGAAGGAGATTTTCACTATGAGCTTTGCTGTTTGCTTTCAGGATCAAAATGATGTAGACAAGTTTCATCAGCAGTGATTACGTCTGAAAGAAACTCCGGATATTCCTCTAACATCAACTTTAACTGCATGTTACCTCCATTGCAGCGGTAGGCGATACTAAACATGTCTAAAATTTTAAAGAAGACTTGTTAGGTTATTAAAAGTGAGTTATGTTTTATATAAATATGAGTAGCTGGCATGCTTAATTTGTATGATAAGTCTGAGTGAGTAATCTTACAAATTAAGCATGCCAGTTACTCCTATTTATATGTCTAAACTTGCCTGGTTCTCACAGGTGGGAACCAGGAGTACCAACAATGAAACTACTACGGCGTGTTTGTTTCACATTAAGCTAACCGAATATAATAAGACTGTGATTGTAATTTTAGTGCAAAAATTTTTGACCGTATAAAAGTTATGATCATTCTTTATTGAACAGCTTTCGTATCTTAAACATACGATTGTTTAATACAAATAGTAATTTCTGAGAAGACTAAAACTTTTTAAAATTTTTCCATGTAGAAGGTAGTTTTCTCTCTTCTTGGAAGAGCTTGAATATAACCAATTTGATATTTAAACCCTGTTTCGTCTTCAATGTATGCTGTTCACAGATATAAAAACACATACTTTCCTAAAAGTGCCTTGGTTTATTTCAGTAATGTATTTGTACTAGATATTTGGATTGTACGTAATACCTCCTCTATTACTCCACTACTATATATGTGGTGAATAAAGTAAAACGCAATAAATATTGAATTTAAATAAAACAAATATATGCAGACAATCTGCAAGAAACATTTATAGGCATTTCAAATTAAATAAGTTTTGTTTACATTTCGGTTAAACTACTATTTATTTTAAGCATTCCAGCATTCTCATTATCATTCCTTTCCCTGATGTCCCAATTATACTTCGAATGACCAAGTTGAACGTGTTCTAGAATATTCCGTTGCAAAAGTATCATCTGCGATTGTTGTCTTTAAAGCAAGGCTGTTGGTACGTTCACCCCGACAGTCATTAGGAATCTATTTGCAGTGCCTTTTACTACTCTGACATTCTTATCTTGGCAACAAAAGCTCGCAGATGACAGGTGAAGAAACCCTAAATGTCTTGGGTTGAATTACTCCTTCATATATGTTCATATGACTTGAAACTGACTACATTACCTCAGTGCTGAGAACATAATCATTATACAGTGCGATCCATATAAACCTGAACAATTTCAATACGCCATAATTTCCCTTTGAAAGCTCGTAGAACGTATACATATGTTTTAATGATCTCAGTGGCTTTGAGAAAATTGACAAGACTTACAACTGTTCACAATTTTCTTTGATACGACTGTAGACACTGAAGTTTACATGGGTATCTTCTTCAGCACATGTGCATTGTGAGGGTTCCCGTAGGGGAGCAGTTCCGTCCCCTTCAGTTGCTGTGTTGCGGACACTTAGCACTCGTGGTAGCTCTGACGTTACTAGAGGTACCTCGGGTCGAACTGCCGAGCCCCTCCCGTCGGGGAGTTGTTCGGATTGGGTTGGACTCGAGGGGCAGTGTGTTCCCGACTACGGCTACGGTCGCCCGGAGTGGGTAGAGGGTTGCCTAAGAAGTCCCGGGTACTAGCCTGCAGAGCTAGCAGAAGGTGTGCTAAATCACCAGGCGGCCCTACCGAGGTTTTTAGATAGTCTTCCCTGCGGGGTTGACGTGCGTAAGTGGCGTATCCACTTTCATCCCGTCTTGACATTGTTGTCAGTTTTTTTAAAGAAATCAGGTATTGCCCTATGGAAAGTCCCCCGGAGTTATCCATTGCTCCCGGTTTGAAGGTGGCCAGGGTCCTTGTACTTTAGGGTCTTTGTACTTCTGTGTAAATCCTCTGCACTCGACTGTATTGTGATGGTTATTTCCAGTATGATGGAGCAACGTGCCTTACATCTAATGACACCATGGAACTCGTAACCAGTTTCTTTGATAATCGAATAACCTGAAAAAGTTTGTGGCCCCCCAGATCCCCTGACCTAACCTTACCAGATTTTTTCTTGTAGGGGTATCTAAAACAGAGTGTACAACAAGAGGCCATGGACAATTAATGTTCTCAAGGAATCCATTCGAACCGAAATAAGTAACATTGGCGAGGATACTCTCCGTAAAACTTCAGAGAATATGGTGAGACGAGTACAAACATGTATAGATGCTGGTGGAGGACACTTTCAACATTTTCTCTGAGATGTAATTAGTGTAATGTAATCTTCCAATTGTGTGTTGTATAATCCCAAAGTTGTACGTGTGTCCTATTATTGGTTCAAAGGTTAAGGCCTACTGGAATTATTCAGATTTAAATGGATTGCACTTTACTTACTTTTCATAATATGGTTCTTGCTTGAGTCAACTTTGTTTACTGGTATTACATTACTGACGTTTGATATACATTCAATAATCTGCGATATGGAGTCTCAATATCTAACAGCGTCGGATTTTAAGAGACTGATACTTTGAATTGTGCTTTTGCATAGCTTGAAGATGCACTGCTTTGTTCCATTTGTTCCCCCTTTGTTCCCTTTTCATTCTTTTGACACCAGTTTTTGTTCGCGTCTCTTCAGTCAATTTTGCCGAAGGTTCTTGTTAGGCTAAGGCGTACTTACATTTCCAAAATGAAGAATGGTGATAGTTGGCCTCATTATTACAGCCATAACATTTTGCACTGGTAACATATCTGCTGAGATTAGAAAGTTGCCTAAAGCAGCGTTAGATATGAAACTGGTATCAAAGTACACTAACTTATTATACCTGCCTGTACAGTACTGAGTTATTTCCATTCCCTGCGCATGTTTCAAGGCTGAGCTCTTCTGCGTAACATACTTAAGAACATAAATAGGAAATTGCGTTTCTAATTTCAACTTACAGTAAGCGGAGCAAAGAGCAAGCATTGTATTTCACCTTAAATTCGGTAACTACCAAGACTGGTTAAAATTTTGCAGAATAGGCATGGATTATCTGATGTTATCCAACAATGCAAAAATCGCAAACTCCGTTTGTGCTATTTGTTTCGTTATAGTTTTCTAGCAATATAGTGCAAACGTACTTCAGCCTATAAGAAATTGCAAAGTATTAAAACTGGCAGTAAGGACATTTAATATATATATTTTTCGGAATAATTTTACATTTCTGAACGTGTGGGTATTCATTAAAAGATTCCAATAAGTATATAATCACCTTCAAAATGTAAAACTCAACTTGTAGCTCAGAAAAATTGACAATTAATAGCCTACTCCTTTCTTATGACAAGTTCCAAGCAAAGTTAAGAGCAAAGAAAAATCTTAATAGCTCAATATTTTATTATGAATTTATATATTGCATACACATGACTTTCTTTATGCTCTTCTACATATTATCCATACAAAACAATTTTCTCCCCTCCTTTCTTCCACCAAAGTTTCATTTAATTTAAATGACCATCTCAGAACTTTTGATATGATGGTGCTATTGCACGTGACTGATATGGATATTATAAACAAACATGCTTTGTATTTACTTCTATGCTTGCATCATCTACATTTCTTTATATGTTTAGGATGCACTTAGGGATACCCAGAATTTTAAAAAACGAACATCTTTGCATGAACAGGAGAAAAAGATGATAGGTTATGGCACACTCACATGAGTTTCTCTACTGTCTTCTAAAAGGCATCTTTTCTAAATGTATACTTCTTGTTAATCAACATAACTTTGATTACATGAATAAGTATGCATGCATTTTAAGCTTTAGGATAAAATAATAGACAATATTTTTGAATAGCGAATCGCAATTTTATATTACATGTCTTTGCGTAACCAAAAAGAATTATTAGAACCAACTTACCATGCTCACTTTATTCTCGGGCAGCAAGCCAGGTGAAAAGACGATTAGATATCGACGTTTCGGGAGTGTGCATCTCTCCCATCATCAGGATATTTATTAAATGCTATAACCACAGATGAAACACTGAGTATAACTCCAATATAAACAAAGACAAAACACTATCAAAATTCACATTGCTGAACAAAAGACTTCAGTAAATTAAATGCCAGGTCAGGAGATGGCGTGAGTATAGAAAATTGTGTCAAAGAAACGTAACTACTTAACTTGATTATCGAGCTGTATTGACCTTCTTAAATCGACGGATTTCCATGTTAAAGGCCGGTTTCCAAGAGGAGCTGAACTGAAATCCAGCATCACGATTAAGCGTGCTCCTTTCAGAGAAAATCGTCAAAGCCTCCTTAATTCTCCGCTCCCAGTAACAGCATATTTCCAATATGGCCGTCTCCCGAAAATGTTCGGGTAAATTTAGTGTAGTAAGATTTGTCTATCACTTGCGCTTTACCAGTACTGCAAACGATTTCAGAATTAAAATTCCTCACAGGCCATTCATTGAAAATTCAAAATATACAATTTTAAAGTAATGTTTTAAACGCATTTACATATAATTACAGCCATTTTGAAAAAAAAACACAATATATTTAAATAGCTTTCCATATAAAAGTTTGGGTTAATGGATCTTCTCGATAATCTCCGAATTTGGTGCTATACCGAGTTTTCGTTTTTAAGCTATGCTGTCAATAAAAATGAATACAAACGGAATACTTATATTTATAAGATCTCAAAACATGTAGTTACTGTGAGATATTGATATCAAGTTCTGGGTTGAATGCAGTACATTCTCTCTAGCATGTACGAGGTTGAGAAAATGACAAGTCGCTGCGCCAGCTGAGATTTGAACCATTTATCTTCCAAATTGTTTTATTTCAAAATGAATTTGAGAGCGTCTGATGTTTTACTGGAACCCGTGCCGCTCGGGCTTCTTACTCAGCTCAGCTGGTTATAACGGCACGGAAAGCCGAAGATATAGGTTCAAACCTGGCAATGCCATTACATTTTAAATCAAATTCTACCTTTCAAAAACACAAGATATCTGCTTTAGGTAATCTATGCAGAACTGAAACGCCTATGTGCCTATATCATATCCGAATACATTACCTTATTCGAACGTCACGAGATATGATGTCTTTCAAGGAGTTTTTAATTTTGTCATACAAAAGACGTCCAGTCTACACATGGACAGTAGAAGAGGGATATAGTCCTCCCTTCATTTTCCAATCATTTCTTTGTTATAAGCACAATCAAAATTGGCAATGGTACTTGGAGGCTAATAGTAGATGACTTAGAAAATTTTGTCGTCTTATTTAATAATATTTAGGAGAAACCGGAAAAAACAGATTCTTTATGTTTGATTCACTGTAAGATAGTAAGAGGAACAGGTCGAGGCCTGAAGGTTAGTAGGAATATTACTTTATTAAGTGATATACAACTTTGTCTTGAAATATTAACATATAAATAGCTATACAAATGTTAACTTGTAGATCTATGAAAATATTTACTCTTCTTCCTTTAGTCAGGATATTTTTCAAGAGCTGAATAAGTTACACACGTATGCAATTTTACAGCCAATAATTTAGTGCTATAGCAACGACGTTATTTGCAGAAAAAAATGACATCATTATCATCGTTTATTCCAGCACATTCCTAATTTTGACTCAGCAACCATTTTTGAACACAAATTATGCCCCAAATGTACCTTATACTGAGATACATGTTTCCCGAATAGTTGTTAATGCTTATGTAGTTAAAATGTTAGATTCAACTGAATATTTCCCATTTAAAACCACTTAGGACTATCAACAGTTACTGCTGGTGTGTTCAAAATTATTAGGCTGTAACTTTTCGGTAGCATGAGTTAATGCTCCATTTTAAATTAAAATTTAACCAATTGTTATAGGAGCAACTTAAGTGTCATACGAGGTCGTACCCCATTATACACTTGCTTTGTAGAAAATTTAACATCCTGTCTTCACATCTCATCAGTAGAATAAAATGTGGACTCGTACTGCTGAATGCTAAGTGACCCCGAGAAAGATATCCACGTGCAGGTGCCCACGTGCCCACTGGAAGATCAGAACCACTGTTTTGTTGAGTGTACGTAGGGTCATCAAGCCTAGCGATCACACGATTAGGTGATAGTAATAAAATGCGTAGTGTTTAACGCCCGCTTTTACTACATACGGCACCGCAGGCGATGACACTGATGATACATGAGATGAAGATGGAGCACCGGTGGAATGAGATGGCGGGGGAAACCGGAGATCCCAGAGAAAACCCGCCCCAGCACCGTGTTGTCCACCACAAATCTCACTTTGCGGTGGCCTGGGATCAAACCCGAGCCGCCTTGGTGAGAGCCAAGCGGTCTAACCACTGAGCCACGGCGCGGCATAGGTGATAGTAAGAATGTGTAAGTTGCATCATGTAAAATGTACTGCACCTTCATGCGCAAGCCTTGTACGTAAATATAACGCGCATATATGAATATTTGCATTACTGACTGTACTTTCGAGGCCCCGCTCTTTTGTTCCGAAACTGTTTAGATCCTTTTTTTCTCCGATTTCATGGTTACTACTAATTGAAGCATCATCTGAAGTCGTTAGTGTTCAAGAAAGAAGGTACTGACCATGCAATTATATTTATCAAAAGTGGGACTACTAAAGGAACGGTTATGCATACGTAATAAAATATCAACTTGTTTTAATGACTACGACACAAATGCAGAAAATATACCTTCAGGAAATAACATATATTATACTAAACAGAAAATATTCTTAGGTACGTTGTTAGATGCGCGGAACGTTTGTAATAAAATGAGAGTCTGGGAGTCTTCGACCTTTTACGCTACCTTATAAGATTTTAACCCTCGCATGGTATCAGCTCTGGAAAAATATATGGGGTCTTTTTTCATCCCAAAGTGATTCTAATAACTATGTGGCGATAAAGTGTAAAATATTCGCACAAAAATAATAATGGCTTTATTTTGAGATCACAGCACATCTTTTAAATTTAAACTTGTAGCAGATATTTTATTTTGTTTAAATTCTTTCAAAGTATAAGTTTAAAGTAAAGCAGGCCATGAGAATGATACACAAAAGTTTAGAATTTGTGTAGCCATGGCAACGTAATAAAGAAGTTGGAATTTTTGCAAGAACCAGGTCTTCTACAAGAAACATTCTTAGAGGATAGACGTCGATCAGTATTACTCTGAAAATGCGCATATAAGTAGTTACAAATGGACGCATTTGTGTGATGCATAATCGATGCATCAACACCTGATGTGCTATTAATTTATAATTAGTATTTTGCATCATTAGTAGAAGGAGTAAAGGCAATTATCAATAAGCTTCAACATTTTGTAAGAACAAGTATCGAACGGTATATCTGGAATAAAATATTCTTCTTTGGGAAAGTATGATTGAAAAGTTAATCAATCAGTAGCAGAACTGAATATTTCTCAGCTCCGAGACCACGACCTCGGGTGCAGAGATCATCGTTCGAGAGCAGCCGTGGTGAACTTCAAGAAATTTTGCTAGAACTTCACCAAAGGTGAGAAATCCATCATCACCACCTTCATCCACAATAAACCGCTACAAACTCCATTGTTGTAAGCTATATAAGCTGGGTACTAGCCATGTCTCAAACGTAAAAACATATATATGTTTCAGTTCCAAAAAATATATTTACTATTTAACACAAAATGTTCATTTACCTCACACTATCTAACAGTACTTTATTTTTTTTATGATTATGTGCATCATCACTTTATAAATAAACTTCTACTCACTCTCCACTTCAAATGATAAACACTCTTTGCAGAACACTTTTACCCTTGTTTGTTCTTTGCAGATAAATTTGTGACACTCATCAAATTATTTCTTCACTTTCTTGTCCTTTGACCTTGGGAAGGAGTCACATCGTTTTCGTTTCAGATTTGGAACATCTGCATCGTGGTCCTCTTGGTTGCCATTTAGAAGATCTTTGCAACCACCTTGAGTTATTGCTGAGCAAATGATCTGTTTTCTGCAATAAGGAGAAAAATTTGGCTCTCAGTTTGAGGTCTGACTTGCTCTTTTCCCAGTTCTGTGAGGAATACTCTTCTAGCATTTTTACCTCTCATATGATGTAACAATTTACAGTACAGGACGTAAGCATTGAGGCATGCTAAGGCAAATATATCAACAAATAGAGCAAGTGGACATGTTCTTGTTCGACGATTCACTGAATAGTGCCTAGCCATCCTACCGTCAGTATCAGCACCTAACTTTGTTGAGTTTTAGAACATTATCACCTCAGGTTTTTCATTTTTTCACATCTTTTTTCACGTCTAACTTCTACAAAACGCAATTTCTGTGTTTGTATTTTATAATAATTTGTCACAATAGTGCATGTGTATGTATTGTCTACGGATTTGTAACAATGGGCTTACAAATGAAAGTTGAGAAGGTACAATGTTGCCGAGTTTTAATTATTGTAGTAAATTTGTCATATAACATGGAAAATCACATATTGTATACCTGTATTTACTGGCCCTGTTAGAAACAATTCAAAATTCTGTGCTACCGACCGTCATACGTATTATCATATAATATTTTGCCCATTTATACTAAATAGTACACAAAGAGCATATCTGGAAGATGAGAAGGCTACGTTCGTATTAAAACAGTTTCTGTATAGTTAAATCAGCCTTGGGGTCCATAAAGACCCCAGACACCAAGCAAGGGTTAAATATTGCAGCCAATAATTAATTCTTCTCTATCCCGGTGTTCTGTAATGTTATACACATGTACTAAAACGCAAGTACTTACTTTCTTCGCGCCTATTTAGCTACAACCCGCATTACTAAAAGCAAGGAACTGTAATTGTGCGGTATTTCAGCCTATGAGCTGGAGTAAAGTGAAGTTAAATTTACTAGGATACAAACCCGGGTCCGCCAGCATTGCTAACTGGTGCAGAATGTGTGTAGTGCCGTCAGCTGTTGGCCTTCGATCGGAACCTGCCGCATTGCCTCACACTCTGCAGCCGCCGCATCACATTCTTACCGCCTTTCCTCTGTTATTTCAGAGCTAGCCCAGGAAATAACTCATCATTTGTAAGTCCCAAACAACATCTTCAAAACATAATAATTTTATCAGCTCCACACGACTGCATGATCCTCCCCTCATGTTTCTTCATTACAAAGCGCGAAATGAAGCTAAGTTTACCACAGAGCTAAACCCTCGTGGCAAAATAGGAAAGAATGAAATATATAGGTACGTTCATACCTAAACAATTGAACGGCAGTACAGGTAAAGTAGAAAATACTTTCTGCGTTTATATTACTTCCTTTACTTCCTTTATTCCTGTTTTATAAACATTTATTATTCTATCTCATCTTGTAAATAGAAATAAGTGTTTGTAAGAATGCTTTTGTTATTAATGTTGTTGGGTGTACAAGAAAGTTGCATTAGGCAGAGTGATAGTTAATAGTTCTATAAAATTCTGATGTCATCTAGTCACACAACTTTCTTCATCTATTAATCAACAAACTTTTCTTAAATGTTCTTTTTTCTAACTACTTCACCGTAATCAAAGTAAACCTGTGTGTTTCATTGTAGATAGAAATAGAATAGATAAAGCAATAATCAAATCTTCTATTAGATGTCATTGTATGAATGCTTGATTTTCCATTTTCTTTGCATTCCAAGTTATAATAACCAGCTCCTCCCATGATCATCATCATCATCGCCCGCCTTGGTAGCGTGGTGGTAGCGTGTGTGCCTCACGTTCAAGAGGTCCCGAGTTCAAACATCGGTCAGGGTGAGTTACCTGCATAAGGTTTTGCCGGGGGTTTCCCTTATCCTAAAAGACGAATGTCAGGTAACTCTAAGCTCTATGGACCCTGGGCTCATTTGAGCATCATTTCACTTATTTTATTCATCGTCCGATATGACTTAACGATGGAGGACGCAAATAAAGAAAAAGAATGTCATCTTCCTTCATGCTTTAGGCATTAGTGCCTGTTGCAGTCTACATGATTTATTTTACTGGTTCCACCGTTTTCCTGGTATTCCAATTCTCCTCTTTACTACTGGTCAATAGTTTATAAAATATCGTGGAAATCTTTCTTTCTCCATGTTTTGTATATGGGTCATCCATATTCTTGCACTCTGTCATTCAAACTGAATATCTCTAGTTCTTCATGTGTATCTTCATTTCGTTTGTCGTCGATTTTTCTATATCCCGCAATGCTTCTCAGAAATTTCATTTCATTTGCCTAAAGTTTTCTTTTATCTTTTTTAGTTATGACACATAATTCGCTGCCATATAATATTTTAGATACTGAAATTATTTTGTAAAATTTCAGAATGGTATCTTTATTTGATTTATCTTTTAGACTTCTTTCTATTGTTCCATTTATATAGTTAAATGTTTCTGACTGTTTAATTATGTCTTGTACTTTCTTATATGACATGTAATAACCCAAGTATTTGAGCTCCTCTACCTGTTTTAAATGTTTATTTTCTATTACAATTTTGGATCTAATACTCTCTTTACCTCTAAAAGTCACCACTTAACTTTTATTTGGAGATATAGTCATTTTAAACTCCTTTAAGATTTCGTTTAATTCGTGTATGCCTTATGAAGATTTTATTCTGAGTTGAAGATAATAATCTGGAAGTCTACATAATAACTCCCCCATTTGAGAAGAAACTTCAATCCAATAACAAAGAAACTTCCGAAAATGAATCTCTCCACAAATTGTGTACACTTTAGTGAGATTTACTCTGTTTTGTATAGTAAGATTTTGTCTGCATCTTACGTATACAAACTCTGCAAAGTTTATCCAGAATGATAAGGAATTCTGAGGATATTATAAGAAAAATACAGGGTATAAATTTGTTTTAATATAAAATATCTTAAACATTAAGTTTTCAATCAGAATCATGGAAGACATTTAAAAAATATTAAGCTTTTCGAAAAAATTTACATGTAGAGTAGTCTGGTGTGGATGGATAGTTTTTTCAAATCTTTGTGGGAAGATGCTGAATTTAAATCCCAAGTTTGGTATTCGAAAAACCATTTTTTTATATTTCCTGTTGTAACAGGATTTCTATTCCTGCGACGGTTGAAGATGCTATGATCCCCACGTTGTGGTGACATTTGTAGCAGGATTCTTCCGTTGTGGGTTTCGATGCCCCAAAGTTGCGGCAACATATATATCAAGATTCGTGCTGGTATCTTGTTTCCCGTCGTTGGTCTTACTTCGTCGATCTTACCTTCGTCCAAAATATCATGACTTGATGAAGAAGATGTTCCCCGAAGTTATCAGGAAAATCCTTTATTATACCTCGGCTAGCTTTTAATATTCTTCTGTTATATTTTTACTTAATAGCAATGAAAACTCTAAGTTACAAGGTTGATAACGAGTGATGAAATCATTAAGATGTTTAATTTTGAATTTCTATAAGAAATCAATCTTTTGTTTATTTCTTTTAACACCAAATCAATTACAATTCTTATCACAAAACTTTACACTGTGATCGGAATCATACTTAAAACTAACTAACGCTTAAATGTTTTCGAACAACTTAAAAAGCGTCCGAACTCTTCGGCGTTCCAGAAAGAAAGACGAATTTTCTTTCGGTTTCTGCACCAAGATTATTTAATCCTTCGTTACTATCGCTACCCATATATTACTTTTATATGATTGGCTGATTTACTACTACGTCACTACATTACGTAATACAATTATTACTACAGCTAATCGTAAAATTACATATATTTTTACATAAGTTTGTTTGTTTTACTTTTAAAATTTTTAAATTTTTCAAACCATTAAAAAATATAAATCGAAACAACTGTTACATAGTTCATAGGGCCCGAATGACCTTGTTGTCGACGGGCCCTAAAACGCCACACACTCACTCACTAGTTCATAGAAACACGCATACATACATACACCAACCTTTTCTGAATATATAATGTTTGAAGGAAACCCAAAAAATGTATTTCTAATGAATAGCAGTGTCGAATATTTTGGCTGGAGTACAAATATTCTCTACCATTACTAAATATGTGGTAGAGAGAATAAAAATGGAAATACCGAAAAAGTCAGGGTATTAATAAGAGAGCCTGTGTATTGGCTGAAGCCACAGTAATTCTTCCACTTCTTCTAAGGCATATATGTTGTTGATTTCAAGTGCTAGGCTTTGACAATGAAGCTATTAGCTCTCTTGCTCTCCAATATTTCTGTGTAGTGGGTCCGGCAGGTAGGACTTCACAGGTTAAAAGATGTTCTTCAGTCATTTCCTCTTCTTTGTTGCACAGAGGACAATTTGTACTTGTATAAATTCCTATTTTGTGTAAGTGTTTGGCCAAATAATCATGTTCCGTAAGTAATCTAAAATTTGCTACTGCAGCTTTACGTGGGATTTCTGGAATAATTTCTGGATTTTTAATTAAAATGTTTCATTTCTTATCTTCGGCTTTGTTAGATATTGATTGGTTTAGTTTGTTTTTATATTTTCTTTTGATTAATCTTTTTATGGATGTAAATGGTAAGCTTTTACTTTTGTTCTGAATTAAACCTGCACCTTTTTGGCAAGAAAATCAGCTGATTAATTTCCAGCAATTCCACAATGTGCAGGTATCCACTGTAATATAATTCTTTTCTGTAGCTTTTGAAGTTGTTGGATCATTTTTTGACATTCTTTAATTTGGATTGACCTCATTTTATATGAACTTATTGCACATAATGCTGCTTTAGAATCAGAAAGTATGACAGCATTTTTTAATTTATCTATTCTGTATAGAAGGTGCTGGAGTGAAATATGAATAGCCGTTACTTCTGTATCAAAATTTGTTATGTGGCATCCTGCTGGTTGATAGAATGAGAACAGTGCACACTTAATTCCTGCTCCTGAGTTGTTGTCCAAGTGTAGATATGTAACCATTCTTCAGGTGGGTATCTATTGTTCACAGCTTTCAGTACAGCTTTGGAAGTTTCAGATTTTGTAACTATTTGTTCTAAATCTAATTGAATATTAATTGGTTCAAAAGTCAGTGTGTTTTCTTTGATTAAAATGTTTTCTTTAGAATTAGGAAGATTCAAATCTGTTTTTAATTCCATAAATTTGTGTAGGAAACTTGTTTGTGTTTTCATCTTGATTGGTTGTAGTCACCTTTTTTCCCATTTTGTTGCTTTTAACCGCAACATTTTTTCATGTTGTATTAGTGCCTGCTCCTCTAAAGTTAAATGTATTGGATAGTTCCGAGTTAAGGCTTGCATTGCCGTGATTGGAATTGATTTTTCTGCACCGGTTAGTAGTCACAGGGCCTGATTTTGGCATACTTTTAGATGATTTATGTTAGAACTGTTTGCTGTAATTGTTACCTCTGCATTATAAAGAAGTATTGGCTTGATGAATGTTTTGTATGTGGTGTTCAGTGTCTCCCTATTACTGCCCCACTTGACTCCAGCTAATCTTTTCAAAATTAAAAATTTTGTTGTTGATATAAGGCATATATTAGAGGTATTATCCTGTTGTTGTCTCCAAACAGTCTGTCCATATCGTGTTAAATCTTACTGTGTTTCTCTATCATCATGCTTTATATTAAAAGCTGTTCTTGGCATCTTACGTTTGCTGTACATAGGACTATTCCAGCTATTTATTTCGAAAACGGATGATTCTTTCGTATATGTTATAAACTGTGTAATTCCTTTCTTGTTTCATTCTTACTTTCTCTATCACGCAAACAGTAGGAAGGAAAGTAGTGTATTCCACTCAAATGTTTACTGAAATATGTGTAGTGTTTAACGCCCGCTTTTGCTACATACGGCACCGCAGGCGGTGGCACTGATGATACATGAGATGAAGATGGAGCACCGGTGGAATGAGATGGCGGGGGAAACCGGAGATCCCGGAGAAAACCCGCCCCAGCGCCGTGTTGTTCGCCACAAATCTCACTTTGCAGTCGCCTAGGATCGAACCCGGGCCACCTTGGTGAGAGCCAAGCAGTCTAACCACTGAGCCACGGCACGGCCGTACTGAAATGTAAGTTGTGGGTCCCCTAAATCCAAAAATAAAAATAAAAGCATTTTAGTAACTAGTTCAGCGAGTTTCAGATGCTAGTATTCGCTTTGGACAATAAATGCTGTTGATTTATTAACTTACATGACAAAATAGTAAACAACAGTTACTGCATACACAGGCACGTATTTAGAAGTCAATTTCCGGGCTGGGGGGGGGGGTCCAAAAATCTACTTTGAATTATTTGCTTTTAATAAATAATCAGGGATGTGTTTTTATCATGTTAGTAAAACATAAAAATACATGTAATATATTATATTCACATGACTTTCTCCACAGAAGCTTCTACAAATTGTTCTTAGAAAAGTTTGTTTTTGTCTTGTTTCTTTGGATAAAGTCTGTAGAAAAGCCTTGCACATTGCACATTTTTTTTCTTATACATGGGATAAAGTGATATAAGCAGCAATCAGATATTTTAAAAGCGAACCACTGATTGTTGCATTTAAAGTAGGCATTAGTTCTCCTTGAATGAGGAAGGGAATAGAAACTCAGAAGTTAAAAATTACATACCTTTAAGTATCTGGGAATTCTAATCAATAAATTATAATATATCGGAATTGGTTAACTTTGCAATACATAATTGTAATTGACACTATTTGTGTATTTTGACGAGTTCTACAGCTGCTGTGCAGTAACTTTTCATTTATCTCTTAAATAACTTCATGTATGCCTGATGGTGAATAGAGACGTTAAGATGAGAAGCTGGAATAAACTTCTTTGATTTATTTTAAACTAAATTTTATTTCAACTATTTATTAAAAGTTTGAAATGATAATTCATTGGAGCAGTCTGGACCCTCTGAACCCCCTTAAATACGTCCCTGTGCATACACAAAGTCTGTCTGCACCGAGACGTGTCAGGTGTTCATATTATTTGCAGCTTTACTGTATTTTATGTAGAAAAGAGCCAATTGAAATGCTCGTATACAAATTATTATTATTTTTATTATTACAATTTACAACGAACCTACAAAGTCTAGCCAAACAATATGAGGTATGTGACAGTTTTCTGCACATTCTGAATCATATAACTACTGAATTCATTATATCTAGCAGACAGATGTAATTTAAAATAGCACACGTTTTATTTCGTAGTTTCTAGCAATGCCACCGAGTTATAATAGCGAGAATCTTGAACCTTTTATAGTCATTTATTACATAGCGCCTGTATGTTTAATTGCATTTTGTTTCTTTGCTGAAAATATTGGAATTTTTCAGTTTGTTCCCAAGGCTTTTATTGCTTTCGGAGAAGCAATAAATGTAATAAAAGTCCACTCTCATAGAGCTCCAAATTTCTTTTGCGGGAGATTTAATTAAATCTCTTTAAAACGTAATAATAATTAAACTTATACCAGTATGTGTGGCGTTGTTTATGCCAGTTACATGTTGCACATTTGCCTTAGTTTTTTATAGCTCTACTCGATATGTGGATGTCAGAACCAAGTCTAGATGTTGACTTAGTAGCTAATGCTCGCATTTTTCTTTGCTACCGACCAGAGATTATTGACCTCTATTATCGCTTGTCCTGTATCCGTTTAATGACACTAATACTAATCATAATGATAATACTACTAATAATAATGATACTACTACTACTACTAATAATAACAATCATAACAATCATAACAATCATAACAATCATAACAATCATAACAATCATAACAATCATAACAATCATAACAATCATAACAATCATAACAATCATAACAATCATAACAATCATAACAATCATAACAATCATAACAATCATAACAATCATAACAATCATAACAATCATAACAATCATAACAATCATAACAATCATAACAATCATAACAATCATAACAATCATAACAATCATAACAATCATAATAATCATAATAATCATAATCATCATAATCATCATAATCATCATAATCATCATAATCATCATAATCATCATAATCATCATAATCATCATAATCATCATAATCATCATAATCATCATAATCATCATAATCATCATAATCATCATCATCATCATCATCATCATCATCATCATCATCATCATCATCATCATCATCATCATCATCATCATCATCATCATCATCATCATCATCATCATCATCATCATAATCATCATAATAACAATAGTAAACACTTTGAAAAATGCTGTGGCTGACAAAAACTCGAAAACAAACAGTAATCAAGTACCAAATTTCACGTTTTCCAAGGCTTACGACACAAATATTATAACCCTCTTATCATAAATTAATCTTTATAATATAAAGCAGAGAAAGACAGCTTCGAGGGCTGTGACGTATTTCAGCCAGGTGCGAGGCCTGCAGTGCGTATGACGTCAGGCAAGAGACCTGTAGCACCAAGTTGCCTATATAAATGGCGCTGCGAGTACAGAATCTGAGGGTTCAGTCAGGTGTAGTGCAGTCGATGATAGCAATGTAGCTGCCACGTACCAAATTGAACTTTTAAATTTACAGTGTTACGATTTATTGAAGGACAAATACACACACAAGAAAGACTTGACTGATTTGTACAAGAATGTCCCACAAACTAGATTTCCGAGGTTGTATTCACTTGCCGCACCGGCACTGTGTATGTTTGGCTCGACATGTGTGCGAACAAATCCTTTTTTCTGCTTAGTACAAACTTCGAAGTACCTTGTCGTATCATAATCTAACATGCAGCCTTCGATTACAAATTTCCCAGATATTATGTCCTGACATTGATGTACTAGTTTAAGAAAAACGAAATAAAAAGTGTCGGAAAATGTCCACGTAATTTTGTTCTGAATGGGTCTCTTCTAATTTACAGAGAAAATTACTTTATGTTTTATTTTATTTACATTATAACATGCCTGACCTTCAGATGCATTTCGAGTTGAAGTTTTATATATTTTCTCATAGCACAGAGCTAAAATGTAATTGTTTATAAACTATGGCCCGTTTGTAATTAAAGCACTTAGCATTAATATTGTCGCGAATGCATTGTTGCGACGAGGTGGCGCGGCGAGACATTCAAAGAGACGGACAGTGCAGTGAGGAGATAAAAGCTCGCCGAAGCGGTGGGGGAAGGAGATGGATTTCTCGAGTGTTTGTCTTTGTTCTAGCGCCGTCTTGATTGAGCACATTCCGGAGAGTGAGTAATCTATAAAAAGGGAGCCGCCGCCAAACAGAGCAGTCAGTTGTTAATTCAACTCGCATGCGTGAACAGCTATGTGAGCGGTGTTGTGGTCGTTGACCTTGCAAGTTGTATTGTGTATGTGACGTAGTTCTGGACTGTAAATGTTGATAAAATTATGTTTCTACGGAAATAAAGAGCAATTTTTGGTGCCTGTAGCCTGTACTTTTGATTTCATGAACCCACTGAGTCAAAATATTACAACACATAAGATGTAAGTTGTGCATATTATTAATGCCCGATACCTCTCCTGTTTTTCCTACGCTGTCGGAACCCCAACACATCAAACTGTTTCCTTCCTCTTGGGCAGTAGAAATTAGTGCGGTGACGTCACATGCTAACCTGCCTTTCGTTCGGGGGCCATATATGGCGGTAAGAGCTGACGTCACACCGCCACTACCTGTCTTCCCCTGATATAAAGTCTTATTTTCTCAAAAATATATAATGATTTTAATTGGCAGTTGTTTAAATATTAGCATTACAAATAAGACGCATGTAAGGAATTTTCTGTTAATGGCCTTGTGAAGTCCTTGTCTTTCTAAATGACTTTTGTATAATTCATAAACCTTAGAGATAAACAAAATCTTACGGCACGAAAACTGTAGATGCTAAAGCTTACAATTTATGTAAAATAAAATTGTATATTCTCATAACAAATGCCGACATGTATGGTTTCTTTGAAGTTTGAAGAATTATACTTTCTTTCGCTGTTAAATCATTACTGTAATTTTTTTCTTGTTAAGCAAAGAGCACGGAATTTGAAGGCGATTAGATTTTAATAAGCTGGTTATTGGATTAGCCCTCGGCATCCTTCACAGTACATCTGGAAGAAGGCTATAAATACGTAATGAAAGATTTTGTTTATAGCAAGAAGTAGATACAAATAAAATTTTATAAGTTTGTAGAAGAATAGAGAAAGTTTGTGTTAAAAATCATGTTTGCCTTCTTTTGGAGCAGTCTATAGTACCTATTTAATTTGGTTGAGACAAAGGATTCAGTGGTCAAAATAAAACTACGGTTCAAATGTCAAATATAATACGGGAAAATTATCCTCCCTTTGAGGGTGGGTCAAAAGGTAATGCCTCCTATTGTTTTTCTCTTTTAATTGCCAAGAAAATTGAATCAAATTTACATAGCTTGAAAAATACAACATTTACGATTAATTTGTCACTATTCAATATAATCTCCGTCCTTTTCTACAGTTTCGGTCCAGCTTTTAACTAGGGCATGCATTCCAGTGTGGTAAAACACACGGTCTTACTTCCTAAGCCATTGACGCACGGACGTTTTCACAGCCTCATCATCTTCAAAATGAATCCCACGATGAGCTTCCTTTAGTAGCCCGAACAGATGAAGTCTGATGGTGCCAGGTCAGGGCTGTATGGGGGTGAGCTAAGACTTGCCATCCCAATTTCTCAATTTCTGCAGTGGTGTAACGGCTGGTGTGTGGTCTTGCATTTTCATGCAAAAGAACATCCGCCATAGTTTTTGTTGGGCGAACTCGGCGAAGACGTGCTTTCAGCTTTTTGAGAGTTCTGACGTATTGGACAGAATTTATTGTGCATCCCTGCTCTAAAAATTCAATCATAGGCAAACCCTCTGCATCCCAAAACACTGTCATCCTAACTTTCCCTGCCGACCGCTGAGTTTTGAATTCTTTTTTCTTCGGTGACGTTGTGTGATGCCATTCCATTGACTGTCTCTTTGATTCAGATTTAAAAAAATGAACTCACGTTTTGTCTCCAGTAATAATTTTTTCCCAGAAACTCCTCTCCCTCCAAAATGAAGCGCTGCGTGTGTTCGGAGGCTATTGTTTTCCTTGTTTCTTTGTTTTGAGCGGTAAACATTCTTGGTACCCAACGAGAACAAACGTTTGATTAACCCAGTTGTTGAATAATCGTCATCACACTGCCTTTACTGAGGGAGGTAATGCGACACAATTCACCTGTTGTTACCCGGCGATCACCACGAATGATGTCATCGACTCACTGAATGTTGCATGGAGTCACTGCAATCAACAGCCTGCCGCTTCGCTTTTCATCTGCCAATGGTGTTTGCCCTTCAGCTTCGTTACAGCGACGAACCCATCGTCTAACGGTGCCGACATCCACCGTTGCATCACCATACACATTTTTAGCCTTTCGTGAATGCGAATTGGCTTTTCATCTTCCGCAGTCAAAAATTCAATCATAGAACGCTGTCTAATACGAATGTCGATGTCAGCAAATTTTCAAGAGGATGTAGTGCTGCCACCTGTTGTCTTAGGAAGTTACTACTGCAGAGGATTGGAGAAGAAGCTTTGAGGAATTGCGCCAAATTCAAAGTTTTCACATAACTTACTTATTTACGGGGGAAAAATAGGAGGCATTACTTTTTGACCCACCGTCGTATAAGTACCATTTTCAGAGATGTTTTAAAATTGAAATATAACCGAGACTCTTTGTGGTAAACCTGTTTTATGGTCATCACTATGGCAAAAGGTAAGACCCACCTTATAAAGAATAGTGCAGCTCCAGGCTAAAGCAGCCCAGTGTTGTGAGAGAATTAACCCTTTAAACCTTGGCTTAGCTGCACAAAGAACAAAAGTATGCTTCCATCTCCATTATTTTCTTCAGGGTACGTTTTATTTATTCTAAGTCCAAATTCTAGAGCTGTGCGTTACATTCCCATTAAGAAGGAAAATAAGTTCTTTAACAAGACGCCAGAATGCGTGACTGAAATTATTGCACGTTTTATTTCCGGAACGGATGAGTCTCTGGAGAGATGCTACCGTCGAGGTATTCATTTCCAAGAAAAGCAGACTTAACGTGTCCAACTTACATAAAGAAGCTCTTTTCGTAATCGCTTTGTTTTTGTTTTACTTTTGTTAGTTTCAAATAAACACATGTTTGCTTTTGGTTGTCATTAGTGTTGACAGTTACTGATACGTGAAATTACTAAAGTTTAGGTGGATATTTTGTCGAAGTTTACTCTAGTTATTGCATAAATAACTGTAATTATTTACTATGTTTAAAAATTCTAGCATTTAGGTGATAACTTTTAGTTTCTTTATTACACATTTACTGTAAGCAGAAGAAGTTGTATTCCACCTAAGATACTACGTGAGGACTTTACTGGAAACGTGTTTCGAGACCCCTGAATAAAATAGATATCTGTGTGTGTGTGTGTGTGTGTGTGTGTGTGTGTGTGTATGTGTGTGTATGTGTGTGTGTGTCTGTGAGCAACATTTACTGAAAAACGAAATATTGATTAAACACTAGCTAGATATTTCAAGGATGCAGCATAATTATATTCAAAAAGAAAATGTTGTTGTGCACATTCAGTTTTCCAATAAAATGTTGGAAACTATGCCTCTTTAAAAAGTATTTATATAAAAATTTATTTTTGTGGTATTAGTTTGCAAAATAATAACGATCCTTTACATCACTATCCCCGCCCCCCCCCCCCAATGAGTTCATGTAGGACTACACAAGTACAGGATGTATATAAATGAATATCGGGGCTTTAACCCTTTATAATATTTATTACATTCAACTTACAGTTATAAATGATGTTGTCAAATGAAAAGCAACTCAAACAGTTTTAGCTAGAACCTTACATATGTTCAATGTGATTACCCTTTGTCACACAGAACACAAAGTCTTTAGCCGAGTTCTTCCCAAACGTTGATAGTTGTGTATTCAGTAATTGTGGCAGCAACTGCTTCAATCCGGTTTCTTAATTCAGGGAGGTCAGCTGGTAGTGGAGGCACATACACACGATCCTTGATGAAGCCCCAAAGGTAAAAATCGCATAGCGTTAGGTCAGGAGAACGTGGACGCCAGGCATAGCAAGCCCTGTCATTGGGGCCCTTGCGGCCTATCCAGCGCTCGGGTACAGTGACGTTCAACCAATCGCGTACTTCGTTATGCACCATCTTGTTGAAAAATGGGGTTCTCTAGCTCATTTTCTTCCAAATGAGGGAAGAGCCATTACTCTAGTGTATCAAGGTAAGAAGTGCCAGTTACAGTAGGTTCACCCAAAATGAAAAGCACATAAACTTTTCATCGGGATACGACACAAAAACATTCACTTTAGGGGAATCTGGTTGCAATTGTGCCATCTCATGAGGATTTTTTGAGCCCCAGATGCGCATATTATGAGTGTTAACGTGTCCACTAAGTTGAAAGGTCAATTCATCACTGAAGGCAACACGATCCATAAAATCGTCATCGTCATAAAACATGTCGCTTTCGAAGTTGGCACGTAATCTGGGGTCTGTCGATTTAGAGCCTGTAGTAGCTATAAAGTTAAGGAAGTAGCCGTAATCGTTTTCTTACAACTTTCCAAACAGTTGACACAGGAACTTGTAATTCACGGCTAGCCTTCCGGACTGATTTCTTTGGGCTACGAGTGCGACACTCTCACTCGCTCAACAGTCTCTTCGCTTACTGTTGGTCGTCCCGTGCTCTTCCCTTTACAATGGCAGCCGGTATCTTCAAACTGATGACGCCATCTACGAATGCTATTATCACTAGGAGGACCACAACCGAACTTAATGCGGAACGCAAGTGGCACAGTAACTACAGGTTTGTTCTTTGCAAACTGCAAAACAAAACGCTTTCTGTTTACTAGTCGCCATCTTTGCTACTACCGCTGTCTAGCGGATTGCGGCAGAAACATTGCACGCACATGCGCAATGGTGCCAACAAACGAAACTTAGTTGCTTTTTCATTTGACATCATTTATAACTAAGTTTATTGTAATAAATATTACAAAGAGTTAAAACTCCGATTATTATTTATTTACACCCTGTACTTAGAAACGTTTCTTAGCTCTTCTCTGGACCCGAGTCCTCTCATTATTTGCCTGTGAACTTTCCTCCGTCTGTACACGTTGTTTCAGTCTTTTTCTTCAGTTTTTCCTCTTGGCCCACTTGCCACTTATGCACTTCGTTCTGAAGATGTCGTCTTGAGTGATTCCTGCCAATATTAAGTCATTTTTACTTCCCCAATTCATTTCATACTCTCTATAGCTGCTTTAATTCCATTTCCGTAAAATTCCATAGTTTGCTTTGTTATTTGAGGTTAATCATTTCATATGTCCATAAAATGTTAACATTTGTTTCCTAATATCATTATGGATGTCTGTATAATTTTTATTTCATTTTTACTTTTAAGTCTATTCCTCACCTACGACTTCTGGAACTGAAGTTTTTATAATAATTTTTCGTTCTTTTTATATATTTTTGATGCCTGCGTTTCTGTTGAAAGTTAATGTTTCTGCTCCATAGAGGCACTCAGGTTTATTTACAACTTTAGAGTGCCTTAATTGAATATTTAGACATGCACTTGGTTACCATACATGTTTTGAGTAAACCGATATGCTGTTTCTACTTTTTGATATCTGCTTTTGTTTGCTTTCAATTCCATTTTCGTGAATTATTTCATAAGATATTTAAATTGTGAAACTCTAATTTTTCCATATTTAGTTTCCGAGTATTTTGGTTACTTTTTTTGCACGAATTATCATCATCATCATCATTTACATTTTGCACTGAAAATTATTTTTTTCAAAAGTTTATGATTTAATTCTCAAAATTGTATTACTGTTTTAAACTGCTATTGGTCATATTATTAATGTATAATTTACAGGCACTACAAACATGTTAAAACTTCGCACTATATGGTGCGGAACATTTTGAATGCGGAAAAATTCTGAAATAAAAGTCTTTGAGAAAAAAAGTTTACAGTTCGTTTTTCCCCTGCCCCCGTCAGGTCATCTTAGACGTGAATGAAATAGGTGAAATGATGCTCAAATGAGTCCAAGGACCATGGTGCTTAACGTTACCAAAAAATTTTCATAATAAAGGAATACCAGGAAAGAAACCTCACCGCAACGGAGATTTAAAATCGAGACCACTCGAACTTGAGACAGACACTACCATCACGCTATTGAGGCCGGTGTAATTTAGCCTGCCAATTGATAAGAGATGAAGCAAATAAGCAAATGGCGAGCAAATAAGTCAGCGAGCAATGAGGTTTCTCTCAGGGTATGCGTGGATGGGTGTGAGAAGGAGATATTAATAACACTGGAATGCCCGTCTCCAACTTAGTTATTCACTGCTTCTTTTTTTAGAACATCGAAATGAAAGTTGCCGACCAAGGGTTACCAATTTCTGTTTAGAGTTACTGACGGCAAAATGTTTATTACTCAATAAACTTTATCCATTCCTCAAATATATATATGAACCAACAAATATCCAAGACAGAACAAGAGGGCTGCCCCTAATCGCCCTCACGCCTCAGACTGCTCTCATCGGCCTGACACCGAAGACCCTTCTGATGGCTTACAAGCCACGGAGTGCCCTTCTCCACAGCTGCGCGCGGATGTATCACTTTCACTTACTGAAAGCCCTCTTCATTCAACCAAAAATTCCTTTGTGGCTATTTTGTCATGCCATTCTAAATGATCCAAAGAATACCCTATTCGACAAGTCAAGTGAGCCCCTTTAGAAAACTGCTAAGGACACTGTTTCTTAAATTGCTTTTGTTATAACAACTTTCCCCCAACTCAACTGGCCTTGCCCTTGTCGTAACAAAGAACCAACATTCCTTGGACATCCATCATGATTCTTTACTTATGGCAAACCTTAATTTCAGTATCAGAGAACTCTCCTCATTTACAGTTGAAGTTAAATCGCAGTTTAAATGCGAGAAGTAGAAGAAAGCTTTTTTTGTTTTCTTCTTTTAGAGTGCATATTTTATTATGAAAGAAAATAGTTCTTTAATCTTCCATCTTTTTTGTTAAAAGACTCCAATTTTCACTACACACGGCACCTCCGGTAGTGAACCCTCCTGACACATGATACATCAGTGAGGAGTGAGAAAAGCCTGGAAAAACCTCGATAAGGGAAGATGGTCCTGGCAAGATTTGATTTTTGTTTGTTCAATAATAGTTGTAAAAATATGCATATGAAATACAAAAGCTTCCTTGGGAAGACACATCTGCATCGTAATCTTTCACCGTTACTTAAAATATATGCAGAATAGAATATATAGAAAGACAGGAAATATGGGGAAGTATAGGAGATATGAAAACATTGTAATTTTACAAGCAAATAAAAAGAAAATGGGGAAGAGAAGCATATGTAGATTACTGCAATAAACAAGAGAGAGAAGAGTTAGCTTGGATGAGAACAGGAACAATATTTCTAAGAGCGATAAGAGGTAGAGAAAAGGGAATTTGTGAATTTTGTGGGGGAAAAGAAAACATAGAACACTATGTAACACTGTCAGGAGGTCAATGGAAGAAAGTAGAGAAGTGGATAGTGGCTATAAAAATGTTAACGGGCAGGGAGGAAAAGAAGGTAAGAAGTACTGGCGAGTTCTTCCTGAAAGTAAAAGAAAAATGGGCCAGAAGTGTAAAGAATATAAGAAAGGAGGAATGGGGCTAATTAAGTAACAAGGAGGCATGGAGGATAAGAGCTACCTGGCAGAGCAGAGGACCGGGTTGTCATGTAAGTCAAGGTAGCAACAAGGTAAAGACAAATGTAGCCTTAAGTTGTAAATTGTAAAATCTTGGAATAGGCACAATCTTCGAATATGTACTTAAAATATATGTTAATACTATTTGCATATTTGTTCTCGCGAATGAAAGCTTGCAATTTAAGACAGAGTAAGTCATTTAATAATTTATTCTTCACCTCATCAGTTAAGATACACGCTATTAACTAATTATACTTTTAACAAGGCCTTCCTCGAACTTCTATGACTTTAAAATTTCTAAAAATTGGATTCCTAAGTATCAATTTTCATTTAATACCTTTTCTATCATTACAAAATAGATAAGGTAGTACATATCATCCAAAAGTTGGATAAGAAATTTCAATGTAAACATCACGTTTTGAGACACCCTGACTTCAAGAAATGTATTTGCAGAAGAAATTTCTCACTTTGTGATTTTCCATAACAAGATTCGAAAGCGATAAGTCGGTTGAATAGCAAATTTGATACTGAAGTTCAGATCTTCCAAGGATAAAATACGAAGAACTAAACAATTCTTTAAAAAAATATTTACTAAAATATTACCAAGGATTTTAATTAAAACGTATATGACAAATGTAATAAATATGTTGAATTTTCTACAATTAGCCGCTGAACTCTTCACATTCTTGATGACGTTTACACAACACATACAGCTGCAGAGATGGACATCTCTTACTATACCAATAACACAGATTTTGTTGAACTATAGTATCCAATTCTCAATCGGGAACTTCTTTTGTTTCTTATTTCTCACTCTTCTTCTGATCACTCAAACAGAAAGGTATTTCAAGACCATGCCATAGGAAGCCAGCTCTTAAAATATTTTGCTGACACTTAAGCCTTCTATATTCCCCTATTTCCATTGTACCTAAAGAAAATATGTAAAAACTGAACATTTTTCTAAATCCTAACCTTGATAAGGTTGAAGAAGTTCGAGGAATAAGCATTTGTAAAAATGATTTGGACAAGAATGAGTGTAGAAGGCACGTGAATGTAAACATATTCCTTTAACTCGTGCTTCACCCCCTATCACCCTCTGCCACCCTCACTCACTCGCTCACTCCCTCCCTCTCCCTCGATATACGGCATAGTAGAGCTTTTTTTTTTTTTTTTTTTTTTTTTTTTTTTTTTTGTAAGTTTACGCCCTCCAACGTTAAGTCATATCGGACGATGAATGAAATAGGTGAAATGATGTTCAAATGATTTCAGGGGCCATGGAGATTAGAGCTATTCGACATTCGTCTTTAAGGATAAGGGAAAACCTCGGAAAAACCTTATCCAGGTAGCTCGCCCTGACCGAGATTCGAACTCAGGACTTCTTGAACGTGAGGCAGATATGCTACCATCTACGCTACCGAGGCGGGCATAGTGAGCATGTTGTGGTGTTAATTTGGGTGCTTTTATCTTTAATTCTGTACCCACAAAACAACTAATGCATTACCACACGTATGGTGCAAGAAAATTGAGATACTTCCAAAATTTGTTGAATGTGTATCTCCAATTATTAGACATGCTTGGATTATACCAAGTATCCTGCGTTAAAGTGCTTCATTAACGCACAGAAGTAAAAGCTGCCAAATTCCCACAGGGTCACTCCTCCCTCTGAATTCTCTTTAGTTCAATCCATGTGGCAGACATCCAGCAATGGTTTTCCCTCAGTCTCAAGGGCAAATTCCAGGAACTCCAAGAGATGCTGACATCATAAATACAGCTTTCATAAGGTTTATAAACTCCAATCACCTTGAACCTCTAGGTAATTATTATTCTTATAACATTCATATCATGAATAATCTGCTATACTGTTGGCAAAAGAGTTTTGGGTACTTTCCCTTATACAGGATGTAACCAGAAACTATGTCAAAACTTTAGGAAATCATTTCTTGCATACAGGATTAAAATTTTTATACAAGCATAGGTCTCGAATTTGTCTATTTGCATAATAAAGCTCCTTTTCCGCAACTCTGCTTACACAGTGAGATGTGTAATACGTAACTGCCCTATGGTCGTTACACCACAAAGAACAGTCCTTTAATTATACAGTAGCAAACATTCATGTTTACATCTGGTTAGATTGGGTGGAGGTGATGTATTTCACCATTGTTGCCAGTGTGCTACAATACGTTTGTTAGGCACCGGCTCTCAGTTTATGAACGATTAAGTTCCTTCTCATTTTAGGCTTTCTGTCCGTCCATTTCTGAATAGCAGGTTTTCTGATAGACGAATAGGAAGAGGTGGACCAGTTCCGTGGCCTCCGCATTCACCTGACTTAAACCCACTAGATATTTATTTGTGGATGTTGGATGTTGGATTTGTTGGATGTTTATGCAAATCCAGTTCATGCATGTGGAAGGCTGCCAGACAATATGAAGTTCTTCAGGCCTAACTCAGCACATTAGGAGGTCCATGCGACGGCACGTTAACGAATGCACTGAAGATAATAAAGGCCATTTTGAACATATGCTTTGATTTCCTGTTTTCTCCCCATTCTGTCATTGAGTGTTACTGTATGGAGTTCAATGTAGAAAAAGTGTTCTAAAAAGGAAGCAAACAATTTCTGTACCTATGTTCATATAGCATGTTTTATCTTATATACACAAGACCTTTTTTTAATTTTTGACATACTTTTTGTTGCATCCTGTATAATGCTCTTGAAAATGGAATGACTAAAACACAAGAAGTTGATTACGTGGTCATTTTTAGATTTACACATGTAAGATATCAACTGATCAAGAGGATATACTGACTAAAAACCATTTTATGGATTATCACGGCCAATAACCAGATATAAATCTGAACTAGGCCATAAATTAGGACATACGTGCATCTTTGGGAGAATATAATAAATATTTGTGAGATTACATTACACTATTTACATCTCAGAGAAAATGTTGAAGAATGACCTCCACCGGCAACTATACATGTTTGCACTCGTCTCACCATATTCTCTGAAGCTTTACGGAGAGTATCCTCGCCAATGTTACTTATTTCAGTTCGAAGGGATTCCTTGAGAACATCAACTGTCCGTGTCCTGTTCTTGTACACTCTATTTTTAGATACCCCCCATAAGAAAAAAATATGGTGAGGTTAGGTCAGGGGATCTGGGTTGCCACAGACCTTTCATGATCATTCGATTATCAAAGAAACTGGTTACAAGTTCCATGGTGTCATTAAGTGAATGTCACGTTGCTCTATCTTACTAGAAATAACTTTCTCTCAATTCGATATCATCCAGCTGCTCCACAAATGTCTTCAAGATACCCATATAAACTTCAGTGTCTACAGTCGTATCAAAGAAAATGGGACCAATGATCCTGGAAGCTGTCACTGCGCACCATACTTCATCCTTTCCATCATGCAATGGGGTTTTGTGGATCACTTGGGGGTTTACAGCAGCTCAGTATCTGGTGTTTTGTGTGTTTATGTAGCCTCACAGATGAAAACATGCCTTATCTGTAAACCACGTTATGGAGAGAACGTCTGGACGTGGAATAAGAGGCTGGTGGAAGACACTTCCAACATTTTCACTGAGATATAAAAAGTGTAATGTAATCTCCAAATTGTGTACTATATTATCCTAAAGTTGCACGTGTGTCCTATTGTTGGTTCAAAATCTATGGCCTATTGAAGTGGTTCAGGTTTATATGGATCGCACTGTATTTATAAATGCTTCCGGCGTATAGTGGTTAAAACGGTAGTTCTAAATTCAGATATCCAATATTCGATTTCTTGCTGGAGAGTGGCAATTGTTATTTAACCCTAATTATTCACCAATTTCTTAATCTTGAAGTATGAGTCAGAAAGTAAATGTGTGAATGAATCTAACAGAAATATAACATCCTATAAGTGTTCCATGATGACCAAAGATTGAACAGAAAATAAAGGTCTTATAAGACCAAAAGGTAAATAGGGATGGGTATATAAAGACTAAATCTCCATCGAAACTTCAAGTGGTGAAAATTAACTTTTTAAGTGAATCATTAGATGTATTAAATACTAGAGTAGGGTGAGACCCACTCAGGGGTTGCACTACTACATTTGACTAAACGTATGCAAATAATAGAATGACTAAAACAAGCGCAAAAAGGATATTATAATTTTAACAGAATGAATTTATTTCTCATCGCCAATATACATTTTCTTAATATAGGTAGACTGGTCCATAGAAGGTAGAAAAAGTGCTGAAATTCAAAATCGTCATTTTACCGAAAATACAGGTTTTGCAGCAATTTTAGAAAATGATCGACGTTGTGTATATGTGTCGTCGTGCGCACAGTATTTACTCCACCTAAATGAATAGATCTCTATGGACCCCGGCTCATTTGAGGCATCATTTTAGGCATCCTATTCATCGTCCGATATCACTTAACGTTGGATGACGTAAATTATAATAAATGAATGAATGCATGCATGCAGGAAGGAAGTAAGGAAGGAGGGAAGGGAGGAAGGAAGTAGCGAAGGAAGTAAGGAAGGAGGGAGGGAAGGAATTAAGGAAGGAAGGAGGGAGGGAAGGAAGTAAGGAAGGAAGGAGGGAGGGAAGGAGGTAAGGAAGGAAGGAGGGAGGGAAGGAGGGAGGGAAGGAGGGAGGGAAGGAGGGAGGGAAGGAGGGAGGGAAGGAAGGAGGGAGGGAGGAAGAGAAGGAAGGAGGGAGGGAGGAAGAGAAGGAAGGAGGGAGGAAGAGAAGGAAGGAAGGAGGAAGAGAAGGAAGGAAGGAGGAAGAGAAGGAAGGAAGGAGGGAGGAAGAGAAGGAAGGAGGAAGAGAAGGAAGGAAGGAGGGAGGAAGAGAAGGAAGGAAGGAGGGAGGAAGAGAAGGAAGGAGTAAGAGAAGGAAGGAAGGATGGAAAGAGGGTAGGGAGGAGGGAAGGGCGGAGGGAAGGAAGGAAGAAAGGAGGAAAGGAAGGAAGGGAGGAAAGGAAGGAAGGAAGGAAGGGAGGGAAGGAAGGAAGGGAGGGAAGGAAGGAAGGAGAGAAGGAAGGAGAGAAGGAAGGAAGGAGAGAAGGAAGGAAGGAAAGAAGGAAGGAAGGAGAGAAGGAAGGAAGGAGGGAAGGAAGGAGGGAAGGGAGGAAGGGAGGAAGGAAGGAAGGAGGTAAGGAAGTAAGGAAGGAAGGAGGGAAGTAAGTAAGGAAGGGGGAAGGAGAGAAGGAAGGAAGGAGGGAAGGAGAGAAGGAAGGAGGGAAAGAGGGAAGGGAGGGAGGGAGGGAGGGAGGGAGGGAGGGAGGGAGGGAGGGAGGAACGGAGGAAGAAAGGAAGGAAGGAGGGAGGGAAGGTAGGAAGGAATAAATAAATGGTTAAATACTAAACCTGTTCTTTAAATTTATCACTTTTCAAGGACGCTACATGAATATTTTCAAGAAATTATCCTTCTCTAAACTACCATTTACATAGGGAACGTTGATTTACTCTAACATGGCTGTAACTAATTTGATTAAAGCAATATATCTGTAAAATATTTCATGACAAATGAAATACTCCTCTTAAAGTTTCTGGAAATAGCTGCTTCACGTTAGATGACCTTTGTACTATTGTAGATAAAAGAGACAGACCAAATCTTGCTACACAAAGTTAGAACACGTTAAAATATACGATTTTGTCAATTACGTATTTTTGTACATTTAACTATTTCCCAATAATTCCAGTTATTGTTTCGAATTCTGCAATACTAAACTTTTCTCAAATGGGAAGGATCCCCGCCCCCCCCCCCCCCCGTTCTCCAGAAAGGAACTTCAAAAGCAACATATAGCGAGCAGATATTAAAATATTTCACTATCGCTTAAGACTCACTGTATTCCCATATTGCTACAAATTCATATCTCAAATCTTTATATGCAGCTAGATGAATAACTTTTAAGATCAGTTTGTTAAAAATGGATAAAGAAAGTAATTTAAATGTAACATCAGAGTATGCCTTATTTTGAGTTTATTAATAGGTATAATTTAATATACAAAGAGATATATAAGACAGTTATATTAAAAAAAGCGAGGGTGCAGTAATTCGACGCCCGCCTCTGTAGTGTGCCTGCTTCTCGATCAAGAGGTCCTAAGTTCGAACCTCGGTCAGGGTGACTTATGTGAATTAGGTTTCTTTTCCTTATCCTGAAAGATGAATGACTTGTAATTCTAAGCTCTATGGACGCTGGGCTTATTTGAGCATCATTTCACTAATTTCATTCATTGTCGGATATGACTTGACGTTGGAGCAAGTACAGTAAAACCTCGTTAAGCCGGGCCAATTTTGACAAAAAAGTATATTGTTCAGCGTAGTAAATGAAGACTTGTTTTACAAACAATAAATTGCTTTTATTAATAGGCGCATTACTCGAATTCTCTTGCCAGTGGGCGAATTCATTGCACGCCCCATATGCTTGTGACCAGGTTGGAAGAGAAACTTCGAAAAAGCCATGGATAAAGTTGTGAAGATTGAAGAAGTTTGAAGAAGAGAGAATAAGTGGGCAGAAGATTTTATAGATAGTTTTAAAAATATTGTCACCCAATTATCGGAACGCCGGACGAACGACAGCTGAGAGGGGACCATAGGCAGCCGAGCCACACCCCCTCATTAATCTCAGTCAGTGGCTGGGGGGACGATTAGGGGAGTGTCACTTGTCGCTGGCCGCCTCTTCCCCCTTCGTCTGCCATCTGGAATTTTCGCGGCGATTCACGGAAACCAGAGACTTTTAGAAGACAATGATATTCCTATAAAAAGGGCTGGAATGAGTGGAGTCAGTCAGTCAGTCAGTGCTTGACGTGTTAGCGAACGGACGAGAAGACTGTGTACGTGCATCGGAACGGTAACGGACGAACTGGTGAATTGTAATTGTGTGCATTACGTAATTCTGTGTAATTGGCAAGTGTTCAACTGTAAGTCGGTGGAAATAAAGAACATTGTTGAGTTTGTGTAATTGGACTTTTCATTTCACGAACCCATAAAGTTACAATATGGATGACTATTCCGATATTGATAAAGAATGCATTGACAATTGGTTGCAAATCGACAATGATGTAGGATTACAGAGGAAGCTATGACAGCATCAGGCAGTGTTACTGATTATGAAATATAAGAGTATTTATAATCTTCGCAAAAGTTTAAGGCATATAAAGGCGGGCCGTACTGCAGACTCCAGCCAATACTAAGCTTACGTCACATAGCAGCGCTGCCGAATGTGATACACGCATCTCGTGCGCCTGAACTGAGAACATTATATTAATGGAAATTAATTGATCTTTCACACTGGTCGTGTGTAGGCTAAAGTATGGAAAGATAGAGTCAGATTGAAAAATGCAATGTCATAGCCGGGATTTGAACCACGGATCTTCTGGTTGCCGTCCAGCCACTCCCACCCTTGAGCTACTATGGCCAACACGCCAACATGACATAATATTCTGCAACTGAATAAGTGGTCACCGGGAAAAACACGAGTCAGTTGGAGAATTTAATGTCATATTGGCGCATTGGCCATAGTAGCTCAAGGGTTGGAGTGGCTGTACGGCAACCAGAAGATCCGTGGTTCAAATTCCGGCTATGGCATTGCATTTTTCAGTCTAACTCTATCTTTCCAAACATTATATTAATTAATTACGTTCGGATAAATGTTTGAAAAATGGCAAATGCCAATCTTATAATACGAAAGACTTTTAGTTTCTGATCATGACCGTACAAAAATTCTGTCTCTATGATACTTATCACGCGAGAGATGCACTTTTGATCTTCACATGGTTGTGGTTACACCCAACATCCATCCATTCAACATAGATAAGTCTGAGAAACAACACCATTCTTTCCTCATAAGATTTATCTGAAGCATAAATAAATAATGCACCTGCTATTAAAACAGAAGTTACACACTTTGAAACAGAGTTAATTTTCAGTTCCTTTTAGGAGTAGAGGTGTGGTTTTGTTAAAGTGAATGGCATCGTTAAGTCGTGCCTCGATCTGAAATATTCTCAATATTACATTACATTATTATTAGACAATATATGTTTTCCAGTGTTTGTGATCCGAGTGCATGAACATGTGCATCGAAGCTGGGACAAGTGATTTTTTGATCAACAAACGTGAAGAGATTTATTCTCAGGGCAGAAAAAGTATATTTACGAGGGCTGTCAAATAAAAATTGATAATTTTTACGGTCATAATTTTTTGCAGTAAAATTCAAACTTATTATATTCTGTTAGATTAATGTGTAACAAACACGCCGTAGTAGTTTCATTGTTGGTACTCCTGGTTCCCGCCTGTGAGAACCAGGTAAGTTCAGACATGTTCAGTGTCGCCTACCGCTGTAATGGCGCTAACACGCGAGGAACAATATGCGGCTTTGAAATTCTGCTTTCGTCTCAACAAATCTTCAGTTGAGGCCTATACAATGTTACAGGAGGCCTATAGGAAGTCTGTTCTTCCCTACAGTACAGCTCGAAGGTGGTTTAAAATGTTTAAAGAGGAGAGACGATCAATTTCAAAGGAAGGTGGACCAGATGCTCCACTTACTGCTCTTACAGAAGAAAACATCAACACTGCTGCTGCCATTGTGAGAGAGGATCGCCGAATTACCTTAAGATCACTGTCTGAAATAGTGAACATTTCATTGGGTGCCACCCACACGTTGGTGACAGAAACATTACACGAAAGATGTATTTGTGCGCGATGGGTTCCAAGACTGTTGATTCCCGAACAAAAGGACATTCACATGCAGGTCTGCATGCAGTTAAGTTGATGTTAGAGGAAGACCCGGAGTTTCTTTCAAACGTAATCACTGCTGATGAAACTTGTCTACATCATTTTGATCCTGAGAGTAAAAGAGAAAAGTTCAGTGAGAAAATCTCCTTCATCACAAAGCAAATGTGGTTGCTTCTGCTGGGAAAGTTATGGTCATCTCATTCTTTGATATTCATAGAATGGTTTATCAGCATGCTGTACCTGCACACAAATCAGTAACTGGACAATACTACAGGGATGTTCTGAAAACATTGCAAGTCCATATCAGGCGCAAAAGACCACATTTCCGCGAAGCAGACTGGTTGCTGCACCATGGTAATGCGCGGCCGCATATTATCAATGTTGTCGCTGAATATCTTGCAAAAATCAACGTGAAGTGCATCCCTCACCCTCCCTATAGTCCGGATTTAGCCCCCAAGTGACTTTCTTCTAATTTCTAACTGAAAGAAACGCCTTCGTGGGAGGCATTATCCATCATCAGAAGCAGTGGTGAAGGCTGCGGAGGCAATTTGAAGTATCTCTCAAAAATGCTTTCCAGCTTGACTGACAGAAATGCTGGGACAGGTGCATCGCATTTTGAGAGAGACCATCAAAATTATGAGGATGAGTAAAGGTACGTTGCCAAAAAAAGTGTTCATTCTTTATTGAGCAGACCTCGTAATATGAACAAGCTTTTACGAAAGCTCTCCAATCTACGTTATAGGGTAGATTTTTTAAAATCGCAGCAATTAACTCTGTAACCTTGTGGTGCAGGTAGTGTAGACACAGTGTCACGACTTTGTAGTGAAGCAACTTCATCCTTAGAAAAATGGAGCGTACCTGTATTTCAATCTCCGGGAAAGATCCTTGAAGTCGGAAAGCGAGTTAGTGAATTGGAAACCGTGCTTGCTGTTCCACTGGTGTGACGTGTGTCAAGGTAAGATCCTAATGTTTTAGGAATATTTAATGTATTGTTTAATTACGGGAAGAATAGTCAAAAGCTTTGCTGGCGGGTAAAACTGCTCTTACGTACACGGAACCTCTTATGTGCACGTAGTACGCTTGGCAGCGGCGCTCCGCTTGAGCATTGGCCAGCGTTTATATGCCTTTAACTTTTGCAAGCGGTATAGGGTTCAGAGGATGTTGAGGAACCAGCTGTGATTATAACTCACGCACAGGTAGTAACAAACAGAGAAATCAATACTTTATTTCGAGAGTAAAGCTGAAACTTTGCCAAATGAACTTCTAATGTTAAAGCGGATGCAAGATCGCGCTGCTCGTAAGCAATACACTAAATTGAGACAGCAGAAGCTCACTGCCTCTTCTGCTACCGATAAGTTTGTAGCTATATAGTGTACAGTGCAAATACATAGGTTATTACAGTACATACATACAGTGTATGTATTTTTAGGTAGAAGTGTTATAAACTCCTTCAAAAGTATTTCGTCGATGTACATGCTTTTTTATCGTTTTTCCGTCAATCTTTGGATAACCTTAATTAATTAACCTCTGGCGTGACAGCCCTTAGAGGCCAAGGCCTACAAACCCGACTGCCGGCCTCACGCCCACTTACGCACGGCAGATGTGGACGATCATCCAACCGATACAGGGAGGAGATGTGGTCAGCATCTCGGCATCCCCCAGCCGGAATGTTGGTTTTCGTGACCAGAGCCGCTTACTTAGCGTAAACTCCTCACTTTCCTCATGATGCTGAGTGGGCACCCGCCCTATACCCGGGACCTAAAATCCACACTCCATGGATGGGATCGAACTTGGGCCGCTTTCCGTGGCCAGGAAACAAGGCATGCTGCCTTAGCCCGCTACGCCACGCCTAGGGGCCTACTTCGGTAGGTACGGGTTTGGCGCACCCGGGGTCCCGAGCCAAGGGTCCCCCTCGTGTGGGCTCCTCTTCGTGGTTGAGGGAGACGGTCAACAGGCCCACCTACGTCTAGGCCGTGCGTGGAGACCCGTGGAGAAGGTTTTTAGATTCTTGTCTAGATTAGAGTTTAGGATTTAGTGAACGAAAGGTTTAGTAGGTTTTGATTGATGTTTTTTATGTACGTGTATTTTTAATAGGTTTTGTTACACTTGTATAGTTTTTAGAAAGTTTTATATCTGGCTTTTGCCATGACTAGGTTTTAAAGGGCGCTGATGACCGCCGTAGTTGAGTGCCCTTATATTATATTATATTATATTATATTATATTATATTATATTATATTATATTATATTATATTATATTATATTATATTATATTATATTATATTATATTATATTATATTATATTATATTATATTATATTATATTATATTATATTATATTATATTATATTATATTATATTATATTATATTATATTATATTATATTATATTATATTATATTATATTATATTATATTATATTATATTATATTATATTATATATCATCATCATCATCATCACGGCGCAGACCTCTGAATAACCTTGATTTTCGTTAGCTCGGAATGGTCTGGTCCCAGTTGATCCGCGTAAACGAAGTTCTATTATTTTTTTAAAATAAGGAAAGCAATTCGATATTGCGGTTTAGAGTACCTGGGGGGTAGGGCAGGAGTCAGGATGTGACTAAGACATACCCTGAGTCATATGGCTCGCGATATGGTTATCTTTTAATCCATAACACAAAGCAACTTGGCTATGTTTGGAAATTTTGACCAGCTACTGGTATTTATCGCTGGCCTAGCTTTCTCCAAGAATTATTCATTCCTTATCATTGACGACGTAACCTGAATATGCATGACCTATAGATACGAACCTAACAAATTATGCCTTTGAAACAAAACTTTTCTTTCGTGATTGCCATGACAATTTCCTCCCATGTTTTCCGTAATCGTCAAATATCAACTTACAACTGTTGTAAACGTACACTAAATCACCAGTTTTCTTTTTCGGAACCATGCTTTAAATACTTGCAAATGCATGTCAGATAAGTATTGTTGAAAATACTTCGAGTCAACGACCTCTAACTAAACCAGTACAAAAACACACCAATAAGTGATAATGGGTGTTAAAATTTCCAAAGAATGTATTCAGCAAGTAACTTATTGTATGCTGCAAACCTCTGACGTTTCAAGATAGCCAATATGGTGCAACCGCGAAGTAGTTCAACTCAGTACTCTGCATTTGTAACGCGATCATTTAAACTTCCCCATTTGTAGCTTAAAAGGTACATTTTAATGACCAAAAATTCTTAAAACTTTGTTCTTTTATCGAAATAAAGTAGCATAAACTCTAAACTACACCTGTTATTGTTTACTCCACTTTGCACGTTTAAATTACCCATTAGCTGAAGTTATAGCTGGACAGACACTATCAATTTTAAACCTTTTCTGACAGTTCTTTTTGAGCATTTTTCTCTTACTTAACATGTTTCATGCACTTAAAATGTTTAATCATTTGTTTAAAGTTTTTACACTCCCCCTTAAAAATAAATTAAACAAAATAACCACGTACTTATCATGTATGTATCACCATTGTCATCCTTTGCTTAGTGTTCCTAACGATCACAGAGAATATAAAATAACCAGGATCGAGCTTGTCACTACAAACATTTGAATACAGTTTGGTTCTAAATGCTTTCTGCTTAATTTGAAATAACTCTTTCAAAGAGAAAAAAACTAAAAATGTAAATAAAAATGTGAGGAACATAACGTGAGTAGAAGAGTGCTTTTATGTAGATAAAAGGGAATCATCCTTCAGGTGGTAAAGCATTTTGTTTCTAACTTCCAAGAAGCGGAGAAGTCTTTCTAATGCCTGACACAGAATCATATTTTCAGAAAATGAGAAGAAATATTGAGGAAATATTTCAACTACCACAGAAACGTAAATAATATCCCACCAAATGGGGTCTGTGAGATAAATAATCTTAAAGTCTTCACATAGCCACAAGCTCTTAAAACGATTTGCATATATTCCTGCTGTACGTACAAGGAAATAAGTGGGTCATTCTAAAATTAGTGGCAACATTGCCTGCATTTGGCGCTAACTGCGGTAAATCATGTAAGCTGATAATGAAAAATAAGAGCATCTAATGTATGTTAGCTCTGAGTTTGAAGACAATTTTAGCAAGTTTAATTGTAGGCTGTTATCTTAAGTTCTCTAAATACGTTGCCAAACTCAATACTCAATGCCAAACAGATTTACTGTAAGCTTGTAGTAAACAGATTTTACCATATCTTACCTTGGTTAGGTGGGCGAATGTATTTTGTAGAGGAAGAGAACACGTTCATTAAAAACTGGAGCTAGCAGACCACAATCAGCAAGTAATGATGTGCATGTGAATGCTGTTAGAGCACAGCTGGACTTGAACTTGTATTGAACTAGCAAGGGAAGTTGGAATTGCTCCTGGTACGATTCTCCAAGAAGTTAAAGATGAAGAGAATCTGCGCTCATTAGGTTCCACACAATCTTACATAGGAAACAAAGTGGCAGAGGATGGAACCAGCGATACTACACTTAGAATGCTATGAACGTGAAGGCGAGCGTTTCCTTCAACGTATCATAGCATCAGATGAAACCTGCTTCAATACCAACCAAAATTAAAGAAAATATCAAATGATTGGCGGCATATTGTTTCACCACGGCCAAAAGAGTATCCACAAGAACAGGATCCACTTAAAGTCATGTTCATTTTTTGGAAACGTACAGTCAGACTGAAAAATTCAATGCCACAGCTGGGATTTGAACCACGGATCTTCTGGTCTCCGTCTAGCCGCTTTAACCATTGTGCTACTATGGCTAACGTACCAACACGACATTTAATTCTCCAACTGATTCCTATTTATCTTTGGTAAACCACTTAGGAGTTCTCATAAACACTTGAGACAACTACCTTAATGGCGACTTACTATGCTGTAAGTACTTTAAGACCAGTGTACATGGCCACTGTACACGGCCAGTGTGAAAGAACAATTAAAGTCCATTAATTGACCTAATAGTGTTTAACTAAAGTAGTTACAAAGTACTTAAAATACTTAAAGTACTTACAACCATTAAGGTAGATGTCTCATGTGTTTATGAGGACTCCTAAGTGGTTTACCGGGAAAAATAGGAGTCAGTTGGAGAGTTTAATGTCATATCGGCACGTTGGCCACAGTAGCTCAATGGTTAGAGCGGCTGGACGGAGACCAGAAGATCCGTGGTTTAAATCCCGGCTATGGCATTGAATTTTTCAGTCTGACTGTACGTTTGCATACTTTAGCCTAAACACGGCCAGTGTGAAACAACAATTAATTTCCATTAATTGTACCTAATAGTGTTTAACTATAAAGCCCGGGCCTTAAAGTACTTACACATTGTAAGTCGCCATTAAGGTAGCTGTCTCATGTGTTTATGAGAACTCCTAAGTGGTTTACCGGGAAAATACGAGTCAGTTGGAGAATTTAATGTCACGTCGGCACGTTGGCCATAGTAGCTCCATGGATAAAGCGGCTGGACGGAGACCAGAAGATCCGTGGTTCAAATCCCGGCTATGGCATTGAATTTTTCAGTCTGACTCTACGTTTCCATACTTTAGCCTATACACGGCCAGTGTGAAAGAACAATTAATTTCCGTGTTCATTGTTGCTTATGATTTTTATCGTGTTCTTATTGCTCATTCAGTTCCTCAAGCAAATAGTGTGAATGGTGCACATTACAATCACTTTATGGAACACCATTTATGACCAGCTGTGCATTGTAAACGTCCAAGTCTCTTGAACTTTCATCCCATTGTGTTACATTATGGTGCTCGCTCTCACACGTTTGTCCCGCTTGTTAATTTACTTCGCAGATGGAATTGGGGAATTCTGGAGCATCCTCTATAATCCCCAGATATGAGCCCATGTGATTTCGACCTTTTTGCGAAAATAAAATTACCACTTAGAAGAGTTCGTTTTAGAACCAGACAGTCAAGTATAGCATAAGTAGAGCTGTGTTCACATATTAGGAAAAGAAGACGTTGTGGATGGCATATGTCGGCTCCCTCATGTGGGGAGGTGTGTTCTTCATGTTGGTAGAGATTACTCCTAAGCACTGCAATAATGTGACTGCTCCAAAAATGTTTTATTTGTTGTTAATTTAAATGTTGACACTAATTATTGAATGACTTAAATATGTAAGAAAACTGTAGAGGTATCTTGAATGACATAAATTGCAAGAATAAGGTTTTGCAACAATAATTGTACAATGGGTAGAATGTAGCGTATGAATGTAGCGTATCTGGTACTTTTTCCCTATTGTAAAGGCTCTGGTGAGACAACTTGGAAGGTATTTGATATTTAGAGCACATCTAGCACTTAAATGTACACACACATTTTCCTAACGGGAAATGCAGAAGTGAGGTATCCGTAAAATATGTGCTACATATTTGGATAAAATCCCACTGGTTAAAGCTCTTTCATAAATCAGTTAAACATTACTTCATGGACGTCGGTTCAGGCAATTCAAAAAGGAAAACAAGAAGTTCTTGAAAGGAGAATCGACTATCCGAGCTTAAAGGTCATTCGTGTAAAGAATTAAGGAATCCGCTTCTTTCTCTGCTGTAGAGCATCATAGGGGAAATAAAAAAAGGCTACAAATACCTTTAACCTTTCACACGGGCACGTTTTATAGCGAGATGTGCAAACCTACGTCTGGAGGCTCTCCTTATAAGGCAAAATAACCAGTAAATGTCAGACATGTATTTCAAATTGCTGTAAATTTATGTGAATTTTAGTGGAATCCTAACCAGGTTTGATGTTTTCAGCATTTTTACTCTCGAGAAATATTCAAATGATACTCCACCACAACTTCAATGTTGTTAAAGTTTTAGATGAAAACAACTTTAATAATATACAAATACTTAAGAACTTAAACTCTCTCTGTGTTGTATATAGTCTAACGTTAACTTTCTTATATATATATATATATATATAATTTGTACGTATGTGTATATGTAGGATATTCTCAATAAGGGATGTTGAGTAAATTTTTCCCACATCAATTAATAAAAGCTACGAGGAAGTAAGAAATGACAGAGGAAAGGTAGAAAACGATAGTCATTCAAAATCATGAAATCTCCTGGAATAAATTACATTTGAAAGTTTAAATTTGCTGGAATATTTTTGTCTTTCGGATATCAGCAACATATCAATTACTTGTGTAATTGAAAAATTGTGACGGGATTGCAATTTAGATGCAATTCAACACCACGTTGAGGCCTGCGACAGAATTTCAGCGTTGGGATGATGCAATTCTGCCCCAACAGATGAGGTAGGTGCATCTTGTCCTTGGGGATGGCGTCAATGTTCCAGTTCTCGAAGTCGTCTCAGTATGAGCTTTTGCTTAGATCCGGCGTCTCGTATTAAGCAATTCCTTTATATGTTGTCCATTACTGCTGCAGTCGATGCGTGAAAGCCCCTTACCTCGGGTTTAGTCTCGAACCAGAGTTTGAAAAAAATTACTGAATGAAATGAAATATTCGTTCAACTTCTTTTTTTATATTTCAATATTTAATTCAATATGAAGTTAACAAAACGTATCGTAACACAAATTAATACGTAACTTTAGAAGCGTCGGTTTCCTATACAATATTAACTCAAACGTTTTTATAAATATTCACAATACAACCTGAAAACGACTTCCCTCACACGAGAATGCTTTTGTTTCTTTACTCGGTGACGTCCATACACAGAATGATGCTAACTCTAGATAATTCAATAATTTCTCATTGGTTCACGTCATCTTCAGTGATCCACTTTTCAGTATCATGTGAGGTAATTTAGATAATCTTTTGTTAAAATCATATTTAAACTATTTAACATTCCAATTTTGGACTACTATTACCATCGTTAAGCACACTCATTTTTTCCCTTCGTTTATAGATATTCAATAAAGTTTGCTTTCAATTGTTTCTTAGTCTAAGAAACGACCTAAGTCCGGTTGTTTTCTCCTTGGTATAGAAAAAAGGTTTCCGTGAACTTCACAAAATCACAAAGGAATTCAATTAATTTTGTGTCAATTCGATTCACATTCACGAATTCATAAACACAAATTATATAGAAGATATCCAAAGATTGACCAATATTTTACAACAGTTGTCTGTGGCCAAATATTTGTAGTGTTACGTGCGTTCAGAAATTAATCTTGTGTCTATTCTTCGAAAGGTATATAATCATGCTGCATAAAAAAAAATTAGTCTTGATAATATACAATATAGTAAGTGAAATCGCTTTGAAGTATTTGGCAAGGAGTGGAATATCTTTGTATTTTGTAATGACTTTGTTTGTCGAAAATAAAAGAAGGTGTGTGTGTTCCGTAAGAGTTTGCATGTGAATATTTATATTTTGTTAATAACTTGGTGCATTATCACTTCAGTTTTCATTTCTCGCCTTATAAACCTTCTTTGGACTTATACAAATATTTCAAAACCAGAATTAGGCAAATCGGTTCGTTTTGTGAGACTAACAAATTCAATTCTTATATATATATATCACTAAATTCAGGGTACAATTGTGCACATATGGCCTGCACACAGAACAACGTAACACACCTCTTGTTATAATAACGGACCTTAGTTAAGCTCAATTAAATTACTTAAAAACTATAGACATTCTTTGCATTCTTTGATCAAAGAGAATATAAATGTAAATACAGTAATATTGTTTCCATATGTTGTATAACGGGTCACCAATTCACATAATAGGTCTTTCCTATACTGTATTTGAGACACGAGACAGGAAGGACAATAGTACTGGCCAATCTAATACCAGTATTAATGAATTTCTTCAACTCTTATCGTTTGTTATTCACATACTTTAACCCGGTACAGTTTCGAAAACAAAGTTATGTTGTTTAGCGTAGTAAACCAAGGCTTGTCCTACAGACCATAAATTGGTACTCTCAGTGGGTACGTTACTGGAATTTTCTTGCCAGCGATCGAATTCATTGCACTCAAGCAACCTGCTTAGGAACAGGTTGGAAGAGAAAGATTGATAAAGAAATGCTAAAAGTTGTGGCCTGGCGTTGTGACTTGCCAGAACGTCCGATGTTGATGAAGACAATGACGGAGGTTACAAACTGATCACAGAGGAAGGCGTTATTGCGTTATACAGTGTTACTAAAAATGAAAATGAAGATCATTCAGATTGAGACAGTGTTGATGAGCCAGCTGTGGTTATGACCCCACGCACAAGCAGTAGCAAACATAGAGAAATTATGCCTAATTTCACGAATGAAGCCGAAATATTGCCAAATGAAATGCTAATATTTAAGCGGATACGAGATCGGGCTGCTTGTAAGCGAGACTTTAAGACAACAGAAGTTCGCAGCCTTTTTGACTACGGACTGTTTTGTCTCTATATTGTGTACAGTATAAATACATAGGCTATTACAGTCAATACAGTGTACGAGATTTTAAGTGGAGGTGTGGTAATAATAAATTCTATACTCCATTAAAAATATGTCGATGAAGTTGTACATGTTTCTTTACCGTTTTTCCATTGTTATTAGGATAACCCGGATTTTCTCAGTTTATGCGGGTAAACGAAGTTCTACTGTACGTAAAACATGAAATACCAAACACACTATATTATACTTAAGTAAAATTACATCAATTCTGATTTGGCATCTGGTAAACGTATCTTCATGTTAATTACTACGTTAATAACTATTATGTAAATTCATTAAACTCCAGAGACATGCCATAAATTTACCTGCTGGAAGGCAAACTCTCCGTAAAAATCCCTAAAAGTATCTTTAATTGTCCTTATGTTTTAAATATCCTTATGTTTTAAATAAACAATTCCGTGTGGCATTGTTGTGCTGCTGGCACAGGCCGGAGCCGGGCGCTTAACAGGAGAGAAAAAGACAGATAGAGGCTCCAGAACGTTCTGCCCATTGTTGCTGCTGCGAAAGTTGTCGAAAGGTCTGCGTCTTTATAGAAACAATGGCTAGGGAGGTATAAATACGCACAAGGTGTTACAGCGGCAGTTGTTTGTTGGTTATTGCGACAGTCGACGATTGAAGTGTACCGCAGTAATTTCTTTCATTTGTTTTTGTGCAGCAAAACACCGAGTCAGCCTCGGAGACAGCTGATTTTCAATTTCATATCTTTCTACTGCAGCAAAAGTTGTTATAAATTTCTGCAAACCAGATTTTCGAATCTACGTAACACACGCAGTCACAATATCTACAAAAGAACTTCATATAACAATTGTAATGCTCTTAATTTCACTTAATGTAATTACAAAGCATACATACTGCAACATCTTTGGAATGTTTACAAGTAAAATACTGAAAAATAATTTGTGAAGGGATCGAGATAGATCCAGGGTATTCAGAAACATTTTAATTAATAGCTCTGAATGTATTTTGCAGGATACAGCTTATTAAAAACGTTCCGGATTTTTGAACATGATAACCGTTAGCAAATATAGCTCACTTATTTTTCCTTGTGAAATAATAATTTTTATAGCTCATCAGTAATGTTAAAGGTTAAAACATGCAAGGAATCTACTAACAATCAGGTAATATCTTCTCGTTTCTTCAAAACCATAATTACGTTACCTTCTACTGCACGAAATCCTTCTGGTATGCTGTGGATGTGTTTGCAACAATTTCAAAATACGAAAACACTTTTTTCTCCAGAGTTCTAACGTCTTATCGGTCTCAAATTTCATGTTAACAATGAAATAAATGTGGGTAATCGGTTTGGAACGCGATTTTATGTGCATTTTTCCTCTGGCACTCATTGCGGCTCTATTAATAAGCCAATAACACACACACACACACGCACGCGCACACGCACACGCGCGCGCACGCACACACACAATCATTCCATCTTTGCGTCTTCCCATATTCTTACGCTAAAAACAAGGATAGGATGGGGAACAATTTAACAATTGATTGAGTAGAAAGTCAGCCTTTACTTGTTTGTGTCAACGTTCAAGAAGTAATAAAAGCTGTTTTCATCCCCCACCATTACTGTCATGTGCAATCCTGTACTACTTTAAACAATATTTGTGTCTTACTGCAGACGTGGTCCCTTCTGAGGCATTTTATGGGCTTGTATCATAATACATCTAAGTCACACCACTGGCTTGATCCTACAGCACTAATTAACGCTGAAATGTGAAACAGTCATTTGTTTTACTGTTGCTGGTTTCACATATGTAATACATGTCGTTCTGTGGTCACTCAGTTTGGTCTACTGATACCAAGGACCCTATTAATCGGTCCAGAAGGATATCTTTTTAAGTGTGCTCAAAGCGACGGCCCCATG